>RAKG01000123.1:0-100244 GCA_009802275.1 Neurospora sp. CHS-2018a | reverse complement strand
TACAATTTCTTTTTTTTTTTTCGAATTTCTTTTTTTGTTTTTTCGAATTTTTTTTTTTTAAAGAACTTGGTCATTTTTAGGACTTGGTCATTTTCGAAAAAAAACAACCTCAAACGGGATCGAACAGACAACCTTAAGAAGAAGAGCAAATATAAGAACCATTGATTGAGCCACTAGCCCTACCATTGAGCCACTAGCCCAATTGATTATTAAAGATGTTCATTCTTTCTATTTATATAAGCGAAAAGACTTTAGGAGGGGGGGGCTTCATTACTCCCAATGACTCTTCATTGCTCCCAATATCTCTTCATTACTCCCATTACTCCCAATGTCTCTTCATTGCTCCCAATGTCTCTTCATTACTCCCAATGTCTCTTCATTACTCCCAATGTCTCTTCATTACTCCCAATGTCACTTCATTGCTCCCAATGTCTTATCGCTTCCAATCCTTATCGCACGCCACGGTCGCATTTGAAGTGCAGCGATGCAACGGTCGCATTTGAAGTGCAGCGATGCAACGGTCGTATTTCAATGAAAACTACTCTTTTCGACTTTTCTCAACAACCAGACCACTGCACAGGCTGCACAGAGTACCAAAATGACCGCAAAATTCAGGCGAACATTTTGCACCTGGGTGCACTTTGATGCATCCTCTGGTTGAGGAGGGATTTCAACTGCAAATGTCGAAAGTGGCCTTTTTTGCGAAAAAGCACGGGCCTCGAGTTTTGCTGAACTCCCAAATTGCCTAATCGGGCAGGGAGTGGAGATATGGGCTCCGCAATTAATTGCATTTGGCCCAGTATAGACAGAACCGCCGCTCCTTCCGTCGCTTCGTGTGGGCCCACGGACCACGACCTCTGGTGTGGATCCAATTGTGGCACCTGGGAGGTGGGCCCGACGACGAAGCTCTGTGAAGGAATGGGCGTTTCAATAATTATATAGGCATTATTAATTAAAACGATCTTTTCGATAGCATAGACCTTACAAACATACAGCGCAAACTCAAAAATCTAATAAATAACGACCTCCTACCTACTAAATTCGACGAAGAATAACTACGTCTTAACCTTAAGTATAACGAACGGGAATTTAACTAATAAGAGCCAGAAACAATCGCATTCGAAGAAGATTTCGTAGATAAATAGGTAGAACAAATCGAACAAGAACCAATTATTCTACAGGGCACTACAACCCGTAGTCTTATTTCTAACATATCCGAATTAATTTATTATTACTACAATCGATACAAATACTTATCGGATTTTCATCTAGCCGTTAACTTATATACCATTATCAATAAACGATCTCAGAAGTAGTACAAGGCATAAATCGAAATTTTAGGTATTTTACGTAGCCAAAACGGGAAACCCATAATCGACATTCAACGCCTACCAAAACAACTAGAGACATTAAAAAATCGTACAACCAGACGACTACCATTACTCGACATATATATAGCTAAAGTACCATTACAAACTTCAAAGATAAAGACTAAATCAGCCAGTCGGAAAAGGCAACAAAGTAGACAAAACAATTCCGACCCATCGACGGTCCCGGGACCCCTGTATTTCATAGACCCACATTCCCTTTTCCAGGCCTTCCTCAATTCCAACACTACTTTAACAGCAATGTATAGGGGTATAGTACACTTTATCGACAATCCAACAGAATTATACCATACACTTTACTAGTCATCGTCGATTCGAACTACCTCTAGGCAGTATACGCATTTTGTCGGAGGCCCGGCTAGTAATTCAAAAGATACCGGCAAGGCCATCTTTCCATCGGACTTCATCTACTTCTACTATTGCAGGGAGATAGGTAATTATATTTACCGCTTACTAGAAGACTACCCTAAATATAGGATATACATTAATTATATTAAAATTATAAGTAAGAATTTCACTTCCAAGGTCGAGGAATATACTAGCGAAATTACCTTAATCGTCAACGAGTACTTAGACATCAACCAAGTAGAGGAATAGTTTCCTAGTCTTAGAACCTATTTCTAAATCGGCTATAAAATATATTTCGAATAATTTAAATTAATTATACGCCTCAATTAGGAATACTAAATTCTTCAAGAATAAGCTAACTAATTTATACCTGTTATTATTAATTACTTTAATAGCAATAGTTTAAATAATCCCAATCCCCCAGTACAAATTAGGAAGAAGGAGAAAAGACTATTCAAAAAATATATAATAGAGCCAAACATTAAATAGAAAAATAGGTATTTCCTCGTTCGTCGTATTCTAAATAAGGCTAGAAAGGATAACCTAGACGTATACTAAATTAATTTATAAGGGTCTTTATACGAAAACCCTAGAGGTACCTCTAATATTAAATTTAAGATATTCCCGCTTGTATTTATACCACCCCTTCGAACTCAACTAGAAATCGAGGAATTTGGCCGTACGACATTCGAAGAATATTAGGATAAAATTAATAACCCCAGTCTTAAAGTAATTAGCTGCCCGGTCCTAACTTTTATTAATAGTTTTAGTATATACTATAATACTTACCGGTTTATAATAAGGGTATATCAATTACCAATTAGCCTACTATATAATACCCGAGCCTAAAACGCTAATATCTTTCCCATTATCCTAGGTCCGCATACCTCGAATTTCAATAATATCGTCAAAGCCTTAGGATACTTAATACCATTAGACAAAGGCACAATTATAATACAAATCGAAGGACGGCCAACATTAGTATTAATATTTACCTTATATTATACTAATAATATACCTCAACAAAATTAAAATACTGGTATAGTTGGCATAAATAGTTTAAAATTCTATCGTTTCTATTATATTAGCCCGGATTACATTATCAATTAGTAAAATATCCTAGAAGGATTTAGACCCGATATTATATAATATCACTATTAGTATATACAAATAAGGTACGAAATCGATATCAATATAACTACTAAAAGTAACTAAATAATATATAAAATTCAATAGGGCATCAATTTAATTCGCCCAGCCCTATTCGATTTAATACCGGCCCTTAATATTATCCTAATACGACCCCCTAACCCAACCTATTCTAAATACAAGGGTATTATAACTAAGACACACGAAATATTATTAGATATATTTTTAACATCAAAAGTACGTACGGAATATAGTCGGACTATTCGGCATTAACCATTCCCAACCGGCTAGACTACACTACCATCGCCAATATCCTACCTTCTAAACTACACCTTAACCAACCATACAAAATAGTCTATTATAGCACCACCATTATTTACAGCCTAACTTCGTAAAGAACATATCGAATAGCATATATAGGAAGCTTAGAAATCTATTATTCAACTAAACTGAAATAACAACAAGGAAAATAAAAATACAATATTTAAAGCGGATATTCGGCTACTCTTTAATTTTACTAGAGTATTAACTACTATAGTTTAAAGTAACTATATATTAATAAATACTAGAAATACTAAATCCGAATATAATAACATAGAGTACTATATATTAAATATTAAGAATTAATATACTAAATTATATTATATAGCAACAGAAGCTACTACTAATAATCCGAGGGCAAGGAATAATCTATCCAAATCTCGTATTCAACCAAATCAATTACCTTTACAAGTTTCATCTCGTTGCTCATCAATATCAAGTACCACAAATACTATTGTAGTAAGCGGCCCTAATAATAAAAATACAAATAATATTATAATTAAAAACGAAGAAAGCGGTATAGTAGCTACGGCCGCTACAGAAGCGACTATTCTTCCTAAACGTACTAAAAAATATATTAAAAAGGTATTACGGCCGAATATACATTTAGGTATATATTACAGCGAACTTTATAAGCAATATAGTCCTCCTAGTCTATTAAATATATTAGCGGAAAAAAAATATTACAAATAAATCGAACCCCTAAATATAAATATTTACCCCTAATTGCAAATATTTACCCTAAATCCCTTAAACCCAAAGTCTTAGCGCCTACTAAGTACAAGTACCCAACTATATTACATAGGGCAACTTGCAGTACATAACCTAGGCTACAAATCTAATATACAAAACTAGCGCCGGGATTATAGCCGATATTAATTAAATAGATATTAATATTAACGACGATAAACGCTTTAAAAAGATAGTAAAAACGACTAATAGTAAAGATATTGAAAGGTAGATCCTCGAATAAGAGCGTATTGTCTATACTATCCAATTTATACTACTTAATTTATTCGCCGACGATATTGAATTAATAAATCAAATCGGCTATATCGTTAAGGAAGCCCCCAATTTATTCGAGAACTTAATCTATCAAGACGAAAAGTAATAACCTAGTACGCGAAAAATCAAGCTAATCGAAGAATCGGAATTTAATATCCTAAACTCTACAAACGATACGTACATTCGACCGAATATTATTAACAAATTTATAGAGACGATAATATAGCGAATTCATTACCCTATTATTAGAGAGTCTTCCTATTTACCTCTTTCCGCTATATTAATATCTAATCTATTCTATCGTACTTTATCTAGGGCGTACGACTTAAACTACGGCATACTAAAGATCTTAAGGTTTATAGCTAGCAACCTATAATATAATAAAAAAGTATTATTTATAAACAAGTATGTATTTATCTATACCGAAATCCCCTAGCCTATCCTTTCCTTTACTTATATTCCTACCCTCTCCCTTACCTATACTCCCCTACTTATACTTATACCCTCTATACTATCTATACCATCTACCGAAACACTGAATTCCCCGAAGGCCAGCTAGTAAATAATAGAATCGACTATTAGCGGCATTTATATTAGGATATTATTCTAAGAGTCTAAATATATACTCAATATAACGCACTTATATAATCTATATAATATTAATATAAAGTCGGCATACGTTAATATAAATATATATAGAATATATATTTATAGGTATTTAATAATATATAATAATACCGTTATAAGTATCTAATAATATAATTCGTACGCCTATATATATTTAATAATATAATTCGTACGCCTACGTATATATAATAACGCTTACATATATATAATAATACCCTCTAAGAATACGCCCGTACCCTAAGAACACGCCCGAATACTATTTTCAACCGAAATCGGATTTACTAATTATAATTACTATTTAGTCCGTATTTAATACCCTCCGGCGCTACACTTTTAACGTCGGGAATTATATTAAATATTATCGCAATACCGGCCCCGGCCCCGGCCCCGGCTACAATACTACCGACGGCGACAATATTAAGGATAATATCGGCCGTATCGATTACATCTTTGTATACGAATAAAAGCAATATAATAAATACCGTATCTTCCTTATATTAACTAAAATTAAACCTATTAATCATATTAATTTTTCGCTTAAATTATAATTTATCGAAGAGGGTAAACCCCTAATTATTAGTTTACTAATTTTACTCACAAATAAGGTATATATCGTAGACATTTCGAGAGTCTATAAACGCCAGAGAAATAATCATCAACCTCGGTTAATCTAGGTAAACTAGGACATTATATAGATATAGAAATAGTATATATCTTAATCTTACCTTCGGTAGTATACAAATTAACATTGAAACAGGATTTTATTAGTATTAATAAGTAAATCGGGGCATATTCATAGTATATTCAAATTATTATCGTCTCTTCGTACCTACAGTGGTATACTAACTAACATTAACGCTATACAGTATCTAGTAACAGCATCGATCAATACACATCACAGTCTTGTACCTCGTCTAACAGTGCCCTATCTATTATTAATAACTCCCTTATATTATCTAACCGCAATACCAATAGTACATACTAACCAACAATCATCTATACATCGATGTATACATACCTACTGACAACAATCATCTGTACATTTATTTACGACAAAGACATACATGGTCTACATTCAATTACGCCCCTGCAGAGCATTAACTACAGTTCCAGACGTTCGCATCGCTCAAGTCAGTACGCCAACCCCTGAATGAATTGACCACATTCCCAGACGTTCGGATCGGTCAAGTCACATTCCCAGACGTTCGGATCGGTCAAGTCACATTCCCAGACGTTCGGATCGGTCAATCGCATCGCATTCAATTACATCATTCGCATTGTAAGTTCAATCCCATCACTCAATTACATCGCTCAATTACATCGCTCAATTGCATCGCTCAATTGCATCGCTCAATTACATCGCTCAATTGCATCGCATCCCGAACCGGCGCGCAACGCCGGCCGCCGGGCAACGGTGCAGTGCCGGGGCCGGGTGCAGGCGCTGGGCCGGGTGCCGGGTGCCGGGCAGCGGTGCAGTAGTAGACCGTGCGCGGGTGGGCGGCAGGTAGGTAGGCGACGAAGGGTGGTGGACCGTGCGCGGGGTGGGCGGTAGGCAGGTCGGCGACGGGTGGTAGACTGCAGGCAGATCCGTAGATAAATGCACGCTCGTTCGCGACTTCCTATTGTGATTTTTCTATATAATAGCCGCCATACAGGCCCAGACCCTAAACTAGTACTTGGGAAGGTGCGATATCAATTTACCGTAGGAGATCAATTTATTATATAGATCTATAAACGGTTTATATACGGTAAGTTCGTTTGGTATCGTAATGGGTGCAGCTTATTGTGCGGTGACGGTAAGCTAATAGTATCTAGCTCTGGGGGTCTCGTAGGTAAGATCCTTTTTCAATAATATCGTCTCGGATAACCCCTATATCTTAAATTACGACCTAGAAGGTCCGAATATAAATCTAGAATATAAGAAGGCATTCAAACGACACGTCTCGAACTAAATTAATAAATGCACCTTCAATTAAATATCTTACCTGCGGGACCCCTAGAGCTGGATACTATCAGTTTATTGTTTATAGATTGTAAGCTATACCTATTACGATATTAAACGAATTTACCGTATATAAACCGTTTGTAGATTTGTACGGTAAGTTGATCTCCTACGGTAAATTGATATCGCACCTTCCCAAGTACCAGTTTGGGGTCTGGGCCTACATGGCGGCTACTATATAGAAAAATTAGAATGGGAAGTCGCGAACGAGCGTGTATGCGTGCATTTATCTACGGATCTGCCTGTTGCCGCCTATTTGCCTGCCGCCTACCTGCGTACGGTCTACCCTATTACCGCCCGCCCGGCCTAGTACTTGCACCTGTACCCGGCCTGGTACTGTACCTGCGTACGGTCTACTCCGCTGCCGCCTGCTGCCCGCGCCCACCCTGCTGCCCGGCCCCGGCCGGCGCACGGTCCACCCGGTATTCCCGGCACTGTACCGCTGCCCGGCGCCGGCGCTGCGCGCCGGTTCGGGATGTAATGCGATGCTATGCAATTGAGCGATGGGATTGAGCGATGGGATTGAGCGATGGGATTGAGCGATGGGATTGAGCGATGGGATTGAGCGATGGGATTGAGCGATGGGATTGAGCGATGGGATTGAATTTACAATGCGAATGATGCAATTGAATGCGACGCGATTGATGCGACGCAATTGAGCGATCCGAAGGTTTGGGAATGTGGTCAATTCATTCAGGGGTTGTTTGTGCACTGACTTGAGCGATGCGATGAACGTTTGGAATGTGGTTAGTTCATCTAGGGGCTGGTGCACTGTCGGTATAGATAGATTATAATGGATTTCGAATATATAGATGACTATTGGTCAGTATGTACTATTGGTATTGCGGTCAAATACTATTAATAATAGATAGGGCACTAGATATTAGATTATAATACGTATTAATTGATCCTATTATTAGATACTATATAGCGTTAATATTAATTAGTATATACTACCGACGCCGTAATTATGAAGTAATATACTATAAATGTCCTAAGTGCTAATAATAGACTGCGAAGCCTTAATATTAATTAGTATACTACCAAGGTAAGAAAGACAATAATTTAAATATATATAGTACTGTAAAAATGCTACCCAAATTACTTAAGCTAATAGAATCCTACGATTAATTAATATACTACCTAAGGTAAGAAGATAAAACAATAGTATACTACGGTATAACTATATCTATATAATATCCTAGTTTACTTAGATTAACCGAGGTTGATGGCCAGTACTTTGGCTACGCTTATAGACCCTCGAAATATCTACGATGTATACCCTATCTATAAGCAAAGCTAGTAAACTAATAATTAGGGGCTTACCCTCTTCGACAAGTTGTAATTCAAAGGACAAATCAATATAATTAATAGGCTTAATTCTAGTCAATACGAGGAAAATGCGGCGCTTATTATATTATTTCTACTCGTAGGCGAAGATGTGATCGATATAGCCGATATTATCGCCGTCGGAGCCGGCCACGCTGGGGCAGTAATATCTGATATAGTTACCGATACCGAAAGTATAGCGCCGGAGGGTACTATATACGGGCTAGATATTAGCCTTTATTAGTAATATTTTCCGATCTCGGATACTCGGACGTGTTTTTAGTACTCGGACGTATTCTTAGGGGGTTTTATCATTTATATATAAGCGTTATTATATATACGTAGGCGTACGAATCGTACCATTATATATACGTAGGCGTACGAATTATACCATCATATGTGCGTAGGCGTGCTAATTGTACTATTAAATGCCCGTAACGGTATTGTTATATGGTATTAAATGCCCGTAAATATATATTCTATATACGTTTATACTAACGTATACCGACTTTATACAAGCCGCATACATATATTATATTAAGTATAGTAATAGGGATCGGTACTTTAACTCTTATAGCGATACTACTAGTAGAAATACCTCTAATAATTAACTCTTTAATTAGCAGTTGGTAGTTAGTACTCGGGGAGCTCGGTATCTCGATGGGTATAGAGTATAGGCAGGGGAAAGTATAAGTATAGGTATAGAGTATAGGCAAGGGATAGTATAGGTAGGGGATAGTATAAGTAAAGCATTAGGTATAGGTAAAGGGGAAATAGGTATAGATAAATACGTACTTATCTATAAACGATACCCTTTTATTATACTATATATTGCTAGCTACAAACCTCAAAATGCCGGGAACACCGTAGTCTAAATTATATACTCTAGATAAAGTATAGCGAAATAGATTAGATATTAATACTATAGAAAGCAGTAGGTAAAATTTAGCAATAAAGTAGTAAATTCGTCGTATATCCTTTAATTTCCCAATAATATTAGGCCGAATATGCGTATCGTTAGTAGAGTTTAAAATATCAAATTCCGCCTCTTCGATTTATTTCCTTTTCTTTATACTAAGCTATCACTCGTCTTCGTAGAGTAGGCTATCGAAAAGATTGGGGGTATCCCGGATAATATGCTTAATCTAATCGGTTAATTCGGTATCTTTTACGAACGAATTAAATAATATAAATCGGATAGTATAGACAATACACTCTTACTCGAGGATCCACCTTTTAATATCTTTACTATTAATCGTTTCTGCCGTCTTTTTAAGTCGTCTATTAGGATTATCGTTATTATTAGTATCTATTCAATTAATATAATCGCCCATAATCCCGGGCGCCGGTTTTATACGTCAAATTTGTAGCCCAAGTTACATACTATAAGTTGCCCTATATTAATTATATTTATAATGCAGTCTAATACTTATACCTAGCGGGCGCCAAAACTTTAATTCAAGGGGTAATTCGGGTTTAGAGGGTAACTTAAGTTTAAGGGTAAAATATTATATATATATTAATAACTTAAACTTATTTATAATACTTTTCTTCCACTAATACATTTAGTAGACTAAGAGGACTATACTATTCGTAAAGGTCGGCATAATATATACCTAAATATATATTTAGTCGTAATACTTTTTTAATATACTTTTTAATACGTTTAGGGAGGGTAATCGCCTCTATAGCGGCCGTAGCCACTATACCCCCTTCTTCGTCTTCGGCTATAATATTATCTATATTATCTCTATCTCTATTATCGTCGTCGTTATCATTATTAAAACTACTTACTACTACTATACTTATAGTACCTAATATCGATAATCGCCGAAAAGATACTTATAAGGGTAATTAATTTAACTAAGTACGAAATATAGATGGATTATTCCTTACCTTCGGATTATTAGTAGTAGCTTCTATTACTATATAGTATAATTTAGTATACTAATTTCTAGTACCTAGGACGTAAACATATATTTTATAATATTCGAATAGGGCTTAGTCGGGTATATAAGAACTCCGGATACCGTGCTAGGACCGTCATAGGACGGTATCTCTATACCGTATTTAAGGAGTCTACCGTAGCTTTACGGTAAATAGATTTGGACTGTAATTTGGCACTAGGGCAAATTTCCCACGGTAGATTGGCACTACACCGGATTTCCTACGGTTGATTGGCACCAGGCTTAGAAAAATTGATCCCTGTTAAAAGGTAGGTCTATAGCTGCAGGATTGTTATAAAGAAGTCGCGAGGGACGTTTGCATTATCTACCTACTATTACAATACCTAGTGCCCGTCCGCCTGCCTGCCGCTACCCAGCGCACGGTCCACCACGCTGCCCGGCGCCTGCTGCCCGCGCCCAGCCTGCTGCCCGCGCCCAGCCCAGCAGCACCTGCACCCGGCCCCAGTACTATACCGGCGTACGGTCCAGCGCCGCCCGGCGTACCCGGCCCAGCCCAGCACCCGGCCCGGCGGCCGGCGCTGCGCGCCGGTTCGGGATACGATATAATGCGATGTAATACGATATAATGTAATTCGATGCAATTAAGGGATGGGATTGAACTTATAATATAAATAATTCAATTGAATACGATATAATTAATATGATACGATTAATGCGATTAATACGATGCGATTGAATTTATAATACGAGTAGTGTGAATATACCCGGCCGCGTACCCGATTGTACGGTACTGGGACGCTCTAGTAATGTGTAGTTCATTTGGTTCAATTAGTAAATAAATTGGTTTATTTGGTTCAATCGGTCAATTATTATAATGGTATAGAGGTATAAGAGAGTTATATTGGTAATATAGATACGGAGAGGAATTAATATAGCGATTAGACATTAATTACGATTAGATACCTAAGGGTATAAAAATAAAGTATATTATAGTTAAACTTCTAACTTTACGACGGATAGTAAAATAAGACGAGAAACGAGAGATATTAGAAAAAAGACCTTATTGTACTAATTATACTGAATTATAGCTAGACGGTTCGATACCCCTAATTATAAGTATATATAAATATATCCTAAATATTACCGTACATTAAATTTTATTAACAGTTCGTACGGTAGTAAGGAATAAAATAATCTAGTATAATTACGTACTATTAAATAGCAAGTATTTTCTAACCATTATATTTAAATAATATCCTAAGATACTAACGTTAACGCCGGCTAATAATCCCGCCTCTAGCGCTCGTAAAATTTCGAAACGTTTACAATATAAACCTTCTCTATAAAAACAATTAGCAAACTAATAATTAGCACTTCCTATATATAGACGCGAGGGAGCTTAAGGTTAATATTGAAATCGGTATTTAATATTACTATTTTAGTAATCACTAGAAAGATATAGCGTTCGTTATAACGGCTTTGTTTATACGTGAAAATGTGGTTAATACGGCCGAAAGTATTATTATCGCGGTATCTTAGGTTATCTCCCACACTGAATGTGTGCCTTCGGAACGTCCTATATAGGTCTTATTAATTATAATCCCGATTTCGGTGCAATATACTCGGATATCTATATATGGGATGATGTGACGTCGGATATAATGTACTGTGATGTGCTATAATATAGCCGTCTGGCAAAGCACGCAAACAACCACACATTCAGCGCACATTAACGTCACAGTGTGCTATTAGTGTATATGAGCATGCAAGGGGGTGGCAAGGGGGTAGCAAGGCCGTACATTTGCAAGAGTGACATACTGGGATGCTGGCTCGGGGAAGTGGGCTCGGGGTTCGGGATCCAGGCATATAGGTGAACGCCAGGCACATAGGTAAATGCTATATGGGTAAATGCTAGGCATATAGATATAAAGACTGGTACCTGCTTCAATATATGGGCCAGCGTTCGTTTAATAATAGGGACATAGGATGAGGCACACTTACGGATCTACAAATAACACTCGATTAGAATACTATATAGCACCTAGACCAAACCGCTTAATATCGATACCATAGTCCAGCTCGTATACTGCAGACAGAACTCGGCGGAAGGCATCCGACATTTAACGTAATAATAAAGGTAAGTAATTGCCATGTCCAATAATAGGGTAGTATACGTTACGCATGTCGGCTTTCTCGAACTTTCTAATAATGGACGGCCGCAAATAGTTTTCGCCTACGCTTAGAATGTCCAACTCCTCTTCTTCTCGACTGGTAGGGGAGGGGGTAATACCGAGTCTGACCTTGTCATTACGTTAAAAGAGGTCTTCGAATAGCGTAGGCGCTTACTAGGCCAGGATGTTAATCTACTCTATCAGGGCAGGGTCGGAAACAGCAAACGAATTGAGCAACGCGAAACGGATGGTGTAAACAATAC
Organism: Neurospora sp. CHS-2018a; assembly: GCA_009802275.1. NCBI lineage: Eukaryota > Fungi > Ascomycota > Sordariomycetes > Sordariales > Sordariaceae > Neurospora > Neurospora sp. CHS-2018a. Next base: position 87,734 of record RAKG01000123.1, on the reverse strand, counting down.
ACTCTTATTCGAGGATCCATTTCTCGACATCTCGGCCATTGGTCGTCTACGCTATCGCCTTAAATCGTCTATATCGTTATTATTAGTCTTGATCTTTCAACATCGTCCTTTTTCACTGCGGGCCCGGGTTTTATACACCAAATTTGCAACATAAAATATAGGGCGGCCCGGCGCCGGGCCGAAATTTCGTATAATATAAGCTAGAATTTCCTTCCCGTACCGCAATAGGGATTTAAGGGTAATTATTAATACTAGCATTTATTTATGATACTTTTCCTCCGCCAACACATTCAATAAACCAAGCGGACCGTATTCATCGTAAAGGCGACTATAATACATACCTAAATAAATATTTAGTCGAAGTGCTTTTCTAATATATTCTTTTGCACGCTTAGGAAGGTTGGTTGCTTCTACCGCTATATTTACAACACCCTATTCCTCGTCTTTTTCGAATATCTCTACATTATCTAGCATATCGATATCTCCTAGACCGCTGCCGCTACGGCCACTAGCACTAAGGCCACTAGCACTCGTCGGTCTACTTACCCCTACTAACGAGATTCGAAATAATATTTATAACGGATAACAAACTCGACTACCGAATGCTTAGTAGGCTCTAGGATTTTTAGCTACTATATATGCCGCTGCCTAGCACAATTTCTCATACTATAATCGCCCGTCTTTCGTAATTATATCGATTCTCTCGTACACCTATTAGGTATTTCTAATATTCATTAACACTAAATTACTTTAAACCATCGTTACCATTATATACACAATACAGCTTAATAATCTATTATCTACTCTATTACTTTCTTCTTCATCTTCATCATTATCTTCCCCATCCGAGTCCACACAGTCTAATTATATCACGGCCTTCCAAACAATCCAGGCATATCGGTTAATATAATCTTTCCGTAACCATGCCTCTAAAAAGGGTAGTATAATGATTAACCACTAGGCATACTATAATAAATTGTATGAATCGAAGTAGGAAATAGGCGAAGGCAGGGCACTCCAACCAGAAGGAAAAGGCCAATTTTTAAGCACACAACTATACTCAACGCGTGCTTTCGACGTAAAAAAGACGTCACGAAGCATTTCGTAAGTGGCAGCTATCATACCCTTATACTCAGAATATACTGGATTAGGAACGCGGGTTATAATTATATCTAATGCTAGTATAAGGTCGAATAATGCTAGCCGTATTTTACTAATACCCTATTGGGTTCTATAAGCGGCCTTGTCTTTTTCCGTATATAAATTATTGTCCACTTCGTAGCGCATTTATATATATTAATAATACTTAGCTGTGGACCCCCTACCTCGATATGCCGTAAAACGACCGTCAATTGACCGCAAGTGCATACGTTACCATACATCAGGAGGTTACTATAAGCTGACGGTTAATAGGTCTGAACGGTAGTTTTCCAGACTACGGTAGATATACTCGCACCTTCCTAGGAGGTTAGGTCTAGTGGCAAACTAGAAAATAGATCCCTATTAGAGAAAAAGGATCCCTATCCAACTTATAAACGATGCGGGCACTAGGGTATATAGAAAAAGAATATTAGGAAGTCGCAATCAACGTATATTTATTTACAGAGTTGCCTATCGTCGCCTACTTACCTACCGCCTACCCCGCGTACGGTCTACTACGCTACTATACTACTACTACAACTACTATACCCCGGCCTCGACCCCGACCCTAGTACTATAGTACCGCTATACCGGGTATATAATCCAGCACCCGACCGATCCCGCCCCGGCCTTATACGCCCGGTACCCATATTCCCGGTACTACCCGGCGGCCGGCGCTACGCGCCGGTTTGGGATATAATACAATACTATATAATTAAATAATAGGATTGAATTTATAATACGAATAATATAATTAAATACAACGCAATTGAATACAATATATAAGATAGAATACGATTGATACAATACAATAGTATTAATTATAATTAATTGAATTAATATAATTTAGACGATTCTAAACGGGAATTTAAATATATAGACAGGGATTACATTATATTATATTATAGTAATATATTAAATAAAGGATAAACCGGTTAAACTTAGAGTTCTAATAGCGATAATTTGCCCAGTCTCGCCTAGTATAGAAATTAGTACTTTAAAAACTCTTTGTACGGTAGCGAATATATAAAACTAAACAATAAGAGGGGGATAGGATAATAGAATAAATACTTCGTTATATATTAATAGCGAATTATACAATAATTTAAATATTGTAAAAAGTTAGTATTATAGTTCGTATATAGTCTAACGAACATTTACTATTAGAAGTATTATAATTAAATAAAATTATTACAATTAAATAATATCCTAATTTACTAATACCTATTACGGGTAGTGGCCAGGCTTATTACGCTCGCTAATTTTAAATACGTTTATAATATAGATTCTTTCTATCTTAACTACCGGTAAACCAATAATTAATATTTCCCCCGTTTCTTTAATTATTTAGAGGGTAAAGTTTTATATAATTCTATCTATAACTATTATCTTAATTAATATAAAAAAGATACAGCGTTCGTCGTATTACTTTTATTTATAAATAAAAATATAGTCGATACAGTTTATAGCGCCGTCGTTACGCCCGCGGTATCTAATATAGTCGCTAACGCTATAAGTATAGCGCTTCGAAGTACTATAATATAAGGTTAAAAATGGTTATAATTAGTATAATTTCCGTTAAATTGTTAAGGATTTATTATAGTTTCCGACTTCGGTACTAATATATACGAAAACGAGCGGGAATTTTATAATTTCGAATAGTATTTAATAAATTTTAAAGGATTTTGGGTATTATTATCGATTTTATAGGTTTAACGATACTAACCGTATAAATACGTCATATTTAGTTCGTAAATACGTTATAAATACGTAGTATTATAGCGTAGCTAATTTGGGGTTAGGTATAAAATAAGGTAAATATTTTTAATAGACGGCTCCCTAATTCGGAATATACTAGTATTAATTAGGAGGGTAGGGATAAATATAGGTAGGGTAGGAATAGATATCGGGAAAATAGAATATAAATATAGGGAGGGAATAAATATAATATATACCTATTTATAAATAATAGATCTATACTATATTATAAGGTATTAAGGATAAATTATAGGATATATATATTGTAATCTATTTCGTATACTTATAAAAAAATACGTTGGAAATTATCCGATATTTAATAAAATAATAAAGGTAAATATTAGTTAAAATTAGTAATAGGATAGCGTATTCGGCGTATTACCGGGATATTAATTTTACTAATTACCGAAGGTCGAATATACGTTTTAATTACCGCTTTGGGGATATCGAATTCCTACTCGTCTTTCTTTATATTATTACTAGGTATTATACTTATACGCTATTTATCTTTACGGTAGAGTAGGTTATTAAATAGATTGGGGGCCTCCTTAGCGATATTTTAAATTTATTTTATTAGGGTAAGGTCGGATATAGTAAATGAATTAAGCAGGGTAAACCGAATAGTATAAATAATGCGCTCTTATTCGAAGATCTATTTTTCAACGTCGTAGCCGTTAATAATTTAAACTATTACTTTGAATTATTTATTCGAATTATTATTAGTTTCAATTTAATCGTAATATTAACAATTATTATAGTCGGGTTTTATACGTTAAATTTTCGGCGTAGGTCACGTATTATAAGGTGCCTTATAATATAATATAATCGGGTACTAAAATATAGGTTCAGGGGTAAACGAATAATTCTAATTTACTTATAATACTTTTCTTCCGCTAATATATTTAATAAGCTAGGAGGACTATATTCGTCGTAAATCTAACTATAATGAACGCTTATATATATATTTAATCGAAGTGCTTTATAGATATACTCCTTTACCTTCTTTAGTAGGTTAACGGGAGTAATTATAGCGATAATTCTACCTTTTTCGTCGTTTGGGTCGATATTTTCAATTATTTATACATTATTTAGACTACTAATATAGGGGGTATTAATATTAGGAGTATTAGTATTAGGGTTGCTTACTAAAGATCGTTGAAATAATAATACTTATAAAGGTCTAGAGCGGGAATTTGTACGAATACGATTTTAAAAAGTATTTTGGGTTTTAAGGTTATTAGTTATAGCCGACGAGGCTATTTAGTAAAATAATATATATTAATCCTTAGCGTGTTTAATTTCAATTTCGATATTTATATATACCTCCCTAATATTACAGGTATTTATTAGGATAGAGTTATTTTGAACTATTATAGCTAGTGCTCTAATAAAGTAATTAATTAATTTGGTATTTATAACGGCTTCCTCGCTATTTGAATTATTATTATCCTCTTCTTTTTGGGCTTGACGATATAATTAATAAATAGCCTTCTATACTTCCTATACGTATAGGTTAATATAGTCCTTACGAAACTATATTTCAAAAAGCGGTAGTACAATAACTAATTATTAGGTATAGTATATAAGGTTGTAATTTAAGATATATAATAACGGCAAAGGTAGGGCACTCTAGTTAGGGGGAAATAGCTAATTACAAAGAATACGGTTATATTCGAGTTTGGCTTTGGGCGTTAAGAATATATTTAATAGTATTTCGTACGTAGTTGTAATAATTCTTGGATTTAATAAATAGTTAATAAGTATAAAAAGGGTGGATAATTAATAGTATTACTTACCTTTATATTTTGAGTGAGCCGGATTAGGCAGGCGCGTTAATATAATATCGAATGCCAGCGTTAAGTCGAATAACGTTGGCCTATATTTACTAATCCCTTATTGCGTGCGGTATACTATTTTATTACTTATTTACTAAAGGTTGAAATCTATTTAATACTATATTTATATATATTAGTAATAATATTAATTTATTTTAACGCTAATAGACTTTATAAATACCTCTTGTTTATTAACTACATACTTTAGTCTAATAAAATAAAACCGATAAAATTTATAGCTAACTATATTAATAATACTAATATTCTAATTTTACTGAAGTATATTACTAATATAATAAAGGGTGAAAATTAATATTAATATTAGCCGTCCTTAAATTTCTATTATAATACTACAATCTAATAATATAGTATATTTAAGAGCCTTAATAACGTTATTAAAATTAAATATATATAGTCCTAAAACGACGGGGAAAATATTAGTATCTTTAACTCGGGTATTGAAAAATAGACTAGCGGGTGATTGATATACCCCTATAATAGAATAATAAACATTACAATAAATATTAAAACTATCGATAAAAATAAGTATTAAATAGTTTAAAATATCGTTGCTATGCTTTGCATATGTTTTATCTAATTCTTCTTCGAAAAATTGCTTGTTAAAAGTCTTAATTTCGAGTTCGGCTCGAATAAGTAGTGTATATGCAAGTGGGTAAATTTTTATAGTATTATACGCTAGGCTTCTATTTTAGTCTTAATTATTATTATTTATTCGGTAAATACCTGGTTCGCTTTTAGTAACGTTATTTAAAATACGACGAATTAGAAAAGAATTTTTCTAATATTCGATATTTAGCTTTATTGTATATTTCGGGAATATTTTGCGATTTTGGGGATTTCGGGCGGTACGACTTCTACTTCTAGGCTATAGATTGATTGCCGGGCTGGGATCGTTTAAGTCGTTATTATTAAAGTAATTAATATTAACGGGTATAAATTGGTCGGCCTATTTTTAGGGAATTTATTCATCCTTATTAAAATATATTACTAATTCCTACTTTTTGAATTTCATACTATAGTTGAATTGGAAGTATAAATTAAAACTAGGAAATTCTTCCTTAATTTGGTTAATCGGGATGCACTCGTTAATTATAAGTATAATTTCTCTTTAGTATTCCTTGAATTTATTAGTGAAATTCTTTCTTACCGCTTTAATACGGCCGATATATAACCGAAAATTTGGGTAGTTATTAATTAAACGGTAATAATAGCGTATTCGTACATTATTATTATTATCGTTATCGATATAATTATTATTATTAATATAATTATAATTATTAACGTCCCTAACGTTGTAGATTTTATAATCCCTATAGTAGTAAAAGTAAATAAAATCCGACGGGAAAATAGCTTTATTATTATCTTTAGAATCGTTAATAAAGTATATATATTCGCTAGATATAGTTCGAATAAATAATGATTAATAAAGAGAATAAAATAATTCGTTTGGGTTATCTACTAAATATACTATACCTTTATATATCGAGGCGGCCGTATCGGAATTTAGGAATATTTAGAAAAGGGATTTGGGATTTATAAAATATAGCGGTACTATAATAGTAGATTGGTCTTCGTTAGATTCATCGGATTACTACAATCCTACGGCATCTACTTCGGGTTATTATACTTATTATACTTATTATACCTATGCCTATTATTTAGCTTATTCTACTTATTTCTTTTAACGCATTAACTCGGTCTTTATCCTATTTGTTTATAATAGTACCCGAACTATACGTATATCTAATAAAGGGAGGCGGCGTAAGACCCGGTCTTTGATAGTAGCTAGTTATTTGGGTAGTATTTGAATAATTAGAATAAGGTAGCCGTTACAACCCCATAAAATACTCAACATCTGCAGCCAAATCTTATAGTCCTTAAGCAATATACGACGAATATAGGCATATAGACCTAGTATTATAGTAAAATTTGAATTGTATTTATATTTATTATAATAATATTAAATAAGTTTTAATATATTGAAAATTTGGCCCCGTTCGATTATTAATAGTATTGCTTCGGGTTCTATAAAGTAGTCGGCTTATTTTACTACTTACTTATCGATAAATTCCTCATTAAATACAACTATTTCTAATTATTATATTTTTCGGTTATATTTCCGCTCTATATATTCGATATCTAATCGCAATTAGTCCTCGTTAAATACAGCGGGAAGGGCGTCGTTTTCGAATTCGGCCAACCTACATTATAAGTCCGCTAAATCTATATCGCCTAAAATACTATTCTAATCGATAATTCCTACATTTATATTTATATTTAAATTAATATTTAGATTTATTTTAATAAATATTAAAATAAAAATTTACTTTAATCCTCTTCGTTATTAATATTTTCCTAATCTTAATTAAGAAGTAGGGCGGGGTTTAATATTATAATATCGCCGTCGTCGTCGTTATTATTAAAAATAGGTCTAAAACCGGGGCTCTAAGTTAGTAATCTTATAAATAATGATTTTAACTAACGCAGGGCTATTAGTAATTTTAATTAACAAACTTATTATTATTTAGAATAAGGGTAAATATCCAGGATTAGGATTCGTTTACTATACCTAGCGCGGATTCTATAATCAATCTATCTATTAACTATAAAGTTTCCCTATAAGGGTGAATCCTCTTAAATTTTAACCCGGCGAAGTATTTCGAAAACGAATAATTAACGAGGGAACTAAATAAAAAGTAAACCAAATAGAAGGTAAATTAAATAGAGATATAAGGGGGAAAATTAATTATAAAGGGAAGAGTTAGAATTAAGGAGTAAATAAGTACCCAAAATTAGGAGCTTACTATAAGGCTATAGTAAGCTTGCAACCCTTCTAAAATAGCCAAGACCTTATAAATTCTAAAACACTCAATAGAATAAATATAAGAAATAAGATTTAGTACGTACTCTTTCTAAGATATTTACCAATACGTATAGTACAAATATATTAGATAAGGTTATATAGATACTAGTACGTATTGATTCTAAGGTATTCGCTAATAGTATATAGTATAAACAAGTTAGATAAGGGTAATTTCGTAAATTCGTCCTATTTTAAAATAATAAATAATTATTAATATCGCCTTATCCCGCATATCTATATAGTACTTTTATTCTATTTACAGGTAGATACATTTACGGGTAGATACATTTACGGGTAGATACGTTATACAGCCCTATAATTAATATTATTTTAATCGAATTTAGAAATTTTATCCGTAAAGAAATTGAATTCTCCCCCCTTTACAAACTTCTCCCTAATTCTCCCCCTTTATAAACTTCTAGATTATTTTTTATAACTAGCTAATTATATACTATTATAATTATTATTTTTATTATCTTTATTATCTTTATTATCTTATTATTAGGGGGCGGTAATATTCCTAATTACGCGCTATTCCTATACTATTTATTTATTTATTACCCTAACTTATATATCCATTATTTAATATATGCCCTACTTTATTATTCACCTATCGGGTATACTTACTTAAATAGGCTACTTCTTCTAAGTAACAAGGGGTATAAATAAGAATACGCTAATTTTATTAACTATAATACTCTTATTCCCCTGCCAAAATTACAGTTCAAGCCGCCTCGATGACCTACTTTGAACTTCTATCAATTTTCATCCAAAATACTATTACTAATATTCACTATATTTACCAATCATTACGAATAATACCCCGCGATTTTATTTAAAATTTTTAAGGCTGCTAATAATGAAGATTATTCACTTATTCGCATACAGCAAAATAGAAGGTAGTAGAATTAAACCGATTATACCCCGCGCGTATAAAAAATATCTAATTAAATTCTACTAGTTCGCAATAACGTTCTCTCTCTTCTTATAACTAATAACTATAAATCGCAAAATATTCTATTACTTATAATTTATCGCTATTTGAAATTAATTAATTAAATTAATTATCCCTAAGCATTTTTAGATTTTTATAATAATACCTAACTATAATTACTATAAATATTATTATTATTATTATAATTTTAGATTTATTTAATTAATATATATATAAACAATGCCTAATAAAAAGCTTAAAAGTAATCGCCCTCGTAATCGCCCCCTTAAGGCTAAGGACATTCCCGATGCCGGTCTTACTTATATTCTTAGTCTTACTAATAAAGGTAAAAGGACTATTAATTTCGATATATAAGGTTTCAAGGATAACGATAAAGATAAGCCGGATATTACTAATAATTAATTAGATTTACCTATTAATACGCCTATTAAACCTAAGCCTACCTTACCTAAAATATTATTAATTAAAGGCTCGTCGCATTCTTTTACTAACTAAACTTAAACTAGTATTTAACTTCCTACATATTAAAATCTAATAAATTAATCTCTCTCTTTTCTTTTTTTTTTTACATTCTAATATTATTTTAGCGCCGCAATATTACTTCGCTATATAAAGAGTAGTAGGGCAATCGCTTTAAGCGTATAGCTAAATATATAGAATTAACCGTATTTACCGATATCTTCTAAAAGGATACCTAATATATTGGAACTAGCACTAGCCTTAGCATTAGCCTTAATATTAGCGCTAGCCCGGCAACGAATATAATATTATCTATTTATTAATATTAATAAAGGTATAATTTATAGGGTAGTAATATAATTAGGCGCCTTAAATTTCCTTCAAACCCGCCCGGCCTATTTAATAGTAATATGCCTATTTCCAATTTTTAATACCCTCCCACTACTAAATATCCTCCTACTTTTAAATATCTTCTTACTTCTAAATACCTTATCTCTTAAATATTCTTACCCAATTATTAATTCGCACCCCGACATCTAATACCGGCTTAGCCTTTTTCGCCCGCCTAACCTCCTTCTAATAATTATATCCCCTATAATTATATTCTTAGCCATCGCCCTCCCTTTCGGTACGCAACGCCTATATTACCTATATAGCTACATTATTAAGCATTTTCCCCTAGTTTTTAGCTTTTACTTAGCTAAATAGTAGTAGATTTACGATTAATTGAATAAGAAATCTAGTAACGAGTCTAAGCGTAAATATAATTAATATAATAATAGATATAATAATAGATATAATAATAGATATAATAATAAATATAATAATAGATATAATAATAAATATAGTAAATATAATAATAATTTTTTTAAAGCTAGTCTACTACTACTAATAGTATTACCTAAACTTCCTAACCGGCTATAGCTACTTTTACCCCTAATAACGCCAATTAGAAGGATTTAGAGCGTTTTCTTCGTAGTAGAAGCTTTACCGATATAAGTGATTTTTTACAATTACGGGGTATTATAGTGGATTTAGTCAATAAATAGGCCCGTAATCGTAAAGCAAATCGATTTAGAAGTAGCGAATCGGCCAATAACCGTAAAGTAGAAAATGTACGTAAGGTAGAAGCTATATATAAAGTAGATAAGGTTCGTAAAGTAGAAGAAGCTCGTAAAGTAGAAATAATATATTAATAAAAAACCGAAGAACTTTATTAAACGTAATAAATAAAAGCTATTAGACCGCTTATCCTTCTATTCAATTAAATTACTACTTTAACTACTAATATATTTATTACTCTTAGCCGTAATATATCCGATGCCTATTCTAGTTTCAATTTCAAAAAGGCTTTCTAGTAACTTAAATAGGATAATAACAAAAACGACGATATTAATATTAATAACGATAACAACTTTAATCTCAATAATATTAGTATTCTTCTTCGTCGCCTTAGCAATACTACCTCTAATTCTAATCCTACATCTTCTACCCCCAATAATAGAAATAATAGCAATAAAAATTCTAATACCGCTTCTAATATCGCTTTTAATATCGCTTCTAATACCGCTTTTAATTCTAATCCTATATCTTCCACCCCCAATAATAGAAGTGCTAATACTACCTCTAATACTACCTCTAGTTCTAATATTACACCTAATACCGAAACCCCCAATTTAAGCGCCCGTAAGCGGAAAAAGGGTAAAAGGGACGATAGCCGGCCGTTAATACAATCCTACCTAGAATTCTTCTATAAACCTAACCGTACAAATCTCTGGAAGTTGCGCGAAGAAGGTATACCTACTAAACTAGATTTTAATATAGTAGATAGCGATTATATCCACCCTACCGACGACGACGGAAATAATCCTATACGAGGCGTAGAGCGGATATAGGGTATTAAACTACCTTAAAATAATACGATTATTATTAACGAATTAAATAAAAAGTTTTAATAGGCCTTATTCTTATATTATTACAATTAGTTTTCTAACACCCTCATTACTAATACAATCGATAAGATTAATACCCGTTCGAAGCGATTTAAAGGCCTTCGAAAATATATATTCAAAACCTATCGTACGGAAAAATCTAATTTTCTAAACTATAATTTAATATTATTTTTCTAAGATATCGTATTTAATAATTTATTCCTTCTAGAATACGACTTCGAGAATAACGATAAATATAAGGTATATTATTTGGAATTAATCGAAAGTTAAATTAATAAAAGGACCTTTAATTAGATTTATACTTATATTATAAAATATATTAATTACGAAGCCACCTTTAATAATCGATCTAATCTTCCTTTTTACTATATTAAAACGGAATTATAAAATATAAGCTTTATAATATTAAATATTATTAAATCCGAACGTATTATAAATAAAGGCCGTCCTAATTTTAAAAGGGAAACCGATAAAAATGCCCGGAAAATTATACGCCAAACCTTTACAACCCTACCTTTTAAAGAGCGTTATAAGGAAATCGACCGGAAACAATTTATCTAAATACTATTAGAATTTATACCCAAGTAAATCAAATTAATTAATACGCCTAAAATAAACCGTCTAAATAAAAACATTATTATAAAAAAATTGCCTACGCTATTAAACGTTATTTATCCCAATACTAATAAATAGCGATATTTACTACCTAAATAAAGTTTTAAACCGCCTCGGACTCCGAATAGTGCCCACCGCAATATTAGGCCGGGCTCTAATAACTAAAGCCCTAAGTACAACTTATACAACCGTTCTAACAAAAGTAATAACAATAGGGGTAACCGCAATTACAAGGATAATAAAAGCGGCCGCAATAACCGGGACAATAAAGGCGGTTATAATAATAAAGGTAATAGCCGTAATAACCGTAATAATAGAAGCGGCCGCAACAACCGTAACAACCGTAGTAGCGGTTATAATAACAAAGGTAGTAGTCGTAACAATTATAATAATTATAGTAGCGGCTATAATAATAGAAGTAGTCGTAATAACCGTAATAGCGGCCGTAATAATAAAGGCAGTTATAGTAGCTACGGAAGTAGTTACAACTAAAAATAATATACGCCTACTTATATTTTAACGTTTAAATATAAGCGTCAACGCCCTATCGGTACTCGTAGTATTCGTAGTAGTAGCGGCGGCGGCGGCGGTAATAATAGCCGTTACGTAGAGGAAGATAATAAGGATAAAGAAAATAAAGGACCGGTTCATCCTCGCTATAAATATAAGGGTCGTCGTTATAATCAAACTATATTTTAATTTACCGATACCTTCGATATTATTATACCTCCCGTCCCTAAGCGTATTCGTATACCCATTATTACCTCTTCCTCGCCGGCTATAATCTTCTAATCGGCTATTTTTACTTTAAACGAAGGTATAAAGTATTTATACCTTTAAACGCTATATCTTTTATTCTTCCAACCTCTAATTCTCCTTATTATTATTTATTAGAATTATATATACCTATATCCAATTAATAATAATATCGTACAATAATATCGTACAATAGTATCGTACTTAATAATATACAATTCAATATTATAATAACTAGTATCGTATTCAATATCGCTACAAAAAAATATAGAAAATCGTAAATAAATAACTAATTCAATATTTTCTTATTTATAACCTTTTATTCCTATATTATTATCGTTATTATTGTTATTAGTCTTATTAATATTATCGTATTCAATTAATTCAAGGGTCTAGCGTAGTACGTAGTATTACGCGACCGTATCGGAATATATACTATCCTTCCCCCCTAAATAGCATATTTATAGGGGTAACGGCAAAGTTATTCGTATATCAATTAAGTAAGTGCGAACCCGTACCTTCCGCGCGTTTATTGTAACCCACTAACTTGGCGGTATTCCGTAGGAAGGATTACTATTATCGTAATTACTTTTAATATAATTTAATTGACCGCGACTACTTAAAATGTAATTTAGCGCTATATGGCGCCCAACGGTAATTTTCCTAACAACGGTACATGGCGTCCAAGGACGGTAATCAAAATTTTGACGGTTGATTAACGGTAGTGAGGCAGTTACTATCCTTTTACAATCATTCAACTGCAAGTGCTTTCCTAGGAACCGGTAGCTAAGTAGAATCTATTGATTTCGGGGGTTACCATGCCACGGATAACGTCCTATTGGTTGACAACGTATTCTAGACCGACGAAGTAAAAACAATAGAATTTATACCCCGCTATACCAATAACACTAACATTCTAATTTTATTATAGCATATCGCCAATATAATAAAGTGTAAATACTAATACTATAGTAGGTTTACTATAGATTTCCATTATTACTATACCCTGGTCAAGCGGTATTAAAGAACTAAGGCATTTAATAACATTATTGAAGTTGGAAGTATGGGGGCCTAAAACCAAGGGGAAAATATTGGTATTTCGAATACGGCCGTTTCCAAAAGACAGCCCAACTAGGCTTTGATACATTCCCATAATTAAACGACGGGCATTACAATAAACGCCGAACCCATCGATGAATGTAAGCACCGGATAGCTTAGTATATCCATACCGCCGTTGACTTTATCCCATTACTCCTTAAAAATTATACGGCCAAATACCTTAATTTCCAACTCTGCTCGTAGCGGTGAAGTATATACAAGGGGGTAGATTTACCTTCTAATAACTACCTTTAGATCTTACGAATCTATTTCTACTTTATAACCGGCGTCGTCTTTTTAGTTATACCCCACTTTATTAAAAATACAACGAATTAGAAAAGAATTCTTCTTTTTCTCGATATATAATTCTATTAAGTATTTTACAAAGTTTTGTCTTAGTACTTTAACAGCCGGACTCGGGTTATCCAGATTATTACCGTCGAAATAATCGGTATTAACCGGTGTAAACTAATTAGCCTAGTATTGAGGAATCTAGTGCTCTTCGTCTATACGTATTACAAGTTCGAACTTCTTAAAATATATGTCCTAGCCGATTTAGTAGTATATGCCCAATCCTGGAAATTCTTGCTCGATAGTATTAATATCCACGTATTCGTTAATAATAAGGGTTACCTCCCCTTCATACTCGTAAAAATCGTCAATATAATTCTTACTAACCGCCTTAACACGGCCAATATATATAGTATAATTAGGATGATCGTTATCTAGGCGACAATTACAATGACTACTTCCTTCTTTACAACAATAAAAGTAGATGAAATCGGAAGGGAAAATAGCCTTGCTATTATCTTCTAAATTATTAACGAAATAGGTATATTCTCTAAATATCGTGCGAATAGATAATGACCAACAAGGTATATAATATAGCTCTATTGGATTATTTACTAAATGGGCCATGCCTTTATATATTGTTACAATTGTATCGGAATTGAGAAATGCTTGGAAGAGGGATTTAGGGTCTATAAAGTATAGGGGTGCTAGAACCGTATTTGGGTCTTATTATTATTAGTTATTTCGGTCGTCTAATTCTAGTTAGTTTAGTTGATTATTTAATTAGTCGGAATTAGAATCCGCTTGAAGTTCGGTATTATTATTATTTTACTATATTTTACGCTAGTCTTGCAATTTCTAACGTACCGATTCTATTCTTATCTTTGAAATTTATAATAGTACTTTTACGACCCTTATATCTAATAAAGGCAATCTTCGTAGAATGCGCTTTTTTAAAATTGTTTATTATTTAGGGAGCCTTTTAATAACCGGAATAGGATGGTTATTACGACCCCGTAATGCGCCTAGTATCTATACCTATATTTTATACTTCTTATAGGATATACGGTTAATATATACGTATAAACCGAATAGTATTTCGAAATCGGAAAATCCCTCGTATTTATTACAATAATACCGTAGTAATTTGGATTTGTCGGTTATTAGGCTATAGGATGTAACCCCTTCGATAATTTCCGGTTCTTCTAATCGATCAACTTATTTAGCGACCTATTTATTAACAAAGTCTTCGTCGAATTCAATAATATTAGGCTCTTCTCTATTAAATTCCCGTTCGCCGTATTCGAAATCTATACGAAGTTCCTCTTCGTCGATTATTATTTCTAAATCGGCAAGCCGACGCCGGATATCGGCGAAATCGATATCCCTGCTAAGTAGGGCCTTTTAGTCGATAGCACTTATCTTGGGTTAGTTTTAATTTAAATAATTCGATATTCAATTAGTATTTACTTTTATTAGCGATATTGTTATTATCTTTAATATCCTCCTAATTATTATTATTTACACCGGCTATATTAGGTATAATACTATTGTTATTATTATCGCTAAATATAGGGTTAAAATTCGGCGATTTTATTAGTGATTTTTATAATTTTAGCGATCCTGGTAATGATTTCGGTTGGTTGGTATATAGGTAGATGCTAGGGATAGGAACTCGTCGGCCACGGTTAAGTTGAAAATATTATAACGGCCGGTTAATAATATTATTAGTACGTATAGTAGGCTGGTATTATAGCCGGGGCCTGCGCGGCATTTTAATTATTATTTAAGCTACTATTTCCAATAATTAATAAAGAATATAAAAAAGAAAGTTAGTTGTAGAGGGGAGAATTAGTTAAAGGTTAAAAATTTTTAGGCAAATTAGAAATCTATTAATTCGAAGTACCGGAATTACGAGGACGAATCTAGTCCATTCTATCTCTATTAATCAATCTGAAATATACAAATTACAAGACCGTTTATCCTATTTATAAGCAAGCAAACAATTTATAGTAATCGTAAGCGAACTATCTTCCTTATTTATTTATTATTATTCTCCCATCTATATCATTCAAGTATATACGTTAATATTATTCAGGGTCCAGAAGGTGGGTCACTAGGTAGTAAGTACAATCTACGCTGTTTAACTAGTTGCTTCCCCTATTAAATTTATAGTTCTAGATCGAGCCGCACTTTAGGGGACCTACTTTAGACTTCGGATAGGCAAATACTCAATATTAAACCCCTATTATTATATTCACCTATCCTTATTAATAATGCCCTACGATTTCATCCCAACTTATTAAGCAGCGATATTAATTATAAGGACCATTCACTAATATAGTAGTATAGAAGGCGGTAGAAGATTGTGCCCCGCGTATACAAACTATTAAAATCCTCCTCCTCTTCGATTCTCCTCTTCGATTCTCCTCCTTTATTCTCCTCCTCTATCCTTCTTCTTCTTTCTATAACCAAGTATAATAAATATAATAAATACTACGCGACGATAAGTTTTGCGATCTTTATACGTCGCTTAGATTTATCGCTTGGATTTCTCGTCTTTTATTATCTCTATCGCCGTTACCTAATTAATTAGTATTATTATAGTACTTTATTCGTATTAATTAACTTCCTCCCTAGCCAACTTCCAACCGTTTAATTTAATATCGTCGATTTATTTAAGAGTTATTTTAAATTAGAATTATCGTAAGTATCCCTATCTATTGTATAGATTATTCTATCGGTTACCCCTTTAATTATATTACTAATAATAATCTAGATAATGCTTAGTAAGCGTAAGGCTAATAGTCGTCCGCGGGGTCGCCCTCTTAAAAATAACCTTCCTAGAGATAGCCCGAATTAGAGTACGCCGGTAGGATTTTCTAACGCCGCCGCTGTAGCTCTAAAGGATAAAAGAGTAATTAACTTTACCGATAAGCTTACCCGTACCCTAATTGGCACTACCGCTTAGGGAAATTAGTAATAGTAATTATTTAGTACGGTTAGGAAGGAGCGCTATAGTAAATATACTAAATCTATTATATCGACGGATATTTTCTAAAAGGATATTTAGCGTAATTAGGTAATTATTTCCAATATAATATTACAATCCTATTATACTTCTTATAATTAATATTAAACCCGTTAAGATTTATATATTCCCGACCGCTAGATTTATTCCCCTCCCTTTACTATTATTTAGGGTCATTAAAATACTATACGTTAGGATTCTATATACTAACTTACTTATTTACCCCCGTTTACCGCTATTATATTTGGTTAAGGCTAGTTTTAGAGCCGTCGTCCCTTTTAATATCCCCTCCTTCAATTTCCCGCCGCTTAATCTCCCGCCTTTTTAAACCGCCCCCCTTAAGGATAATCTTCCTAAAACCGGCCGCCTATTTTAAGCCGGCCTCCTTAAGGCTATAACTCTAAAGGCAAGCAGGCTAGTAAAAAGCTATTACGTAATACCTAAAGTATAAGCGATATCTCGCTTAATATAAACGAAGTAGTAATTTTTAATACGGTCAACCAAAATATATATTAACGCTAACGCAATAATTTATATTAACGTAAAGTTAAAAAGATTGGCGAATATTTTGCGTAGCGTATAGATTAAATTTAATATAATAAAGAGGTACGATAACGCTAGATTAAAATATTCGAGGCTATTCGTAAAGGCGATAAAGAGGATACTATTATAAATCGTAATAATATAGCTAAAAATTTACGTAAGCTAGATAATCTAAAGAAGGTAAGGGAAATAAAATAAGCTAAGCGCGCTAAACTTCTATTTATTCTCCCCTTCAATATATTTACAATTGGCATATCTACTATTAATACTACCAATTATTATTAGTAGCCGCCTAAGTCATCTACGAGTACCGTTAACGCTATGCGCAATCTAACTAATATAATTACTTCTAACCTCCTTTTCGAAAAACATTTTTAATAATAATATTTTCAACCCTCTAACCCCTACTGTAATTCCTAATATAATTCCTAATATAAACGTAATTCCTAATATGAATTTAGCAGTCGTTAATATAAACGTAGCGGTCGTTAATATTAATATAAACGTTTTAATAATAATAATAATAACGATAATAATAAAGATAATATCGATTACAAAAATAAATTTTATAGGGACCCCTATAACGAAGAGGATAATAAGGATAAGGATAATAAGGACGAAAGCCTTAGCGATATCGGTATTTCTAATCCTTCTAACCGTAATTAAAGTCGTCGCGAAGGTAAAAATATTAATAAAAATAACAAGGGTCCTGCCTAGAATAAAAATAACGAGGATTTCGAGGGATTTAGTACTTCTAGCCGTAATAGAAGTCGTAATCATAGCAGTCGTAATAATCGTAATAATCGTAATAATAGCCGTAGTAGTAATCGTAATAAAGGTTATAATCGTAATAGCGATCGTAATAATAGCCGTCGTAGTAATTATAACGAGGGTTATAATTATAGTAGTAGTCGTAGTCCCGAAACTCCCGCCCCAACATCCCGTTCACGCAAGAAGAACAAAAGGAGGGATAATAGCCGTCCTCTTAAATAATCTTTCCCTAAATTCTTCTACCCTACTAGCCGCGCTAGCCTTCGAAGCCTTTAATAAAGTAGTATACCTATTCGCCTAACCTTCGACCCTATTACTAGCAATTATATACCTAATAGCACCGAACCCGAAACTCCCCTACGCGTCGAAGACCTTCCTAAAGGCATCCATATTCCTAATAATTACCCATCTATACTTAACGAAATTAATAAAGAAATCCGGTAGGCCTTATTTTTATTCTATTATAATTAATTTTATAATTCGATTATTAAATAGGCCGTCCCTAATATCGATATTCGTTATAAAAGGTTTAAAGACCTACGTCTTTACGCCATAGATATTTATAAATACTTAAAGTCTAAATTCTTCATTAGCTCTATATTAAACTTTTTCAAAGATTTAGCAACGGACTACCCCAAAATTCTTAAATATGATTTGCTCGGAAATCCCTAGCATAAGGCCTAGTTCAAGCAGCTCATTAACAATTAGCTCAATAAACGCACTTTCGATAAGGTCTACTTTTATATTACTAAGTATATCGATTACGAAGCTACCTTCGGTGATAAACGTCAACTTCCTTTCTACTACATCAAGACAAAGCTTTTCGACATAGGCCGTATCTTCATCGATATCATCAAATCTAAGAACGAGATGAATAGAGGTCGTCCTCGTAGTAGTAAGAGGATTACCGACGAAAACGCCCGCAGAGCAATGCGCGGCATGTTCGAAAGCTTGCCTTTTGACGATAGGTATATCGAGGTCGAGCGCAATCAATTCGTTGACGTGCCTTAGGAATTTGTGCCCAAGGTCGTTCAACCTGCTAGAGCCCCCGATTTGGAACTGCTTCAATACAGTATTGTTGATAAATAGCCGCCCCTAGCGCGATAAAACCTCTACCCTATAGCCAGTAGTTGGCGTCCTATACCCCGTAAACCTCCGATTGGCTCTGGCTCTGGCTTCAGTCCGTTACCCAGACCTCAGGGTGGCCATAGTCATGCTGAGCATCGCGACCGTAATAGAGGCGGCTATGATAATAGAGGTGGCTATGATAACCGTGGTTATGATAACCGTGGTTATGATAATAGAGGTGGTCGTGATACCGGTGGTTATGATAGCAGAGGTGGCTACGGCAATACTGGCGGTCGTGATGATAGAGGTGGTTATGGCTATGATCGGGGTGGCTACGATTCCCGTGATTATGATTGTGGTTATGATCGTGGCTATGACCGCAGCTATGATCGTCGGGGTGGCTAGAATACAGGTGGCCGTTAGGATTCCTTTTACGACGATGGCTATAGCGGTTATAGCCAGGACCGTCGTTATGGCTAGGACCGTCAATATTAAGACCGTGGTTATGGCTAGGACCGTCGTTATGAGCAAGACCGCCGTCATGAGCAAGACCGCCGTCATGACCAAGACAGTCGACATCATCAAGACCGTGTTCATAGCCAGAACCGCGACACCACTGGCACCCGCGAGTACACGCCCACCCCCCAGCATTCCGAACGTCAACGCACCATTCCTGGTGGTCGCGGTGGCCGCCGTGACGTGGAAGAAGACGACGAAGATGAGGGTCCTATTGATCCTCGTGACAGACGTCGCAAGGATCCTCGTGGTCATGGCGGTGGTGGTCATCGTGATGATCGTGGTGGCCAACGTGGTGGTCGCACCGGCATGTCTAAGTCTGGCACTGGTGTCCTCGACATCACTCCCCCTATTCCCAGGCGCACCCGTATGCCTGCTGCGGCCCCTTCCCCTTCGTCGGCGACATTGCAGTCGGCTACCGTGGACTCGGCCACACTTGAGAAGGGTATGAGCTCCCTGCATCTTTGATTCATTTAGTCTTTTGCAGCGTTCAGTCTTTTGCAGCGTTCAGTACTTCACAGCGTTCAGTTCCCTTTGTCAGAGTTCTGTGATACCCATGACCGTTAACATCAAAACAAAAAATCATAAAAAAAAGTAACAACATTACAATCAGCATCGCAATCAGCATCACGGCCGTCATCATCACGGCCGTCAATATTGCATTCGACAGCGCAGTCATACAGCATATTCGCGTCCTCGAAGCAATACGATGCCTTGCCAGCCAGCCGATTCATCGACATCACTGCGGCTTCATCATAGTCATTATTGCGGCTTCATTATAGCCGTCGCCTCTGTTCCCGATACTAACATCGGAATGTTAGCGGTTATTGAACCGCTTTAGGAAGATAGTTAGTGTCGCTTATTGTACCTTTTAGTTTGCCTTTGCCGTCCCTTTCATTTGTGTTGTCGCATTTGTTGTTGCATTCATGGTGTTGTCGTATTGTGTTCAATTGATCGTGCGCGACCGTGTCGCGAATGCGCTGTCTCTGCCCCCTAATACTCGTGCTTACAGGGCGTTATGCGCTAAGTTCTGATACTGCACGTAGTGTTGCTTGGCGCTGACCCATACCTGAACTGCCACCAATTGATTGGACCCACTAGCTGGCATTCAATTGGTCGTAGCAAACGTGACCCACATGCAGTGTCTGACTTTGTGATGTTTTTGAGGAAGGACCGCCATGTCGCAACTGCCCCCAACTGTCTAAAAGCTATGTTGCGGGGGGAAATTCCCACGGTAGTTTGGCAAACTACGGTAGTTTGGCATTTATCGTCCTGTTACGGTACGATGACGGTAGAGCTGCAGGTACGGTGCCAGGACGGTCATTTTACGGTACGTCGGTTTCTATATACCGCCCACTAAGGGTATTTCTAGTATTTATTAATATATAATTATTTTAAGCTATAGCGGCTAATACTCTAGCGAAACTAAATAGTAATCGAATGTCTACTTCTTCATCCTTATTATCTCTACAATCTAGCTGAATAATAAACTTCCAGGCTTCCTATACATACTCTTCGATATATTCTTTACGAAGCCAGGTTGCAAAAAGAGGCGGCGCGATAATAAACTATTTAGTATAATCGGTTAGGGTATAATTAAGAAGGTAAAAAATAGGCGAAAGTAGTATACTCCAACCAGCTAGGAATAACTAATACCTAAGAATACAACTATATTCGGTTCGTACTTTCGATATTAAAAAAATATTCAATAATATCTCGTATATCTCGGCTATAACACCCTTATATTCAAAATAGACTAGGTTAGGGGGTCGTATTAAAATAATATTGAGGGCCGGTATTAAATCGAATAAGGCTGGCCGATTCAGATTAATACCCCATTAAATTCGATATATTACCTAATTCCCCTTAATAATTATATTAATATCAACCTCGTACCTTATCTATATATATTAGTGATAATACCGGTTAATTTCTAATTAGAAACCTTCCAAGATATTTTATTGGTTAACAATATAATTTAGGCCAATATAGTAAAATCGATAAAATTTATAGCCAACTATACTAACTACACTAGTATTTTAATTCTATTATAGCATATTACTAATATAATATAAAGTAAATACTAATACTAATATTAGCCGTCCCTCTATTTACATCATTATAGTACCCTAGTCTAACGGTATTAGATACCCTAAAATTTTAATAATATTATTGAAATTTAATATATAGGGTCCTAAAATAATAGGGAAAATATTAGTATTCCGAATTCGAATATTATATAGTAGATTAGTAAGCGATTAATACACCCCTATCACAGACCGGTAAGTATTACGGTAAATACTAAAACCGTCGATAAAAATTAATATAGGACAACTAAGAACATTAAAGCCACTATAAACTCGGTCCCAATATTCTTCGAAAGTCGTACGGCTAAATTCTTTAATTTCTAATTATATTCGAAGTGGTAGTATAAATATAAGGGGAAATATCTTTATCTTAATAATCTTATTAAATTCCTATAAATTAACTTAATAACTATCTAAATCGTTTTTACTAATTTTATCTAATATACGGCGGAGAAGAAAATAGCCACTTTTCTATTCAATATTAGGCTCTATCGTATATTTTTTAAACTTCCTTTTCTCCTTCTACTTCCCCGTTTGCACTAATAGATTAAGGTTATCTAAAATATCGCTATTAAAGTAATTAACAATAACGGGTACAAATTGGTCAACCTATTCCTAAAGAATCTAATATTCTTAATCGATACGTATAACTAATTTAAATCGCCCAAAATACATTTATCGGCCAATTTGGAAATAGGTTAAAAGGCCGGGGAATTCCTCATCGAATAGAAGTAGATTAATATCGATACATTTATTAATAACTAAGGTAATTTCGCCAATATATTCTTCGATATTTATTATATAATTTTTGCCTACAACTTTAATACGGCTAATATATATACGGTAATTAGGGTCGTCTTCTAGTAAACGACAATAGCATCTACCAGTCTCCCTATAGTAATAAAAGTAGATAAAATCCGAGGGAAAAATGGCCTTGCTATTATCTTCCGAATTATTAATAAAATATATATATTAGCTAAATATTATTCGAATTAATAAGGATTAATAAAGGGTATAGTATAACTCTATTAGATTATCAATAAAATAGGCTATACCCTTGTATATAGTTGTAGCGGTATCCGAATTAAAGAAGGCCTAGAAAAGGGAATATAGATCTATAAAATATAGGGGTCCTAGAACCGTCGATAAGTCTAAATTATTTTCGCTATATTACTATTTCTTACGGCTAGCCGACTCTATCTTTATACGTACAATCTACAGCGGAACCTTAATTATACGTATATTAATTAATAATAATCGCTTAATTATACGGTTCTTCAATATCTCTAACTATTTTAGTAAGCGCTAGATATCGACTATAGGCCTCCCGTCTTAGCTACGTAAAATACCTAGAATTTCAACCTATACCTTATACTACTTCTATAAACGCCTATTAATAATAGTATACAAACTAACGGCCAAATAAAAATCCAATAAATACTCGTATCGATTACAATAATAATAAATCAATTCCGAGGTATTAGAAATCAAGCCGCGTAATATTATACTCTGTAGAATATCTATTCCAAGTTCTTCTTATTCGGCTACCCATTCATCTATAAAATCTTCTTCGAATACAATTATCTCTAATTCTTATTAATCAAATTCGCGCTTATTATATTCGAGGTTAAAGCGCAATTATTCTTCGTCAAAGCTAGTAGGTAGAATATCGTCTATATCGGTATTCATTAAATTTTCGAATCTACGCCGTATATCTACAAGGTCTATGCCTTCAAAAACATCGTCTTAATCAATAATACCTATAAAATTATTAGTAACGCGGTCACCTCGATATAAGTCAAATCTAACTCACCTTTATTACTACCTTCGTTATTACCTTCAATATCTTTCTAATTATTAGTATCGTCGTTATTACCGTATACCGTATCAAATATAATTGTATTATTATCGCTATCGATTAGCGGGGCGAAACTTAATAATTTTGAACGCCGGGGTTGATTGGGTTATTATTAATAATATAGATAAATCCGGGGAAGAGGTACACGTTTACTATAACCAACCCTAAGTAGTAATAGTCTATTAATAATACAATTTACCTATAAAGGATCGTCTTTATCTACTTTAATCTTCTAACAAGGTATAGCGGGGTTAGAAGTACTAAGAAGATAAGGTAACTAAAAAGAATTAGATATAAGAAGTAGAGTTGTAGAATAGAGGGTTGTAAAGGGGAGAGATAGAATCTACTAAAAGGTAATAAAGCAATTACGAAAGTAAAATGTAAAGGGGAGAGTTATAGAGTAGAGGGTTATATATAGGAAAGTTGTAAGGCTACTTAGGGCCTTCTAGAACAGTAAGACTATAAATACGGGTACCTACTTAACGTAATACAAAGTGCAAACTGTATACCATAGCAAACAACTATACAAACAACCAGATAAGGCTGATACTACGGGGTATTATAATCGTATCATATAGTATTTATTATAGTCTAGAATCCAAATAAACCCTTTCCCATCGAGCGACCCTTATCAATCCCCTGCTAAGACTAGGTACCTTACATTTACTACCCGAATAAGGGTCCAAATAAACCCCTTCCCTATAATCAACCGCCTTCTAAACCTATATTATACTTATGTAAATGCTTATAGGCAAACGAACGTTAATACTATAAACTTCTATCACTATATTTACTTATTGTTATCAATAGTACCCCGTTATTTCATCTAGTCTTTTAATACTATTCACCAGCAGAGAAAGTACTAGAAGGCTATCGTTATCAATAATACCCCGCTATCTAATTTTGCAAGACTATTCACCGACTAGATATAGCGGGCAGAATATAATTACTTATATAGTACCCCGCCGTCTATTTAAACTTTCTAGTAGATTAGAAGGCGGTAGAATTGTCGTAATCACATTCACCGGTCGTTATTGTCGATAAGTGGTCACTTGCCGCTATATTTTATCCTAATATTCGAAAGTACCGCGCAATCTAGACTCGGGTTGACAATTAAGCAAATATACAAATCTCGACCCGTGCTAAATCTTAACCCGCTATCTCTCTTCCTTATTAAATTTCTTCCCCTTTTTAAATTTCCTCCCTATCTTCAAACTCCCTCCTCCTTTAATTAACGAGTTGAAGACCCCCATCTTCTTTATTATTAGACTACTTCAACCCCGCTTCCTTTAAT
The DNA here is from genome assembly GCA_009802275.1 of Neurospora sp. CHS-2018a. Lineage (NCBI taxonomy): Eukaryota > Fungi > Ascomycota > Sordariomycetes > Sordariales > Sordariaceae > Neurospora > Neurospora sp. CHS-2018a. Next base: position 62,822 of record RAKG01000123.1, on the reverse strand, counting down.
AAGATTCGACGATTAGTTTATTATTACTACTACTACTAAGTCTACTTCCCTACTTTGCGAATTACTGTAAATATTACCCTAATCTAATTACGCGCCGGACTATTCGATTAATATTATCTAAATAGAGGGCTCTATAAAGAGGAAGAGGAAACCTGCTTCTGCGGCCAATCCCTAAACGGCCAAGAGGACTATTAATTTTAAGGGTTATTAAGATGATAACTGTAACTGCGAAGAGTTTTATAAGGATGAAGCTTTCGATTTCGAATACGAGAAAGATATAGAATAGTATACTAATAGTACGCTTAAGTCGCCTACCGATATAAGCCCTACAAAGCCGGCGTATATATTTATTTATACGCAAGCACCTGCTTATATTTATACCTAGTAGCGTTTCGGCGTTGCCGGTACTCGTAAATAAACTTTTAAAGTATAGGCATAAGTAAGTTGACATCGCGTATACCTTTAGGTCTAAATATTTAATGTATGATATTAATAATTTTTGTCTTAATAGGGCCAATACAATATTATTTCGCCGGCTAGACTAAACCCTTGCACTGTAATCAAAAAGACCCTAAAAAAGACTTATACCGAATCGACTGCTATAATATCAATTGATCCTTTAGTTAAGGATTCCTAAGCGGTAACCCGCCAACCCTATCAACCTATTACTAACCCCTATATAATATTATATAGCTATTATAGATAATAATATTATAAATAATAATATCTAGTCTAAAATAATTCCGTACTTCGCCCAAACTTTCTATAAGACCTATCAAACTTCTTATCTAGTAGCAGTACTATACCGAGTGATAGTAGTAGTATAGAGAAATACTAGATTTAGTTACTAAACTGCTAATAACTTCCCCCCTAATAACCCCCCCCTTTCGGCCGTAGTCGTAGCTAGCATCCCCCTCTTAGTCGTAGTTAAGGCTAGCAACTACCCCCTCCTAGTCGTAGCCGTGGCCGTGGTCGTGGCCAGCCCCCTCTTGGTTGTAACCAACATCTCCCCCCTCTTAGTCGTAGCGATAGTCGTAGTTAGTTTCCCCCCCAGTACCTATTTGCTCCTCGTGGCTAGCAAGACCAATAAGGTCAACAAGGCCAGCAAAGCCAGCAAAGCCAGCAAACCCTATAGTAATAAGGTAAAAAAAAGACTTATATACCGATATAGAACCGGAAGCAATCGTCACAAAAGGATCACTTACGTAATAACTAGAGTATAGCTACCGGAAGCGAATTTAATATACAGTATCTTATATCTATCGAAAAAGCTACCGAGTAAGCTCGTTAACGGGAAGTATAGAATTAGGATCAAGCTCGTCAAACTGAGCCTAATCGCTAAACTAAACTTGATCGTCAAATTAAACCTAATCGTCAAACTAAATTTAATCGTCAAATTAAATTCGATCGCCAAGCCGAAAAAAATCAATTAGATAAAGCAAATCATATTAGCGAAGCAATCGAAGAGCTCAAAAACAAACAAAAACAACTTGAAAAACAGCGGGAAGAGGCTCAGCGGAAGAAGGCTAGGCACAAAGCCAAGCAACCTAAGCGGAAAAAGGCCAAACCAATTGAAATTGAAGACGATAGAAATAATAATTCTAATAACGAACCTTTAACTCCAAGGCGGTCCAAAAGAGCAAGAGAGAATCTAGCCAAAATAATTACACAACTCAATAAAAAGGGATCTAAAAGGACACCGCTTTCACCATCATTCTTCACCAAACCCAATAACACCGATCCCAACACCACATCCACCAACATTCAGAAGCCGCCCACTACAACTACAACAAGCCAAACCACTAGCGTTCATTTAGCAATAGGCATTGAAGGCATATTTTCAACCACCAAGGTCGATAACAATAAAGGTCTTGGCGACATTAGTATTTCTAATAGTAGCGCCGGGGATTTCAATAAAGAAGAAGAAGAAGAAGAGGAATTTGGCGAACTTAGTGCTCCTAGTCCTTCTAGTCCTGGTCCTTCTAATACTGGCGCATTTAATTATAGTATTTCTAATGCATTTGGTGGCTTCGATGACTAAGAGCTTAATACTTCTAGTCTTACCTTCGGCGATAACAATAAAGAGTTTAGCGACCTTAGCACTTCTATTCGTAGTAGTTATAGTACTTCTGGTTATAGTAGTTATAGTACTCGTAGTAGTCGTAGCGGTCGTAGTAGCCTACCAGAAATACCCGACCGTAGTGGCTGTGGCTGTAGCCGTAGTCGTAGGGGTTTAAACACTAGGAATCGTAGGAGGTATAATAGTACTAGTCGTTTAGAAGATATATATCTAGAATACTTCTATAAGCCAACCTGTACTAGTTTTTAAAGTCTTCGAAAAATTAATATACTTTCCCGCCTCTAATATAACCCTATTACCGACGATTACTATTATATTCCCGACCCCAATTTCCCTTCGACCCCCCTTTATAATAATATTCCTAGAAGTATCACTATACTAAAGGATAATCTAACCGTTATCAACGAAATTAATAAGGAAGTCCGTTAATTACTATTTTTATTTTATTACAATTAATTCGCCGGCTCTATTGTTAAAAGGGTATATAATTTCTAAATCGACCTTCGAAAAAATAAGTTTAAGAACTTTCGTAAATATACTCTAAATACTTATCGGAGCTTAAAATCTTACTACCTTATCGTAATTATATAGTCCTTTTTTAATAATATTGTTTCGGATAACCCCTATATCCTCGAATACGACCTAAATACCCCAAATCCGGAGTATAAGACTATATTCAAACGATTAATCTCGAACTAGATTAATAAACGTACCTTCGATTAAATTTATTTATATATTACTAAATATATTAATTACGAGGCTACCTTCGGTAATAAGCAGGAATCGCTTACTTGGTTTTATTTTGAGATAAAGTTTTAAGATATAAGTATAATTTAGCTCAAAGTTATCAAATCCGAGCGGGCTATAAATAAAGGCCGCCCCCCTAGTAAGGTTTAGATTACCGACGAAAATATACGACGGGAAATACGATAAAGATATAAGAGTCTACCCTTTTCGAAAAGGTATAAAGGTATTGAACGGGACTAGTTCATCGATATACCTTTAGAATTTATACTTAAAATTATCTAGCCAGCCAAAGCCCCAGATTTAAATTACTTCGAAGATACCCTCGTTAACAAAGAGCCTCCTCCAAAACGAACCGACAATTACCCTATAGCTAATAAATAGCGCCTTATACCAACTAAAGAATATAATATATTTGGCCTAACCTACCCCGACAATAATAATAATAGAGGTGGTGGCTGTGGATACTATAAGGATAGGACTAGTCGTAGCTACCAAAGTAGTTACGTTGACCACTATAGTTACGACCAAGGCTATAGTACTAGATCCCAGAGCAGGCATTATAGTTATAGTGATAAGAGCTATAGTGCTAACTATAACGATAGTTATAGCGGTAGCTACGATACTAGTAATAGAGGACAAAGTAGTTATAGTAGTTAATAATATTAAAAAGGTAATTATTATAGCGGTTAATATAGTCTTTAATATACTATAGCAGTTCTCAATATAATTATAGCGGTCCTCAATATAGCGGTTATTATAGCGGCTAGTAAAGTAGTCGTCATTATCAATAAGGTGGCCAATAATATTAAAGTAATCAATAATATAGTAATTAATAGGGCTATAAGAATATAACTAAAGGTAGTCAATATTAATATAGCGATCTTTAAAGTAATTATTAATAAAACTACTAGAGTATAGGTAGAGGCGGTCAATACTATAGCGGTCAACAAGGCTACCAAAGTATAGGCAGAGGTAGTTATAGCTAAAATGACCGTATAACCCGTAAATATACGCCAACCCGCCCCAAATCCGAACGCCAGCGTTAAATTAGTAGTAGCCGCCGCAACGTAGAGTACGGCGAAGTACCCCCCGACCTACGAAATAAACGTCGTCGATAGCTGCCGCCGCCTAACAACCCTAGTAGCCATCCTAGTAGTCCCGGTAGTCCTCCTAGTAGTCCTCCCGGTAGTAATCGTAGTTATAGCCAAACATTCTCTTCCTCGATAATTATTAATATTACCCCCCCTATTCCTAGGCGCACTCGTATACCCCTTATTATAATAAAGTCTAAGAGTATACTTATTTCCTCGGTATTTAACGAATCCGAGACCCTAGCTAGTATAAAGTCCTTACACCTTTAAATCGTTACCAATACTTAGCTACCGGTTCCTAGGAAAGCACTTGCAATTAAATGACCGTAAAAGGACGGTAACTACCTCACTACCGTCAATCAACCGTCAAAATTTTGACTACCGTCCTTAAACGCCATATACCGTTATTAGGAAAACTACCGTTAGGCGCCATATAGCGCCAAATTACATTTTAAGTAGTCGCGGTCAATTAAATTATATTAAAGGCAATTACGATAATAGTAATCCTTCCCGCGGAATACCGCCAAATTAATAGGTTACGACAAACGCGCGGAAAGTACGGGTTCGCACCTATTCAATTAATATACGAATAACTTCGCCGTTACCCCTATAAATATATTATTTAAAGGGGAAGGACAATATATATTCCAATACAATCGCATAGTATTACGCACTACGCTAGACCCCTAAATTAATTGAATACGATAATATTAATAAGACCGATAATAATAATAATAATAATAATATAGGAATAGAAAGTTACAAATAAGAAAATATTAAACTAGTTACCTATCTACGATTTTCTATATTTTTTTATAGTAATATTAAATACGATACTAATTACTACGATATTAAATCGTATACTATTAAGTACAATACTATCGTACAATACTATCGTACAATATTATTATCAATTGGATATAAATATATATAATTTTAATAAATAATAATAGGGAGAATTAGAAGTTAGAGGAATAAAAGATACAATGCTTAAAAGTATAAATACTTTATACCCTCGTCCAAAATAGAAATAGCCGACTAGAAGATTATAACCGGCGAAGAAAAGGCAATAATAAGTATACAAATACGCCTAAGGACGGGAAGTATAGTAATATCGAAAGTATCGGTAAATTAAAATATAATTTAACTATAACGACGACCCTTACGTCTATAGTAAGGATAAACCGGTCCCTCATTTTCTTTATCCTCATTATCTTCCTCTACGTAACGGCTACTACTACCGCCGCCGCCGCCGCTACTACTACGAACACTACGAATACCGACAGGGCGTTAACACTTATATCTAAACGTTAAAATATAAGTAGGTATATATTACTCTTAACTATAACTACCTCCGTAACTACTATAACCGCCTCTATTATTACGGCCGCCACTATAATTATTACGACCACCTCTATTATTATAACCGCCACTACAATTATTATAGCTATTACGACCACTACCTCTATTATTATAACTACTACTATAATTATTATAATTATTGCGGCCGCCTCTATTATTATAATTATTACGGCTACTACCTCTATCATTATAACCGCCTCTATTATCCCGGTTATCGTAGCCGCCTCTATCATCCCTATAATCGCGGCTACCCCTATTGTCACTACCTCTATCAGAACGGCTATATAGGTTGTACCTAGGGCTTTAATTACTAAAGCCCGGCCCAATATTACAATAGGCACCACTCGGAGTCCAAAGCGGTTCAAAACTCTATTTAAATAGCAAACATCGCCATCTACCAACATTAGGATAAATAACGTCTAATAGCGCGGGCGGCTCTTCTATAACAATACTTCTATTTAGACGGTCCATTTTAAGCGCATTAACTAACTTAACTTACTTAGGCACAAACTCCAATAGCATTTGGACAAACCGTTTCCAGTCGACTTCTTTATAACGCTCTTTAAAAAGTAGGGTTATAAAGGTTTAACGTATAATTTTCCGGGCATTCTCATCGGTTTCCCTTTCAAAGCTAAGACGGCCCTTATTCATAATACACTCGGATTTAATAACATCTAACATTACAAGGCCTATATCTTATAATTCTATTTTAATATAATAAAAAGGAAGACTAAATCGATTACTAAAGGTAGCCTCGTAATCGATATACTTTATAATATAAACATAAATCTAATTAAAAATCCTTCTATTAATCCAACTTTCGATTAACTCTAAATAATATACCTTATACTCATCGTTATTCTCGAAATCGTATTCTAGAAAGAATAAATTATCAAACACAATATCTTAGAAAAATAACATCAAACTATAGTTCAAAAAATTGGATTTTTCCGTACGATAGGTTTTAAACACATATTCTCGAAGGCCTTTAAATCGCTTCGAACGGGTATCAATCTTATCGACCGTATTAGTAACGAAGGTACTAAAAAACTAATTATAATAGTATAAGAATAAAGCCTATCAAAACTCTTTATTCAACTTATTAATAACAATCGCATTATTTTAAAGTAGCTTAATACCCTATATCCGCTCTACGCCTCGTATAGGATCATTTCTATCGTCGTCGGTAAAGTAAATATAATCGCCATCTATTATATTAAAATCTAATTTAGTAAGCATACCTTCCTCGCGTAACTTCTAAAAACTTATACAACTAAGCTTATAAAAAAATTCTAAATAAAATTACATCAACGGCCGGCCATCGTCCCTCTTACCCTTTTTCCGCTTACAGGCGCTTAAACTAGGGGTCTCGGCACTAAATATAATACTAGAACTAGAGGTAGTACTAGAGGCAGCACTAGTACCTCTACTATTAGAAGTAGAAAATATAGGACCAAAACCAAAGGCGGTACTAAAAACGATACTAGAAATAATACTAAAAGCGGCACCAGAACCTCTACCACTACTACCTCTACCACCGAAGGTAGAAAATACAAGACCAGAACTAGAAGCAATACCGCTAAAGCAACGAAGAAGAGCACTAATATTATCGAAATCAAAATCGTTATCGTTATTAACATTAATATCGTCGTCTTCATCATTATCCTATTCAAACTACTAGAAAACCTTTTCGAAATTAAAACCAAAATAGGCATCGGATATACTACGGCTAAGAATAATAAATATACTAATAATTAAAGCAATAATCTAATTAAATAGAGGGATAGGCGGTTTAGTAGCTTTTACCTATTACACTTAACGAAGTTCTTCAGCTTTTTATTAGCGCATTACTTCTACCTTATAAACCTCTTCTACCTTACGAACCTTATCTACTTTATATATAGCTTCTACCTTACGTATATCTTCTACCTTACAATTATTAGCCGATTCGTTACTTCCAAATTAACTTACTTTACAATTACGGGCTTATTCATTAATTAAATCTACTATAATACCCCGTAACTATAAAAAATTATTTATATTAGCAAAGCTTCTACTACGAAGAAAACGCTCTAAATCCTTCTAATTAGCGTTACTAGGGGTAAGAATAGCTATAGCCGGTTAGGAAGTCTAAGTAATACTACTAGTAGCAATAGACTAACTTTAAAGAAATTATTATTACATTTACTACATTTATTATTACATCTACTATTACATCTATTATTATATCTATTATTATATTTATTATTACATTTATTATTACATTAACTACATTTACGCTTAGATTCGTTACTGGATTTCTTACTCAACTAATCGTAGATCCACTACCATTTAACTAAGTAAAAGCTAAAAACTAGGGGAAAATACTTAATAATATAGCTATATAAATAATATAGGCGTTACGTACCGAGAAGGAGGGCGATAGCTAAGAATATAACCATAGGGGATATAGCCGCTAAAAGGAAATTAAGCGGGCAAGAAAAACTAAACCGGTATTAAATACTAGGGTACGAATTAATAACTAGGTAAGAATACCTAAGAGATAGAGTATCTAGAAGTAGGAAGATATTTAAAAGTAGGAGGATATTTAATAGCGGGAGGGTATTAAAAATTGGAAGTAAGCATACTACTACTAAATAGGCCGGACGGGTCTAAAGGAAGTTCAAAGCGCCTAATTATACTACTACCCTATAAACCATACCTTTATTAATATTAATAAATAAATAATATTATATTCGTTACCGGGCCAACGCTAGTACCAAAGCTAGTACCAGGGCTAATGCCAATTCTAATACGCTAGGTATCCTTTTGGAAGATATTAATAGATACAATTAACTCTATATATTTAACTATACGTTTAAAGCAATTACCCTATTACTCTTTATACGGCGAAATAATATTACAGCGCTAAAATAATATTAAAATATAAAAAAAAAAAAAAAAGAGAGAAATTAATTTACTAAATCTTAATACGTAGGAAGCTAAACACTAGCTTAAACTTAACTAGTAAAAGAACGCGACAAGCCTCTAATTAACGACATCTTAAACAAAGTAAACTTAGGCTTAATAAGCGTATTAATAAATAAACCTAATTAATTACTAATAATATCCGACTTATCCTCATCGTTATCCTCGAAACCCTACATATCGAAACTAACAGTCCTTTTACCCTTATCGGTAGGACTAAAAATATAAGTAAAACCGGTATCGGGAATGTCCTTAGCTTTAGGGGGACAACTACAAAGGCGACCACTTTTAAGCTTTTTATTAGGCATCGTCTATATATATATTAATTAAATGAATTTAAAACTATAATAATAATAATAATATTTACAATAATTATAATTGGGTATTACTATAAAAATCTAGAAATACTTAAGGATAGTTAACTTAATTAACTAATTTCAAATAGCAACAAGTCGTAAGCGACAAAATACTTTACAATCTATAATTATTAATTACAAAAAGAGAGAGAGCATTATCGCGAACCAATAGAGTTTAATTAAATATTTTTTATACGCGCGGGGTATAATCGGTTTAATTCTACCGCCTTCTATTTTACTATATACGAATAAATAAATAATCTTTATTATTAATAGCCTTAAAGACTTTAAATAAAATCGTAAAGTATTATTCGCAACGACCGGTAAATATAATAAATATTAATAATAATATTTTAGATAAAAATTAATAGAAATTCAAAGTAGGTTATCGAAGCGGCTCGAATTACAATCTTAGCAAAGGAATAAGAGTATTATAATTAGTAAAACTAGCGCATTCTTACCTATACCCCCTATCACTTAGAGGAAGTAGCCCACTTAAATAAGTATACCCAATAGGTAAATAATAAAATAGGGCACATATTGAATAATAAATATATAAATCAAAGTAATAAATAAATAAATAGTATAGGAACAGCGCGCAACTAAGAATATTACCGCCCCCCAATAATAAAATAATAAAGACAATAAAGACAATAAAAACAATAACCACGGCAATATACAGCTAACTAACTATAAAAAGCAATCTAGAAATTTATAAAGGGGGAGAATTAGAAAAAAGTTTATAAAGGGGGGAGAATTCAATTTCTTTACGGATAAGATTTCTAAACTCAATCAAAATAATATCAATCATAAGGCTACATAACGCATCTACCCGTAAATACATCTACCCGTAAATACATCTACCCGTAAATAGAGCAAAAATACTATACAAACATACAGGATAAGGCAATATTAATAGTTATTTATTATCTTAAAATAGGACGAATTCACGAAACCACCCTTATCTAACTTATTTATACTACACACCATCAACAAATACCTCAAAATCAATACGTACCAATATCCACATAACCTTATCTAATATATTTATACTACACGCATCAATAAATATCTCAAAAAGAGTACGTACCAGATCTTATCTCTTATATTTATTCTATTAAGTATCTCAGAATCTATAGGGTCTTAGCCATTCTAAAAGGGTCGCAAACTTACTATAGCCTTACAGCAAACTCCCAACCTTAAACACCCATTTACTCCTTAATTTTAACTCTTCCCTTTATAATTAACTCTCCCCCTTACATCTCTATTTAATTCACCCTCTATTTAATTCACCCTCTATTTAATTCCCTCATTAATTACTCGTCTTCGAAATACTTCGCCGGGCTAAGATCTAGGAGGATTCACCCTTATAGGGAGACCTTATAATCAATAGATAAACCAATTACAAAATCCGCGCTAAGTATAGTAAACGAATCCCAATCCCGGATATTTACCCTTATTCTAAACAATAACAAACTCGTCAATCAAAATTACTAACAGCCCCGCGTCAATCAAAATCATCATCTACAAAATTACCAACTTAGAACCCCGGTTTTAAACTTATTTTTAACAATAACGACGACGATAACAATACTATAATATTAAACCCCGCCCCACCTCTTAATTAAAACTAGGAAGACATCAATAACGAAGAGGACTAAAATAAATTTTTATCTTAATATCTACTAAAATAAATCTAAGCACTAATTCAAATACAAATGCAAATACAGGAATCATCGACCAAAATAGCATTCTAAACAATATAAATTTAGCAAACTTATAGCGTAGGCTAGCCGAACTCAAAAACAACGCCCTTCCCGCTACATTTAACGAAGACCAATTACAACTAGACATCGAATATACAGAGCGGGAATATAACCGAGAAATACAATAACTAGAAACAATCGTATTTAACGAAAAGTTTATCAATAAATAAATAATAGAGCAAACCGACCACCTTATAAAACCCGAAGCAACACCACTAATAATCGAGCGGGGCCAAATTTTCGACACATTAAAACTCATTTAGCATTATTACAACAAGCATAAATACAACTCAAATTTTACCATAATACTAGGTCTATATGCCCATATTCGTCGCATATCGCTTAGGGACTATAAAATTTAACTACAGATATTGAGTATTTTACAGGGTTGTAACGGCCACCCTATTCCAGCTATTTAAATACTACTTAAATAATTAGCTACTATTAAAGACCGGGTTTCACGCCGCCTCCCTTTATTAGATATATATATAGCTCGGGTACTATTATAAATAAATAGGATAAAGACCGAGTTAGCGTATTAAAAGAAATAAGTAAAATAAGCTAAATAGTAAATATAGGTATAATAAGTATAATAAATATAATAATCCGAGGTAGATACCGTAGGATCGTAGTAATCCGATAAATCCAACGAAGACTAATCTACTATTATAGCACCACTATATTTTATAAATCCTAAATCCCTTTTCTAAGCATTCCTAAATTCCGATACGGCCGCTTCAATATATAAAAGTATAGTATATTTAGTAAATAACCTAAACGAATTATTTTATTCTTTTTATTAGTTATTATTTATTCGAATTATATTTGGCGAATATATATATTTTATTAACGATTCTAAAGATAATAATAAAGCTATTTTCCCGTCGGATTTTATTTACTTTTACTATTGCAAGGACTACAAGATCCACAACGTTAAAGACGTTAATAATTATAACCACATCGATAATAATAACTATATCAATAACGATAATAATAATAATATACGAATACGCTATTATTACCGTCTAATTAATAACTACCCAAATTTTCGGTTATATATCAGCTATATTAAAGCAATAGGAAAGAACTTTACTAACGAATTCAAAGAATACCAAGGAGAAATTACGTTCATAATTAACGAATACATCCCAATTAACCAAATTGAAGAAGAATTTCCTAATTTTAATTTACATTTCTAATTCAACTATAGTATAAAATTTAAAAAATAGGAATTAATAATACATTTTAATAGGGATAAATAGATTCCCTAAAAATAGGCCGACTAATTTGCACCCGTTAATATTAATTATTTTAATAATAATAATTTGAACGATCCCAACCCGGCAATCGATCTATAACCTAAAGGTAAAAGTTATACCGCCCGAAATCCCCGAAATTGTAAAATATTCCCGAAATATATAATAAAGCCAAATATCGAGCACTAAAAAAATTCTTTTCTAATTCGTCGTATTTTAAATAGCGTTACTAAAGGCGAACCGGGTGCTTACCGAATAAATAATAATAGCCAAGACCAAAATAGAAGCCTAGCGTATAATACTATAAAAATTTACTTACTTATATATATACTACCTATTCGAACCGAACTCAAAATCAAAACTTTTAGCAAGCAATTTTTCGAGGAAGAATTGGACAAAATATATACAAAGTATAGCAACGATATTTTAAATTATTTAATATTTATTTTTATTAATAGTTTTAGTATTTATTATAATATTTACTATTCTATTATAGGGGTATATCAATTACCCGCTAATCTATCTTTCAATACCCGAACTAAAGATACTAATATTTTCCCCGTCGTTTTAGGACTATACGTATTTAATTTTAATAACGTTATTAAAACTCTCGGGTATATTATACTATTAGACTATAGTATTATAATAAAAGTTTAGGGACGGCTAATATTAGTATCAATTTTTACCCTTTATTATACTAGTAATATACCTCAGTAAAACCAGAATATTAACATTATTAATATAATTAACTATAAATTTTATCGGTTTTATTTCATTGGACTAAAGTACGTAATTAATAAATAAGAGGTATTTATAAGGTCTACTAACGTTAAAATAAATCGATATTATTACTAATATATATAAATACGGTATTAAGTAGATTTTAACCTTTGGCGAATAGGTAATAAAATAGTATACTACACGTAATAGGAGATTAATAAATATAGGCCAGCGTTATTCGACTTAACGCCAGTACTTAATATTATATTAACGTACCCGCTTAATCCGGTTCACTTAAAGTATAAGGGTAAATAATACTATTAATTATTTACCCTTTTTATATTTACTAACTATTTATTAAATCTAAGAATTATTATAACTACGTACGAAATACTATTAAACGTATTCTTAACGCCCAAAGCCAAGCTCGAATATAACCGTATTCTTCGTAACTAGCCATTTCCCTCTAACTAAAATACCCTACCTTCGCCGTTATCATATATCCTAAATTACAACCTTATACACTATACCCAATAATCAATCATTACACCACCGCTTTTTAAAACATAACTTCGTAAAGACCATATCAACCCACACGCATAGGAAGCATAGAAAGCCATCCATTAACTATATCGTTAAACCTAAAAAGAGGAGGATAATAACAATTTAAATAGCAAGAAGGCTACTATAAATACTAAACTAATTAATTACTTTATTAGAACATTAACTATAATAGCTTAAAGTAACTCTATTTTAATAAATACCTATAATATTAGGGAAATATATATAAATATTAAAATTAAAACTAAGTATACTAGGGATTAATATATATTATTCTACTAAGTAGCTTCGTCGGCTATAATTAATAACCTTAGAACCCAAAATACCTTCTAAAATCGTATTCGTACAAATTCCCGCTCTAAACCTTCATAAGTATTATTATTTTAACAATCTTTAATAAGCGGCCCTAATACTAGTACTCCCAATATTAATACCCCCTATACTAGTAATTTAAATAATATATAAATAATTGAAAATATCGACCTAAACGACGAAGAAGGTAGAATTATCGCTATAACTACTCCCACCAACCTACTAAAAAGGGTAAAGGAATATATCCGTAAAGTACTTCGATTAAATATATATATAAACGTTTATTATAGTCAGATTTATAACGAATATAGTCCTCCCGGCCTATTAAATATATTAATAGAAGAAAAGTATTATAAATAAATTAGAATTATTCGTTTACCCTTAAACCTATATTTTGGCACCCAATTGTATTATACTATAAGGTACCTTACAATACGTAACCTACGCCGAAAATTTAACGTATAAAACCCGACTATAATAGTCGCCGATATTACAATTAAATTAAAACTAATAATAATTCGAATAAATAATTTAAAGTAACGGCCTAAATTACTAACGGCTACGACGTCGAAAAATAGATCCTCGAATAAGAGCATATTATTTACATTATTCAATTTACTTTACTCAATTCATTTACTATATCCGACCCTACTTTAATAGAATAAATCCAAAATATCGCTAAGGAGGCCCCCAATTTATTTAATAGCCTACTCTACCGCAAAAATAAATAACGTATAAATATAATACTTAACAATAATACGAAAAAAAACGAATAGGAATTCGATATCCCTAAGGCAGCAACTAAAATATATATTCGACCTTCGGTAATTAGCAAAATTAATATCCCGATAATACGCCGAATACGCCATCCTATTATTAATTTTAACTAATATTTACCTTTATCGTTTCGTTAAATATCGGATAATTTCCAACGTACTCTTTTATAGGCATACAAAATAGACTACGACGTACGCATCCTACGATTTATCCCTAATACCTTGCAATATAACATAGATCTATCGTTTACAAATAAATATATACTATATCCATTCCCTCCCTATATCTATATCCTATCCTCCCGATATCTATTCCCACCCTACCTATATCTATCCCTACCCTCCCAACCAATACTAGCACATTCCAAATTAGGGAGCCATCTATTAAAAATATCTACCTTATCTTATACCTAGCCCCGAACTAATTACACTATAATATTACGTATTTATAACGCATTTATAAACTAAATATAACGTATTTATACAATTAATATTATTAAATTTACAAAATCAATAATAATACCCAAAATCCCCCAAAATCCACTAAACACTATTCGAAATTATAAAATTCCCGCTCGTTTTCGCATATATTAGCACTAAAATCGGAAACTATAATAAATCCCTAATAATTTGACGGAAACTATATTAATTATAACTATTTTTAACCTTATATTATAATACCTCGAAGCGCTATACCTATAATATTAGCGATTACATTAGATACCGCGGACGTAACGACGACGCTATAGGCCGTATCGACTATATCTTTATTTATAAATAGAAGTAATACGATAAACGCCGTATTTTTCTTATATTAACTAAAATAATAATTATAAATAAAATTATATAAAGCCTTACCTTCCAAATAGTTAAGGAAACGGGGGAAATATTAATTATTAATTTACTAGCAATCAAAATAAAAAGAATTTATATTATAAACGTATCTAAAATTAGCGAACGTAATAGGCCTGGCTACTACCTATAATAAATATTAGTAAATTAGGATATTATTTAATTATAATAATTTCATTTAATTATAATACTTCTAATAGTAAATATTCATTAAACTATATACGAACTATAATACTAATTTTTTACAATATTTAAACTATTATATAATTCGCTATTAATATACAACGAAGTATTTATTCTACTATCCTATCCCCCTCTTATTATTTAATTTTATATATTCGCTACCGTATAAAGAGCCTTTAAAGCACTAATTTCTATACTAAGTAAAACCAAGCAAATTATTACTATTAGAACTCTAAATTCAATTAATTCATCCTTTATTTAATATACTACTATAATATAATATAATATAATCCCTATCTATATATTTAAATTCCCACTCAGAATCGTCTAAACCGTATTAATTCAATTAACTATAATTAATACCATCGCATCGCATCAATCGTATTCTATCCTATATATTACATTCAATCACATTATATTTAATTATATTATTCGCATTATAAATTCAATCCTATCGCTTAATTATATAGCATCGTATTACATCCCAAACCAGCGTATAACGCCGGCCGCCGGACAATACCGGGAATATAAGTACCGGGCGTATAAGGCCGGGGTAAAATCAATTGGGTACTAAACCGTATACCCAGTATAGCGGTACTATAATATTAAGGTTAGAATCGAAGCCGGGGTACAATAATTATAGCAATAGCGCAGCAATATAATAGACCGTACGCGGAGTAGGCAGCAAGTAAATAAGCGACAATAGGCAACTCTATAAATAAATATATATTAATCGCAATTTCTTAATACTCTTTTTCTATATACCCTAGTGCCCGCATCGCTTGCAAGTCGGACAGGGATCCTTTTTCTCTAATAGGGATCTATTTTCTAGCCTACTACTAGACCTAACCTCTTAGGAAAGTACGAACACATTTACCGTAATTTAGAAAACTACCGTTCAGACCTATTAACCGTCAATTTACAATAACCTCCTAACGTATAGTAACGTATGCACTTGCGGTCAATTGACGGTCGTTTTACGGCATATCGAGGTAGGGGGTCTACAGCTAAGTATATAAGTTCAACGGTTAGAATTCAGCACTTAGAATTTAGCATTTAGCTTTTTAATATTATTAGAGTTACCTATATTATTATTGCACCAAATTAACAACATCAACTTCGCATTCGACATTATAGTAATCAATATCGCATTTAATATCCTAACTTTCAATATCGCATTCAACATCCCAACTTTCAAAAATACATTCAACATCACAACATTTAAGGGCGTATTCAAGGGTGTATCTAGGGGCGCTTTTAATATTACAATAATTAGCGACGCTTTCAGGCATACAATTAGGTATATATTCAGCGTTACAACGGCATTCAATATTACAATTAGCAACGCTTTCAGGCATGCATTCAGGCATACATTCGACGGTTACAGATAGGTAGACCGGTCGTCTTTTATATTATTCTTTAATATACTATTTAGTTCTTCATATAGTAGCATTATTAATATTAGTAATAATAGTGATAATACATTTAGTAGACGTAGCCCGTACGCGGTGACTTTGCGACTGTAGTAATAATACATTTAGTAACGTAGCCCGTACGCAGGCGACGACGTAGCTCGTACACACTAACTTCAATTAGCAAGACCTTAATATCGTAACTGCCTTTACAACTGTAAAACCCACTTTGCGACCGCGCGATTGATTCTAATATATAAAACGGATAGGAGCCTATAATTATAACTACCTTTTCTATTAGTTTTGACGACTTAGCGCGGCATAGCGCCTTACAGTAAATTAACATCCAACAATAAAATATCAACCGACGGTAAAATATAACTTATAGTCCTATAACAGTAATCTAATAATAAGAAATCTATTTACAATAATCTAACGGTAAGCCCATTGTAAACAGGCCTCTATATACCCCTAACTATAATATTCTTATATTACTAAATATATCGACTACAAAGCGACCTTTAGTAATAAGGAATTACTTATTTAATTCTACCTTAAAATAAAGCTTTAGGATATAAGTCTTATTTAACTCAAAATTATTAAATCCGAGCGGGCTATAAATAAAAGCCGCCCCCCTAGTAAAGTTTAGGTTACCGACGAAAATATACGCTAAAAAATATAGAATAAATATAAAAGTCTACTATTTAATAAAAGGTATAAAGGTATTAAATAGGACTAATTTATTAATATACTACTAGAATTTATACCTAAAGCCGTCCAACTAGCGAAAGCCCCTAATTTAGATTACTTCGAAGATACCCTCGTAAATACCGACGAATTACCTCCTTTAAAGAGGATTAATAATTACCCTATAGTTAATAAATAGCGCCTTATATTAGCGGAAGAGGATATATTTAGTTTAAACCATCCCGATAATATAGGCGGTAGTAGCCGTAGTTATTATAAGGATAAGATTGGTCGTAGTTATTAAAGTAGCTATATTAACCCCTATTACGATTAAAGCAAATATTATAACTATAATAAAGATAATTATAATATTAATTATAATAAGAATTATAGTATTAACTATAGTACTACTAATATAAAGTAAGGCGGTTATTATAATAAAGGTAATTAATATTATAATAATTAATATTATAGCAATTAATATTATGGCGGCTATTAATAAGATTACTAGGGTATAGGTAGAGGTGGTTAATATTATAGTAATTAATAGGATATAAGTAAAGGTAGCTATTAAGGCAGCTATTAATAAAATTACTAAAATATAAGTAAAGGTAGTTATTAAGGTAGTTATTAAGACTATTAGAATATAAATAGAGGCGGTTAATATTATAGTAATTAATAAGGCTATTAAAATATAAATAGAAGTAATTATTAAGGCGGTTAATAAAATTATTAGAGTATAGGTAAAAGTAGCCAATATTAATATAGTAATCTTCAAAGTAGCTATTAATAAAACTATTAAAGTATAAGTAGGGGTAATTATAATTAAAACGAAACTCGTACTTATATACTAACCCGCCCCGAATCCGAACGCTAATGTCAAATTAATAGCCGTCGGAATATCTAATACGGCGAAGCTCCGCCCGACCTGCGAAATAAATATTATTAATAACTGCCGCCGCCTAATAACCCTAATAGTCCTCTTAATAATTGTAATTAAGTATTCTCTTTTTCGAAAATTATTGGTATTACTCCGCCTATTCCTAAGCGTACTCGTATACCCTTTACTATAATAAAATTTAAGAGTATATTCGTTATTTCGATACTCGAATCCAAAATACTAAACGTCGATATAAAGTCTTTATACCTTTAAATTAATAATTTAATATTTGGCTTTTAATTTCTAGCTTTTAATTTAGTTTTCGGCATTATTAGAATTATTTATATAATTATCCCCGATTAATATTAACGTCGTATTTAATACGGCATTTAAGTATATATTTAACGTCGTATATAGTATTATAATATTTAGGTAAAGATCTAGCGTTATAATATTCGGAATTACAATATTTAAGTATATATTTAGTATTTTAATATTTAAGTATATATTTAGCGATACTTTTAGTATTATAGTATTTAGGGGCGTAATTAACGATGTAATTAGCGACGTATTTAAATATATATTTAGGTATATACCTAACGGTTACAAATAGGTAGACCGTCTTTTATATTATTATTTTTTAATATATTATTTAGTTCTTTATATAGTAGTATTATTAATAATAGTAATAATAATAATAATATATTTAGTAAATGTAGTTTATACGCTATTAATTTTGCGATTGTATAATATTAATTTAATAAATGTAATCCGTACGCGGCGGCGACTATAGTATAAGCGCCGTCTTAGTAATATTTAATTAGTAAGACCCTTAATATTGCGATTACCCTTTGCGATTATAATTAATATATTCCCTATATTTCCGACCGCGCGATTAATTTAATATATAAAACGGGTAAGAGTCTATAATTATAACTTCCTTTCTAGGCCTTTTTAACGATTTGGCGCGGTATAGCGCCCTACGGTAAAATATTAACCAACGGTAACTTATTAATTAACGGTTAAATATATAATTTACTATACTCTAATAGTAAATTGATAGTAAAAATCTAGCTACTATTATTTTACGGTAATAATATAGTAAGTAGGCTTCTATAAACCCCTAACTATATTTATATCTTATTTATATTAATAATATATTATAACGTTAATATATAATTATTTACATACTTTACTAAACGGCTATATTATAATATATTATAGCCGACGTTATATTATTTTATATATAAATATCCGAATATATTATACCGAAATTAGGATTATAATTAATAAGATTTATATAGGACGTTCCAAAGGTATATATTTAATATAAGAAATAATTTAAAATATTGCGATAATAATACTTTCGGCCGTATTAATTATATTTTTACGTATAAATAAAGCCGTTACAACGAACGCTATATCTTTCTAATAATTATTAAAATAGTAGTATTAAATACCGATTTTAATATTAATTTTAAATTCCCTTGCGTTTATATATAGGAAGCGCTAATTATTAGCTTGCTAATTATTCTTATAGAGAAGGTTTATATTATAGACGTTTCGAAACTTTATAAACGTTAGAGGCGGGATTATCGGCTAGCATTAACATTAATATTTTAGAATATTATTTAGATATAATAAATTATAACTAAAGAAGTATATACTATTTAATAATATATAATTATACTAAATTATTTCATTCTTTACTACTATACAAATTATTAATAAAGTCTTATATATATAGTATTTAAATATATTTATATATTTTATAATTAGGGGTATCGAACCCGTTTAGCCGTAGTCGGTATAGTTGGTATAATCGGTATAGTTAGTATTATAATTTAATATAATAAGGTCTTTATTTCCGGTGTTTTTTATTTCTCGTCTTATTTTAATATAGTATCCGTTATAAATTAGAAGTCTAACCGTAATATACTTTTTCTTTATACCTTTAACTATTTGATTATAATATTTAATTATAATATTAATTCTTCCCCCGTATTTATATTATTAATATAATTGTTTTATACCTTTATACCGTCGTATAATAATTAACCAATTAATTTATTACAAATAAATTGCGCGCTAATTAACTATTTCTAGAATTTAAATAAATTGTACGTAATTAAAGCATTAAACGTATCCGGTACCGTATAATCGGGTACGCGGCCGGGTATATTCGTACTATTTATATTATAAATTCAATTATATTATATTAATTATATTATATTAAAAATTCGCAAAACGTTAAAACGCGGGTTCTTAATCGACGACGATAGTAAAACTATTTTTAATATTAGAATCGTATTTAGGACGTCCGATTACCCCTATTTATAATATTATATTAATTACGTATTAAAAATGCAAGTATTACGGCGGTTAGGAATAATAGTAGCGGTTTAACAGCGAGCCAATATATATTCGGAAATCCTACGGCCGGAATACCGACGACGATAATAACGGCCGGTAACACCGTACCCGAAGCTTCCGCGACCCTAAAACCCTATTAGAAAAATATAGAGAAATTCTTTTTAGAGGCTATAAATTTCCCTAATATTAATAATTTATTTAAAGCTTATACGAAGTAAATAGAAAGATTCTTTAATATCGCTATAAATATTTTAAATATATATAATAAAACCTTTTTACCCCCCCTTAATACTATTAAATAATTTAAAAATAATATTAATAAATTTAAAAAAATAGTTATAAATATTATAAAAAAGTAAATAATTCCCCCGAAAATTTAGGCCGCCGTAGCCGTAGACTCGAATACCCAACCGATAAGCCTAAAAAAATCCTACTTCGCCTTAATAAATATTTAAATTTTTATTTCCCTCCGGGCTAAATAATACCTTACTATTAAATTAAATAATAAATTTCTTTCTATTAATTAAGAGAGGAATATAATTAATAATATAATATAAACGATTAATTAAAAATTCTTTAAAGTTAACGTTAGAGTAGTTACGAAATTATATTTTAATAGAAATTATATTATTATATTTAAAAAGGAAGGAAGGAAATAATATTTAATATATTAAATTTAAATAGTATATACCTTCTATAAGGAAGCGACGATTATATTCTATATAGTTTCAATAATAATTTATAATATATTATAAATAATTATCGATAATTTTGAATTAGAGAAATTAATAAAAGAATTATCCTTAGCGAATAAAATTAATATTATTAAAGTAAAAGTATTCCGGAGGAAATATAGGAGTGAGAAAGGCTTTCTCTTCTTAAAAGTAATTAATATAAACGAAGGAATTTATTTTATTAAAGATTCCCTCTTCTAAATAAATAATATATTTTATTATAAACCCTTTAAATATAATATAATTCTTTAATAATACTATAATTATTAGGAATTTAATTATTTATATAATTACTACCCTAAGGAGAAAGAAGTATAATACTTCTACTACGCCGAAAAGAGATACTCGGGTAAAATAATAAAGGATATTAAAATTAATTACCCCTTTAATTAGAAGTCCGACCTTATAAAATACTTCCTTTATAATTATAAAGGATATTTTATATTCTCTTATAATTATCCGCTTATAAAAACGGCGTTCGGTCGTTCCTTTATAATATTTATAGAACGTTTATATAAATTCGCTTAATAGGCAGAACCGATTACAATTAAAAAAATGCCGGTTCCTAACTAATTTATAATTAACGAACCGGCCGACGAAATTATTTAATAGTAATTCTTCTAATAAATATAATCCGAAGTAACGTAAAGACCCGAAAAAATTACCCCCTTTATAACGCCGGTTCGGCCTTAATTTATATTTATTAATAAAAATAGCGATTTAAATACTTTAAATATAAATTTAAAAATTTTAAAGTCCGAATAATAAATAGTAATAATTAATAAACGAAGTAACCCCTATATAAAATAATAAAAAGAATTTTATATTAAATTAAATATAATTAGGGCGAAGCATTAAAAGAAAATCTTTAAAATATTAAACCTTATTATTAAATCGAGCCTTTAATTATATTAAAAGAATATTATTACTATATTTACCCTATAAATTTAAAAATTCTATATTAAAACGTAACGAAATTATATAATAAGATAAAAATTATATTAGAAATAGAAGATTACTATAATATTATAACGTTCTAAGAGTTAGGCCGAAGCGTAACTACAAATAATATTCCTAATATTAAAATTTTACGCTATTAGGCGTTAGATAATACTAATTAAGGGTATATAATATTATATATAAATAAATATTTTACAATTAATTAATAGGATTATAAATAAAGAAACGATTAGGTAATAATAAAGTTAAGAGAGGGAGAAAATAAAATAAGGATATAATTAATCTATTTATTAATTTAGGATTTAAATCCTAAATATAATTAAATTACCCCCCTTAGGGAAATTGCATCGAAATTAAGGGGGAGAAATATTATAATTAGAAATATAAATCTCTATTATTCGAAATAGGATATTAATAAAAGAATTAATAAAAATAATTATTTTTTTTTTTACTAGCAGCGAACTATTAACTTATCCTAATAATACTAAAAAGTAAATTAATATAATTAGGGAACGAAATACAGCGGGAGCTTAATAGTATTATTAATTATACTTAAATAATAAAAATACTATATACTATATATTAAATAATAGAGGACGAAATTTTTACTAAATTAAATTATTAAATTTAATCGGTTCTAATCCGTACTAAAATTATTAAAGAGCCGGAAAATATTAAAGARAATTATAACTAAATATTTATAAATACTAAAAAAATTAAAAAATTTACTAAAGAATATATTATAGGCCTAACAATAATTATAATAATTCCCGGTTTAGAGGCTACAATTAATAAATTAATAGAAAAATTAATTAAGGTTATAAACGAAACGGTCCCGAAACGAAAGAGGGGAAGGAGTAAATATATTAATTAATAAGATTTAAATATAAAAGAAGCTATTAAATATATAAGAAAAATAGTAAAGGTTTAAAAATAAAAGAGGATATTAATAAAAAAAAGGGAATTAAAGGAAATAAAATAAAAATAGGCTAATATTATTTAATTTGCGTAAGCGAAGCGGTAATATACTTTTATAAAAAATATATCGAAAAATATATAGAAATTTTAAACGTTAAAATAATAGGGTAAAATATAAAATTATTTACTTTTTAACCCCCCTAAAATACCGGCGCTATATTGAAAAAGAAATATAAAGGAGAAATAAAATTACGAAAGTAAAGTAGAGATTTTAGCGGAAAGATTCTTCTTAGAAGTAGAGGTACTAATAGAATAATTATTAAATTAGAGAGAGAAACGGGGGATTAAATTATTAATAAGTTATAAAATTAATATAAACGATATAATAAAAACGCTACGTTATATAATTTTTAATAAAATACCGGGAAACGATTAATTTTTTAATAAATTATTTAAAGTTTACGAGAAATAATTTCCGGAGGTATTTACTATAATTACGATTAATAGCTTTACCTTCGGCTTATTCCTAATATAGTAACAATATATAAAAATAATAATACTAAAGAAATTAGGAAAGATAATAATATAGAGGAAAATAGTTAGAGTATAGTATTTTATAGTATTATTAAATTACGTAGAGAAAATTTTGGAAATAATTATTATAGAGCGATTTGCCCTTATAATAGAAGAATATAAATTCTTATTAGAAGGATAAATAAAGAATAGGAAAAGGAAATTAATAGAGTTTATAGTTCGAATAGTAACGGAAATAGTATATATAATATAGGAATTAAGAGTAATAATTTTATTACTCCTTCTAAATTTTAAAAGGGCGTTTAATTAAATTAATTATAAATAGTTCTTCTATACTTTATAGGAAAAGGGGCTTCCGTAATAACTATTCTATTAAATTAAAAACTTTTTAATAAATTAGCGAAGGAGTTTCTTTTTCAATAGAAAATTAATATAGGAATTCTAAATATTTATAAAGGTACCCTAAGGCTCCCCTTTCTTACTTATTTTCTTTCTCCTATTTATTATTATATTTTATAAAATATTAAAGGATTTAAAGGGTATAATAATAATAGGTTTTATAAACGATATAAATATTTTAGCCTTTTCGAAATTAATAAGAAATAATTATAAAAAATTAAAAGAAATATAGTAAATCTATTATAATTAGGCGGCGGAGAGGGGGATAGAATTCGAAGTAAATAAATTTAAATTTATTTATTTTATTAAAATTCGGTAATTAAGGATTAAAACAGTCGATTTCAAAGGGTATTAATTTGCCCCTATAGAATTAGTTCGGTTTCTAAATATATAATTAAATTATAAATTAATTTATTAAGTATATTTTTAGGTAATAAAGAAAAAAATATTAATATAAATTTTCGCTTTTATATATATTATAATAAAGATATAAAGATATAATTTTATCCGTATAAAAGAAATATATATAAAAGTAATTTATATAGTTATAGCCTACGGAGTATTAGCGTACTATATTTTAATAGAATTATTTAAAGAATTATATAGGTTCGTAAAGGCCCTTATAACAATATAGATTAATTATTTTAAAGTAATTTCTAAAGTATATAAAATTGTATTAATATTTAGTATAAAAATAAAAACTTTTTGCCTCCCCTTCAACTTCTATTTTAATAAAAGGGTTAGAACGTTCGAAGAATAGTTTACTTATTTACTAGTAGTAACCTTTATTAGAAGAATATTTACTAGGGTTATAACTAAATTATAAAATAGACGGCTAAAAAAATAACTTCCGGTACCCCCGGTTAATGGCCGGGCGAAGGTTAAATAAATTAAGTAATAAACTTCTAAAAAAAATATACCTATATTATAAAGAAAGGAGAGGGAATTTATATTAAGTAAAAAGGAAGAGTAATTAAAGGAAGTAATACGGAGGGAGTAAATTATAAGGTAATATATTAAAATAATCGAAGTAATAAAGAAGAAAAAGAAATTAAATATTATAAAAGCGTATATATAATTCGATAAAACTATATTATAATATTATATTTAGCCTAATACAAATAAGAAATTATTATTATACTATTTTTCGAAGGCTATAAATTCGTTTTTAATATAAATTAGGACGGATAAAATAAACCTATAAGTATTCCTCTTTAAAAGGAGAGTATTAAAAATAATAATACTATATTATTAGTACGGGTTAATTAAGGAAACGTTTAAATATATTATTTTAAAATATAAGGAAATAAAAGATATATAAGGATAGGGCCTAAATTAGCTAGTAAATATCGAATAATTCTATAACGAATTCGAAATTATAGAGGGGGCGGAACGAATCTTCCATTGGGCTTTAAAATTAGGCCGGCTATAAGAATATAAATTGGTAGTAAAAATTAAATAAATAAAGGAAGTAGAAGAGAGGTTGGGGAATTTAAATTAATTTTTAATATTAGTAAATAGGAGGAGAGATTACGCCCGGGAATTAAAGATTAAGCTTCGGGAATAACAGTAAAGTTATACCGAGAGGAAGATAAATAAGGAAGGTACGACGCCGATACAGCGCCGTTATAATAAAGTAGTAGAGGGTTTTCAACCGGCTATAATACGGTTTTTCCTACCGACTAAGAACGGAAATAATACTATATACCTATTAAGTAGCCTATATAATTAGTTAATATATATAAGATTAATAATAATTATATTATATTAATTATATTATATTAATTATATTATATTCAATTGAATTATTCGTATTATAAATTCAATCCTATCCTTTAATTATATTATATTATATTATATTATATTATATTCGGAACCGGCGCATAGCGCCGGCCGCCGGGCCGGGTATTAAACCGGGCCGGGTATAAATATAAATATTAAGCGGGATCGGGGTATTAAATTATACGCTAAATAGGCAATAAGTAATAAAGTAAGCGATAGGTATTAAGTATTATAATAATAGGTAAATAAATATAAGTATATATCCTTCGCAATTTCCTTATAATATATATATATATACTTATAAATTAGATTTATAATTGGATAGGGATTAATTTTCTAAGCCTAATGCTAATTTACCGTAGGAAATTTAATATAATACTAATTTACTATAAGAAATTTGCCCTAATACTAAATTATTATACCGAATTATTTACTATAGAGCGACGGTAAATTTATTAAATATAGTATAAAGGTATTATACTACTATAGTATTAATATAGTATCTATAATTCCTATATACCCGATTAAGCACCTCTATTATTAGGATAGTTTAAATTAAAGATATTTTTTACTAATATAAAACGCTATTAATTAATTAGCGGGTAATTATCGGTCCTTAACGGAAGAGGCAATTCGTTAGGATTAATTAGAATATTAATAGTAATATCCAAATTAAGGGCTTTTACTAATTAAATAATTAGGGGGACGAATTTTAAAAGTATATTAATAAATTAGTCTTATTTAACGTACTTATATCTCTTTTCGAATAGTAAATTTATATATTTATTACGTATTTCCCGACGGAGATTTTTATCGGTACGCTATATTATACTAAGGATACGACCCTTATTTATAACCCGTTCGGATTTAATAACTTTAAATTAAGTTATACCTATATTTTATAATTTAATTTAAAAGTAAAACTAAGTAAGTCCTTCCTTATTATTAAAGGAGTCCTTATAATTAATATATTTAACAATATATTTATATATTTAATTAAAAGTATATTTATTAATCTAATTCGAAACTAATTATTTAAATACCCTTTTATATTTTAAATTTATATTCGGACTTTCTAATTCGTAATTTAAAATATAGGGGTTGTTCGAAATAATATTATTAAAAAATAACCGTATATTAATAATAAGGTAATGAGATTTAAAATATCGATAGGTATTTAAAATATATTAGCGAAGGTTTTTAAACCTCCTTTTTTAAAGGTCGATTTAGAAATTATAAGCCCGTTTAATAATAATATTAATAAATTAATTATAATAGAATAAGAATAACGATTACCGGATTTTTTTATTAATTTCGTTAATAACGGTTAGATTATCTTTTAATATAGTAATACTTTTAGGAATATTAATATATAAAAATATTAAAATAGGGTTAGGAATATAACGGTAATTATCTTTAATAAGATTATATTATAAGCGACTAAATACTTAATTAATTTCCTTAAATATTTAAAAATTAGTACGGGTTAATAGTTCGAAGAATTCTAAATATATATTTTCTAAACGACTAGTACTATTATACCTCTTACGATTATTTAAACCGCTACTACGAATAGGCGTCTCTAAATGCCGGCTACCTCGATTACTACTATTAATACTACTATAACTTAATAGATTAAGAATATTAAAATCTTCATTGTAATCGCCGACGCTAAAACTAAATATACTATAATAAATAGAAGGATTAGGAGTACTAATATCTTCTTTATTATAATCGTTAATATTAAAATTAAATATACCGTAATAATTAAAAGGATTAGGAATATTAATTTCGCTAAACTTTTTATTATTAAAATTACTAATACTAAAATTAAAAGTATTAGAAATATTAGAAATATTATAACTAAGAGGATTAGGAATATTAATTTCGCTAAAATCTTCGTTATTAAAGTCTTCTAAATTAGTACCGGATAGATTAAAAGGATTAGAAGGATTAGGAATACTAATTTCGCTAAAATCGTTATTATCGGATTATTATTCAAATATAATTTTAATACTTATTATTAAATAAACCTTAGTAATTTAATTTACTATAATTATAATAGGAGCCGGAGGTAGCTTCTTAATACTAGGTTTTTTAAAGAATAACGGTAAAAATTATATCCTTTTATTCTTCTTACTTTACAATATACGGATTATTTTTATAAAGCATTCCCTTATTACCCTTTCCCTATTTGAATCCAAATTTAATAATTCCGATTTATTATTTAGAATATCGATTAATTTAAATATTAATTTAGGCTTAAATTTAAATATTAATTTAGATTTAGCCTTTTCTAATTTATCCTTTTCTAATTTAATATTCTATTATTACTTAGCCTCTTCTTCGCCTAAGTAATTTTATTCGTCGAATTTGGCTTTCCGACGTTCTTTAACTTCTAAACGCTTATATTCCTATTTATAAATTTATTTATTAGCCTTCTTAATAATATTAAAACGATATATATTATATTTACTTATAATAATTATACTATTATTATTATATAAATAATCCGTTTATAATAATCCTTACTTATATTTCTAAACGGGGATAATTTTTTTTTTACCTTATTAATTTTATTAGATTTATTAGGTTTAATTTTATTAGATTTCGTCTTATTAAATTGGGGTAAATAAATAATACGGGGGAAATTGGCTACGACTATTACTATAATTAAGAAGGGGGAAATATTAGCTTTAATTAGGAGGGGGGAATTATTAGCTATAATTACGGCTACTAGGAGGGGGGGAATATTAATTACGGCTATTATAATTAAGAGGGGGGGGATATTAACTACGGCTACTACGATTAAGAGGGGGGGGATATTAGCCTTAAAATTAATTAAAATTATAAGGGGGCTAATTATAATTATAGTTACAATTAAGAGGGGGATACTAATTATAATTAAGAGGAGATAATTAGTTACGACTACTATTACGATTAAAGGGTAGAAATTATTAGTTTTAATTATAACCGAAAGGGGGATACTAGTTACGACCGCAATTAGAAGGGGGAAATTATTGGGGGTATTAAGGGGGAAATAATTAACGGTTTAGTAATTAAATTTAATATTTTAAGTCGCTCGGTATATTATTACTATTAGACTAATTTAATAGGTCCGGTAGAAAGTTTGGGCGAAGTATAGTATTTTAAACTAAATATTATTATTAATATTATTATTTATAATATTATTATTTATAATATTACTATTTATAATATTATTATTTATAACGGCTATATAATATTATATTAGGGGTAGTAATAAGTTAGTGGGGGAGAGGTTAGCGGGGGAGAGGTTAATAGGTTACTGCTTAAGAATCTTTAATTAAAGGATTGGTTAAAATTATAGCAATCGATTTAATATATAGATTTAAATTCTTCTTAATTATAGTCCGAAGGCTCGGCCCAATTAGGGAAATAATATTATACTATAAAGAAAAATTAATATTATATATTAAAACGTATATATAAATTAATTTACTTGTACTTATACTTTAAAAATCTATTAATAAGTACTGGTAATATTGAAGCGTTCTTAAATATAGGCGGTAGGCGCTTATATATAAGTAGGAGTATACGTTAATTTTATAAGGCTTATAATAGGCGATATAGGCGCGCTATTAATAATTTATTATTATAATTCCTTTTTATAGTCGACGTTTCCGTTATTATAATATTCGTTATAGTCGTTACCGTTATTGCGGCCTTAATAACCCTCGAAATTAATAATCCTTTTAACCTTTTATAACTTTATATTAACCGTAGAGGAAGGCGGTTTCCTCTTCCTCTTTATAAAGCCCTCTATTTAAATAATATTAATTATAATTGTAATATTAAATTAAAGTAATACTTATAGTAATAATAATTTAGAATAATTTAAAATAGTATTTCTTTAAGCGGAGCCTAATATACCCGAAGAAGATAGTAAAACGTTTATATTTACCTAAATTTTAATCGGGTATATAAGAATTATAGATACTATATTAGGACTGTTATAGGATAGTAATTCCGTACCGTATTGAATAAATCTATTATAGTTCTATAGTAAATAGATTTAAATTGTAATTTAATACTAAGGTAAATTTCCTACGGTAAATTAGTACTATACTAGATTTCCTACGGTTAATTAGCACTAGGTTTAGAAAAATCAATCCCTATTAAAAGGTAGGTCTAATCTATATATATATATATTATAAGGAAATTACGAAGGATACGCTTATATTTATTTACTTATTGCTATAGTATTTAATACCCGTCGCCTACCTTGTTACCTGCTGTTTACCTAGCGTATAGTTTAATACCTAACCTTATACCCGGCCTAGCCTAGTACCCGGCCTAGCGGCCGGCGTTACGCGCCGGTTTGGGATACAATACGATATAATTAAATAATAGGATTGAATAATACGATTAAATAATAGGATTAAATTTATAGTACGAATAATACAATACGATTAATATTTAAGTAATTAATATAATATAATACGAATAATCGTATACCTAACTACCCCTATATAGTACCGGATATATTTAGCGCCGCGTAATTTATTTAGATTTTGGAAATAGTTAATTAGGGGCGTAATTTATTTAAATTATTTAATTAATTAATAAAAGTGTATATACGTAAGTATAAGAAAGCTATACTAATAATATAAATATAGCGGAGAGTAATATTACGGTTAAATATTAGTTGGGAATAGATACGAACTATATATATTATAATTAAATTTCTAATTTATAACGGATAATATATAAAATAAGACGAGAAACGAGAGATATTAGAAAAAAGATTTTATTATATTAAATTATAATACCGATTATATTAATTGCGGTTAGATGGGTTAAATGCCCCTAACTAGGAATATTTAAATATTACGTATATAAAACTTTATTAATAATTTGTATAGTAGTAAGGAATAAAATAATTTAATATAATTACGTATTATTAAATAATAAATATTCTCTAATTATTATATTTAGATAATATCTTAAAATATTAACGTTAATACCGGCCGATAATCCCGCTTCTAACGCTTATAAAGTTTCGAAACGTCTATAATATAAACCCTCTCTATAAGAACAGTTAGCAACCTAATAATTAGCGCTTCTTATATATAGACGCGGAGGAGCTCAAAATTAATATTAAAGTCGTTTAATACTACTATTTTCGTAATTACTAGAAAGATATAGCGCTCGTTATACTAGCTTTATTTATACGTGAAAATGTAATTAATACGGCCGAAGGTATTATTATTATAATATTTTAAATTATTACCTACACTAAATATATACCTTCGGAAAGTCCTATATAGAGTTTTATTAATTATAATCCCGATTTCGGTATAATATACTCGGATATTTATATATAGGATAATATAACGTCGGTTATAATATATTATAATATATATTGTTCGTAAAAGGACGTATTCAATATATATTTAGCGTATATTAATATTATAATATATTATTAATATAAATGAATATACAAGGGGGTAGTAAGGCTGTATATTTATTAGAGTAATATATTGGGATATTAGTTCGGGGAAGTGGGTTCGGGGTTCGGAATCTAAGTATAGCGAGGCACGCTTAGTAGGCAGTATATAGAAACCGATGTATTGTAACGTAACCGTCCTAGTACCGTACCTATTTTTTTACCGTGCTAGTATTGTAATAAAACGGTAAATACCAAATTACTATAGTTTGCCAAATAACCGTAGGAGTTTTCCCCCGCAATATAGCTTTTAAATAATTGGGGGCAATTACGTATAATGGCGTTCCTTCCTCGGGTTATATATTAATAATTATACGACTAATCAAATGCCCGCCAGTAGGTCCAATTAATTGGTCTAATTATACGGGTTAGCGCTAAGTTAGAATATAGTGTATAATACCCTATAAGTACGAATATTAGGGGGCAATAACAGCGTATATATTTATAATACCGTTGCACACGATTAATTGAATATAATATAATAATATAATAATACAATAGTACAATAAATACAATATAAATAAAAGCGATAATATAAATGAGAGGAATGGTAAAGGTATTAAATTAAGAGGTATAATAAACGATACTAAACTATCTTCCTAAAGCGGTTTAATAACTATTAATATTCGGATATTAATATTAGGAATAAAGGCGACGGCTATAATAAAGCCGCAATAATATCGATATATCGGTTAGTTGGTAAGATATTGTATTACTTCGCTATTGTCGAATATAATAATATTGGTTATAATACTAATTTTAAAGCTAATTGTAATATTATTACTTTTTTTTATAATTATTTTACTATTAATAGGTTGGGGTATTACAAAACTCTAATAAAGGGAAGAATTAAACGCCGTAAAAGACTTAAAGATATAAGGAATTTATACCCTTTTTGAGTATAGCCGAATCTAAGGTAGCCGATTATAATATCGACGACGAAAGGGAAGGGATAGGACTAAATATACGAGTACGCTTAGGAATTGGGGGCGAAATATTAATAATAAATATAGATATATTAGTGCGGCTACTACTACGAAGACCTTTACGACGTTTATTATAAAGATTAATAGGACCTTTATCTTCTTCGTTTTCTATATTATAACGGCTACTGCGACTACTAGGAATAGTACGTTAACGTTCGGAATATTAAGGGGTTAGTATATACTCGCGGGTACTAATAATATTGCAGTTCTGGCTATAAATACGGTCTTAATTATAATGGCGGTCTTACTTATAACGGCGGTCTTACTTATAACGACGGTCCTAACTATAATTATAGTCTTAATATTAATAGTCTTAATTATAACGGCGGTCCTAATTATAACTATTATAACCGTTATTATAACCTCTACCTTAACTACCCGTATTCTATCCGCCCCGACGATTATAACCGCGGTTATAATTACGCCGGTTATAATTATAATTATAACTACGGTTATAACCCTTATAATAGCTACGAGAATTATAACCGCCCCGATTATAACTATAACCACCTTTATTATTATAACCGCTAATATTATTATAACTACTAGTATTACTATAGCCACCTCTATTATTGTAACTATTAGTATTATTACGACTACCAGTATTACCGTAGCTACTTCTAATATTACGACTACTTCTATTATTATAGCCACCTCTATTATAGTTACAATACTTAGTATAACTATAACTACCCTAAGGTTTAGGTAATAAATTAAAGCTAGAATTAGAGCTAGTAGGAAATTTATAAGGTATGGGGCGCTATCTACTAGCTATAGGGTGCGTATTAGGGCGGGCTAGGGGCGGCTATTCATTAATAATACTATATTAAAACAGGTCTAAATTAGGGGCTCTAATAAGTTATATAACTTTAAATATAAATTCTAAAGGTATATCGACGAATTAATTATATTCGACCTCGATATATTTATTATTAAAAGGTAAACTTTTAAATATACTACGTATTATTCTACGGGCGTTCTTATTAGTAATCCTCTTACTACAAAGGCGACTTCTATTTATTTCGTTTTCAGACTTAATAACGTTAATAAAGATATAGCCTATATTAAAAAACTTTGTCTTAATATAGTAGTAAGGAAGTTAACATTTATTACTAAAAGTAATTTTATAATCGATATATTTAATAATATAAAAGTAGACTTAATTGAAAGTATATTTATTAAATTAACTATTAATAAACTATTTAAACTAAACTTTGTACTAGGGATTTCCGAGTAAATTATATTTAAGAATCTCGGGGTAATCTATTACTAAATCCTTAAAAAAATTAAATATAGAACTAATAAAGAATTTAGACTTTAAATACTTATAAATATCTATAGCGTAAAAGCGAAGATCTTTAAACCTTTTATAACGAATATCGATATTAAGGACGGCTTATTTAACGATCGAGCCGCTGAATTAATTGTAATAGAATAAGAATAAGGCCTACCGAATTTCCTTATTAATTTCGTTAAATATAAATAGGTAATTATTAGGAATATAGATACCTTTAAAAAAGTCTTCGATACGTAGGGGAATTTTAGGCTCAATATTATTAAATATATAATTACTAATAATAAGGTCGAAGGTTAAGCGAATAGGTATATTACTTTATTAAAGGCTTCGAAGGCTAACGCAGCTAGTAGGGTAAAAGAATTTAGGGAAAAATTATTTAAGAGGACGGCTATTATCCCTCCTTCTATTCCTCCTACGTAAATAGGGGGCGGGAGTTTTAAATTATATTAAATTAATATAATTACTACGGCTACTACTATAACGATTATCGTAACGATTATTACGGCTACGGTTATTATAATTATTACGGTTATAATTACTACTATAACTACGACCCTCGTTACAATCACCGCAACTACTACGACGGCTATTATTATAATTATTATAACCGCTATAACCACGACCTCTATTACAACTAGAAGTATTAAATTCTCCGAGGTCTTCGTTATCCTTATTATTTTAGGCAGGACCCTCGTCATCTTCGTTAATATCTTCGTCGATATCGTCAATATCCTTGCGACGGCCTTTATAACGGCTAGAAGTACTAGAAGCACCGAATTCTCCGAGGTCCTCGTCACCGAATTCTCCGAGGTCCTCGTTATCTTTATTATTTTTATTATCCTTATCCTTATCCTCTTCGTTATAGTAGTCCTTATAAAATTTATTGTAGTAATTAATACTATCTTCATTATTATTATTATTATTATTATTATTATTATTATTAAAACGTTAATATTAACGACCGCTATATTTATATTAATATTGAAGACTACTATATTTATATTAACGACCGCTAAATTTATATTAGGAATTATATTAGGAATTACGGTAGAGGCTAGAGGGTTGAAAATACTATTATTAAAAACGCTTTTCGAGAAGGAGGCTAGAGGTAATTATACTAATTAGATTACGTACGCTAATAATACTTATAAATAACCTAGGCGGCTGCTAATAATAATTAGTAGTATTAGTAGTAAATATATTAATCGTCGTCGAAGTACCAATCGTAAATATATTGAAGGGGGGAATAAATAGAAATTTAGCGCGCCTAACTTTCTTTACTACCTTCTTTAAATTATCTAGTTTACGTAAATTTTTAACTATATTACTATAACCTATAATAATATCGTCCTCATTTTTATCGCCTTTATAAATAGCTTTAAATATCTTAGTTTAATATTATTATATTTTTTTATTACATTAAATTTAGTTTATATATTATATAAAGTATTCGCTAATCCTTTTAACTTCGTATTAATATATATTTTCGTATTTATATTAGTATTAAAACGTATTTTAATTAACTATATTAAAAACTATTATTTTATTTATATTAAGCAAATTAATATTATTTATACTTTAAATATTATATAATAGCTTTTTACTAATTTATTTACTAATAGAATTATAATTTTAAAGAGGAGGGCAATTTAAAAAAACGGGAGGTTAAAGCGGCCGGTTTTAAAAAAACTATCTTTAAGGGGGGCGGTTTAAAAAGGCGGGAGGCTTAACGGCGGGAAGTTAAAGGAGGGGAAATTAAAAGGGGCGGCGGCTTTAAAAAGATTAGCTTTAATTAACTATAATAGTAGTAAGCGGGGGTAAATAAGTAAATTAACGTATAATATCCTAGTATATAGTATTTTAACGACTTTAAATAGTAGTAGGGGAAGGAGAATAAATTTAATAATCGAAAATATATAAATTTTAACGGGTTTAATATTAATTATAGGAGGTATAATAGGATTATAATATTATATTAGAAATAATTATTTAGTTATATTAAATATCTTTTTAAAAAATATTTATCGAGGTAGTAGATTCGGTATATTTATTATAATATTCCTTCCTAACTATATTAAATAATTATTATTACTAATTTCTTTAAGCGGTAGTATTAGTTAGGGTACGGGTATATTCGTCGGTAAAGTTAATAATTCTCTTATCCTTTAGAATTATATTAGAAGGTCTAGTAGGTAAAATCTAACTTAAACTATCCTTAGGAAGGTTATTTTTAGGAGGGCGGCCTTATAAGCGACTATTAACTTTACGTTTACTAGGCATTATCTAAATTATTATTAGTAATATAATTGGAAGGGTAATTACCGTAATAGAATAATCTATATAATAAATAGGGATATTTATAATAATTATAATTTGAAATAATTTTTAAATAAATCGATAATATTAAATTAAACGGTTAGAAAGGAGGTTGAATAATATAATTAAAATACTATAATATTAATTAATTAGATAATATTACGGTAATTAAATTGAAAGAGTATTAAAATAGAGAAGTTAGTAAATTAGCGACCCTAAATTCGAAGAATCGTATAATAATTAATTATAAAAGAGAGGGAAAAGGAAGAAGGAGAGAGGATTAGAAATTTTAATATAGTAATTTATATACGCGGGGTATACCCTTCCACCGCCTTCTATACTACTATACCGGTGAATAATCCTTATAATCGATATCGCTACCTAATAAATTGGGATAAAATCGTAAAGTACTATTGATAAGGATAAGTAAAGGTAATAATAAAGGTTTAGTATTAATTTTCGAGTATTTATTTAGTACGTATATACAGTAATTCAAAGTAGGGTCTACTTAAGTACGGCTCTCCGCTCTCGAACTATAGGCTTAATAAGGGAAATAATTAGTAAAATCGCCGTAGTCTACTTATTACCTAATAACCTACACTTTTTAGACCCTAAATAATATTAATATATATATTTAATATAAATAATATAGATAGGAGAATAATAATAAATAGATAAGAAAGTAATTTAATTACAATTACTATAGATTGTTTACTTATTTATAAATAGGATAAACGGTCTTATAAAAGTCTATATATTTTAAACTAATTATATAATATTTAAATAAAATAGACGAAACTCGTCCTTATAATTTTAATAATCGAATTAAAATCTTTAATTTACTTCAATCTCTTCGTCCTTTAACCGACTCTCCCCTTTATAATTAATTCTATCTCCTTTATACCTTATTTTTCTTATATACTCTTTATTAATTACGGAAGATAACGACCTAGACAATAACAATTAATATATTGCGTAAGCCCAAGCTAAAATACTAGCCTATTATACGGGCCGATAATATTATTAATAAACCATTATAATATTTTCAATTTAATTATAGCCGACGAGTTCCTATCCTTAATATTTACCTATATACTAACTAACCGAGAAGATTATTAGGATCGCTAGGATTACGAAGATTACTAATAAGATCGCCGAACTTTAGCCCTATATTTAACTATAACGACGATAATAATAATATTATACCTAATGTAGCCGGTTTAAATAATAACGATTAGGAGGATATTAAGGATAATAATAATACCGTTAATAAAGGTGAATAGTAATTGAAATTATCGTATTTTAAACGGTAGGTAATTAATATATTATAATAAGTACTATCAATTAGGACGCCCTATTTGGCGGGGATATTAATTTTATTAATATCCGGCGCCGATTTACCGATCTAGAATTGCCAATCGATAAAGAAGAATTATATATAGATTTCGAATATAATAAACGAGAATTTAATAGAAAAGAGCCTAATATTATTAAATTCGATAAAGATTTTATCGATGAATAGGTTATTAAATAAATTAATTAATTAGAAGAACCCGAAATTATCGAAGGCGTTATATCCTATAGCCTAATAATTGATAAATCTAAACTACTTCGATATTATTATAATAAGTACGAAGGATTTTCCGATTTCGAAATACTATTTAGTCTATACGTATATATTAACTATATATTACGTAAAAAATATAAAATATAGGTATAGATATTAGGCGTATTATAGGGTCGTAATAACTACCCTATTCTAATTATTGAAAAGCTCCCTAAATAATAAATAACCCTTAAGAAGAAAATTTTACGAAGATTGCCTTTATTAAATATAAGGGTCGTAAAAGTACTATTGTAGATTTCGAGGATAAGAATAGAATTAGTACGTTAGAAATTGTAAGATTAGCGTAAAATATAGTAAAATAATAATAATACCGAGCCTTAAGTAGGTTCCGATTCCGACCAATTAAATAATTAATTAAACCAATTAAATAATTAATTAGACGACTAACCGCAACTAAACCTAAATATAATCCTATTACCCCTATACTTTATAGATCCAAAATCCCTCTTCTAAGTATTCTTCAATTCTAATATAATTATAATAATATATAAAGGTATAGCCTATCTAGTAAATAATTTAATAGAGCTATATTATATACTTTATTAATTATTATCTATTCGTACAATATTTAAAGAATATACCTATTTCGTTAGTAATTTAGAAGATAATAGAAAGGCTATTTTCCCGTTAGATTTTATCTACTTTTACTATTATAAAGAGGATAATAGTTATAATTGTCGCTTAGATAACGATTATCCTAATTATACTATATATATTAGCTATATTAAAGCTATCGGTAAGAATTATATTAATAAATTTTACGAATATACCGGCGAAATAATATTTATTATTAACGAATATATAAATATTAATACTATCGAATAAGAATTTTTAGGATTAGATATATATTATTAAATTGGCTAAAATATATATTTTAAGAAGTTCGAACTTATAATATATATAGACGAAGAGTATTAAATTCTTTAATATTGGGCTAATTAGTTTGTATTAATTAACGCCGATTATTTCGATAATAACGATTTAAATAATTTAAGTCCCGCTATTCCTAGCAAAAGGGTACTAAGACTAGATTTTGTAAAATATTTAATAAAATTATATATTAAGAAAAAGAAGAATTCTTTTTTAGTTTATCGTATTTTCGATAAAGTAGAAATTAATAAAAAAGATAATACTAGCTATCGAATAGACCCTAAGGATTTTAAATCCGAAAGATAAATTTACCCCCTTATATATACCTTACCCCCTCGAATAGAATTAGAAATTAAGGTATTTAGCCGTATAGTCTTTAAAGAGTAATAGGATAAAGTTAACGGCGGTATAGATATATTAAATTATTTAATACTTATATTTATTAATAGTTTTAGCGTTTATTATAATACTCGTCGGTTAATTATAGGTATATATTAGAGTCCTACCGGCCTATTTTTTAAAAACGGCTATATTCGAAATACTAATATTTTCCCCCTAGTATTAAGCCCCTATACTTCTAATTTCGACGACGTTATTAAATATTTTAATTCTTTAATACCGCTTAACTAGGGTATAGTAATAATAGAAATTTATAGTAGGCCTACTATAGTATCGGCATTTATATTATACTATATTAGCGATATACTATAGCAAAACTAGAATACTAGTATTATTAGTATAGTAGGGTATAAATTCTATTAGTTTTATTTTATTAGCCCGGAATACGTCGTTAACTAATAAAATATTATTCGCGGTATAATAACCCCCGAAATTAATAAATTCTATTATTAATATATATAAATAAAATACAAGGTRGATAATAATTTATATATTGAAAAGGACAAAACTACTTATAAAACCCAATAGGGCATTAGTAAAATACGGCTAGTATTATTCGATTTTACACTAGTATTAGATACTATTATAACCCGTATTCTTAATTTAGTATATTCTAAATATAAGGGTATAATAGCTACTATTTACAAAATACTTTGTAACGTCTTTTTTACGTCGAAAATACGTATTAAATATAGTTATATACTTAAAAATTAGCCTTTTCCTTTTGGTTGGAATACCTTGCCCTCGCCTATTTCCTACTTCGATTTATATAATTTATT
Source organism: Neurospora sp. CHS-2018a (assembly GCA_009802275.1). Classification (NCBI taxonomy): domain Eukaryota; kingdom Fungi; phylum Ascomycota; class Sordariomycetes; order Sordariales; family Sordariaceae; genus Neurospora; species Neurospora sp. CHS-2018a. Next base: position 23,352 of record RAKG01000123.1, on the reverse strand, counting down.
ATAATATACTTAATAGTTAATTATTATACCACTCCTTCTAAAAGTATAGTTATATAAGGATTATATTAACCAGTATGCTTAGAAGGTTTAGAAGGCCGTAGTATAATTAGATTATATAGATTCGGATAGGGAAGATAATAACGAAGACGAAGAAGAAAGTAATAGAGTAAATAATAAACTATTAAATTATATTATATATATAATAGTAATAATAACTTAGAGTAATTCGGTATTAATAAATATTAGAAATACCAAGTAGGTATACGAGAAAATCGAAAATATTACCGTTAATAGAAGAATATAATACGAAAAATTATATTAGGTTATAATATATATAGTAATTAAAAATCCTAGAGCGTACTAAGTATTTAGTAGTCGAATTCGTTATCCGTTATAAATATTATTTCGAAGGTTATTAATAAGCAAACTAATAAGTGCCAGCGGCCGTAGTAGTAGCGGTCTAAAAGATAATATCGATATACTAAATAATATTGAAATCTTCGAAGAAGACGAGGAATAGGGGGTTATAAATGCAGCCGCAGAAGCAACCAACCTTTTTAAGCGTATAAAAAAATATATTAGAAAAATACTACGACCGAATATTTATCTAGGCATATATTATAATCGCCTTTACAATAAATACAGTCCGCCTAGTTTATTAAATGTTTTAGCGGAGGAAAAGTATTATAAGTAAGTATTAGTATTAATAATTACCCTTAAATCCCTATTATAGTATAGGAAGCCTATATTATACGAAATTTCGGCCCGGCGCCGGGCCGCCTTATATAATATTACAAATTTAAATATATAAAACCTAGGCCTATAATAAAAAAGGACGATGTTAAAAGATTAAAATTAATAATATTTTTATAATTAAACGACTTAAAGCGATAGTATAAATTACGAACGGTAAAGATATTAAGAAATAGATCCTCGAATAAGAATATATTATTTATACTATTCGTTTCGTACTACTTAATTTATTTATAAATACTAATTGCACATTAATAAATTAAATTAATATCCTAGCCTAATAAGCGCCTACGCTATTTGAAAATCTATTTTAATATAATAATAAAATTAGATTTAATATTACCCCCTCTCCTATTAATTAAGAAGAAGAAGAGTTAAATATTCTTAGCGCAAACGATAATTACTTACGGCTATTTATTATTAATAAGTTCGAAAAAACCGATATATATAATATATATTACCCCGTTATTAAATATAGTAATTATTTATTATTATTATTACGTTAAATATCGGATACCTTCCGCCGAATTTTATTTATAGTATACGAATTAGACTATAATATCGATATTAAACGGTTTAATCTAAATACTATTTAATATTCGAATCGAATATTATTTATAGATTTATAAATGTACTTAATTTATCCTATATCCCTATTATTAAACGAACGTTAGCCTACGTATTAAAGTAGGTACTAGTATTATTACCCTTATACTTAGCGTTTACCTATATACTTTAATTGAATAAATACTAGGTATAGGCATATATTCCGAATCCCCGAGCCCACTTCCCCGAACTATCCCAATATATCACTCTAGTAAATATACGGCCTTATTACCCCCTTATATCTTATCTATATTAATAATATATTATAACGTTAATATATAATTATTTAAATGCTTTACCAAATAGTTATATTATAGTACGCGTTACCGCACGTTATATTATCCTATATATAAATATCCGAGTATATTATACCGAAATTAGGATTATAATTAATATTACCTATATAGGACCTTCTAAAGGCATATATTTAGTATAAATAATAACCTAAGATACTATAATAATAATACCTTCGGCCGTATTAACTATATTTTTACGTATAAATAAAGCTAATATAACGAACGCTATATCTTTTTAATAATTACAAAAATAGTAGTATTAAATACCAATTTTAATATCAACTTTAAATTCCCTCGTATTTATATACAAAAAGCGCTAATCATTAACTTGCTAACTATTCTTATAGAGAGGGTTTATATTATAAACGTTTTAAAGCTTTACAAACGCTAAAAGCAGGATTATCGGCTAGTATTAACGTTAATATTTTAGGATATTATCTAAATATAATAGGTTATAATTAGAGATATATTATTTAATAGTATATAATTATACTAAATTATTTCATTCCTTACTACCGTACGAACTACTAATAAAGTCTTATATATATAGTATTTAAATATTCCTAACTAGGGGCATTTAACCCGTCCAACCGTAATCGGTACAATTAGTATTATAATTAGTATAATAAAACCTTCTTTTCCGGTATTCTATCTCTTCTTTTCTTCTCCGTCGCAAATCAGAAATTTAATTATAATATATATTATTTCTCTAACCCTATCTAATTGTAATTAATATTTAATTGTAATATTAATTCCTCTCTATATTTATACTACTAATATAACTATCTTATACTTCTATACCGTCGTATAATAATTAACCGATTAATCCAAATAAATTACGCGCTAATTAACCTTTAAAATTTAAATAAACTATATATAATTATATTATATTCCGGACTATATATTCCTAAATATACGTTATATTAATCGTATTTAATAATACTATTTAATTGTATTATAAATTTAATCTGTCCTATCGCTCAATTATATCGCTTAATCCTATCGCTTAATTACATTACTTAATCCTATCGTTTAATTATATCGCTCAATCCTATTATTTAATTGTATAGTACGTATTATATTTTAAACCGGCGTATAACGCCGGTACTAGGTAGTAGTATAGTAATATAGGGCTAGGAATACCGGGCGGCGCTAGACCGTACGCCGGCGGATGCTGGGTATAAGTAGTAAGTAATAGGGTAGACTGTACGCTAAATAAATAGTAGGTACGCAAGCGGCAGGCGGGTACTAAGTAAATATTATAATAATAAGTAAATAAATATAACGTCCTTCGCAATTTCTTTATAATATTCCCCGCCTATATATATTTGTAAATCCTAACCTATAAATTAGACCTATATTTAAATAGGGATTAATTTTCCTAAGCCGGGTGCTAATCTATTATAGGAAATCTAGTATAGTATTAATTTACCGTAGGAAATTTACCTTAGTACCAAATTACGGTCCAAATCTATTTACTGTAGAATTATAATAAATTCGTTAAATATAGTATAGAATTACTGTCCTATAACGGTATTAGTACAATATCTATAATTTTTATATATCCGATTAAACGGGGATAAACGTTAAATATAATAAACGCTAAGTATAGTAGATACTAGGTATATAAGTAGACGCTAAGTATATAGGTAGACGCTAAGCATATAAGTAGACGCTAAGTATATAGATATAAATACTAGTACCTACTTTAATATATAGCTAGCGTTCGTTCAATAATAAGGATATAGGATGAAGCATATTTACTAATTTATAAAGGATATTCGATTCGAATATTATATAATATTTAATCTAAACCGTTTAATATTAATACTATAATTTAATTTATATATTATAAATAATATTCGGCAAAAGGCATCCGATATTTAATATAATAATAAGTAAAGGTAAGTAATTATTATATTTAATAATAGGGTAGTATATATTATATATATCGGCTTTCTCGAATTTACTAATAATAGATAGCTATAAGTAATTATCGCTTACGTTAGGAATATTTAATTCCTCTTCTTCTCGATTAGTAGGGGAGGGGGTAATACCGAGTTTAACTTTATTATTATATTAAAGGAGGTTTTCGAATAGTATAGGCGCTTATTAGGCTAGGATATTAATTTACTTTATTAGGGTAGGGTTAGAAATAGTAAACGAATTGAATAGGGTAAACCGAATAATATAAATAATATACTCTTATTCGAAAATTTATTTTTTAATGTCCTGGCTATTAATCGTCTAGGCTATTGCCTTAAATCGTCTATTATTATAAATATATTATTAGTTTTAATCCTTTAATATCGTCCTTTTTTACTACGGGCCCGGGTTTTATATACCTAAATTTACGATATAAAATATAGGGCGGCCCGGCGCCGGGCCGAGATTTCGTATAATACCGTAATAGGTTAGACGGAATTTTCTTCCCGTATTATAATAGGGATTTAGGGGTAATTATTAATATAGTCTTAACTTATTTATAATACTTTTCCTCCGCTAATATATTTAATAAACCAAATAGACCGTATTCGTTATAAAAGTAATTATAATATATACCTAAATAAATATTCGGTCGTAGTACTTTTTTAATATATTCCTTTATACATTTAGGAAGGTTAATTACTTCTACCGCTATATTTACAACCCCCTATTCCTTATCTTCTTCGAAGACTTTTATATTATCTAATATATTAATATTATCTCCTAAACCGCTACCGCTACAGCCGTTAGCACTACGGCCGCTAGTATTTATTAACCTATTTACTAATAACCTTCGAAATAATATTTATAATAGATAACGAATTCGGCTACCGAATATTTAGTAAACTCTAGGGTTTTTAACTACTATATATATTATAGCTTAATATAGTCTTTTATATTATATTCTTCTATTAATAGTAATATTTTCGATCTTTTTATATATTTACTTAATATTTCTAATATTTATTAATACCGAATTACTCTAAATTATTATTGCTATTGTATATACGATATAATTTAATAATTTACTATTTATTCTATTATTTTCTTCTTCGTCTTCGTTATTATCTTCCCTATCTAAATCTATACGGTTTAGTTATACTACGGCCTTTTAAGTAGCTTAAGTATATTAATTAATATAATCTTTCTATAACTATACTTTTAGAAAGGGTAGGATAATTATTAACTATTGGGTACTATACTATAATAAATTATATAAATCGAAGTACAAAATAAACGAGGGTAGAGCACTCTAATTAGAAGGAAAAGGCTAATTTTTAAATATACGACTATATTCAACGCGTGTTTTCAATGTAAAAAAGACGTTACGAAGTATTTTGTAAGTAGTAGTTATTATACCTTTATATTTAGAATGTATTGGATTAGGAACGCGGGTTATAATAGTGTCTAATACTAGTGTAAGGTCGAATAATACTAGCCGTATTTTACTAATGCCCTATTAGGTTCTATAAGCGGCCTTATCCTTTTTAGTATATAAATTATTATTAATTTTATATCTTATTTATATATATTAATAATAGAATTTATTGATTTCGGGGGTTACTATACTACGAATAATATTTTATTAGTTAATAACGTATTCCGGGCTAATAAAATAAAACCGATAGAATTTATACCCTACTATATTAATAATACTAATATTCTAATTTTACTATAGTATATCGCTAATATAGTAGAATATAAATATAGATACTATAGTAAACCTACTATAGATTTCTATTATTACTGTGCCTTAATTAAATAGTATTAAAGATTTAAGATATTTAATAACGTCGTCGAAATTGGAAATATAAAGCCTTAAAACCAATAGAAAAATATTAACATTTTGGGTACAGCTATTTCTAAAAGATAGCCCAATTAGGCTTTAATATATACTTATAATTAATCGACAGGCATTATAATAAATACCGAACCTATCGATAAATATAAGTATTAAATAATTTAATATATTTATACCGCTATTGACTTTATCCTATTGCTCTTCGAAGATTGTATAGCTAAATGCTTTAATTTCTAGCTCTATTCGAAGCGGAAAAGTATATATAAGGGGGTAAATTTATTTTTCGGATTCGGAATCTTTAAGGTCTATTCGATAGCCGGTATTATCTTTTTTATTAATCCCCACTTTATTAAAAATATAACGGATTAGAAAAGAATTCTTCTTTTTCTTAATATATAGTTTTATTAAGTATTTTATAAAATTCGGTCTTAGTACCCTTTTATTAAGAATAGTGGGATTTGGGTTATTTAAGTCGTTACTATCGAAATAGTCGGTATTAATTAATATAAATTAATTAACCTAATATTAAGGAATTTAATACTCTTCATTTATATATATTATAAATTCGAACTTCCTAAAATGTATATCCTGGCCAATTTAATAGTATATGCCCAATCTTAGAAATTTTTACTCAATAGTATTAATATCGATATATTCGTTAATAATAATAGTTACCTCCCTAATATATTCGTAAAAATCATCGGTATAATTCTTACCGATAGCTTTAATACAATTAATATATATAATATAATTAAGATAATCGTTAGTTAGCCGATAATTGTAATAATTATTACCTTTTTTATAGTAATAAAAATAAATAAAATCGGAAAGAAAAATAACTTTTCTATTATCCTTTAAATTATTAATAAAATAAATATATTCTTTAAATATTATACGAATAGATAATAATTAATAAAGTATATAGTATAATTCTATTAGGTTATTTATTAAATAAGTTATACCTTTATATATTATTATAGCTATATCGGAATTGAAAAATACCTAAAAAAGGGATTTCGGGTCTATAAAATATAAGGGTGCTAGAATTGTGTTTGGGTCTTATTATTATTAGTTATTTCGGTCGTTTAATTAGTCGTTTAATTAATCATTTAATTAATAATCGGAATTAAAACCCGCCTAGGATCCTATATTATTATTACCCCTATCTTACTATCCCTATATATTACTTAGCCTACTCTTTCTTTTAATATACCGATTTTATTCTTATCTTCGAAATTTATAATAGTACTTTTACGACCCTTATATCTAATAAAAGCAATCTTCGTAAAATGCGCTTTTTAAAAGTTATTTATTATTTAGGGAACTTTTCAATAATTAGAATAGGGTAACTATTATAACCCCGCAATACGCCCAATATTTATACTTATATTTTATACTTTTTACAGGATATACAATTAATATATATATATAAACCGAATAGTATTTTGAAATCGGAAAATCCTTTATATTTATTATAATAATAACGAAATAATTTAGACTTATCGGTTATTAAATTATAAGAGGTAATACTTTCGATAATTTCGGGTTCTTTAAATCGATTAATTTACTTAGCGACCTATTTATCGATAAAATCTTCGTCGAATTCGATAATATTAGGCTCTTTTTTATTAAATTCCCGTTCGCTATATTCGAAATTTATACGGAATTCCTCTTCGTCGACTATTATTTTTAAATTAGTAAGCCGATATTAAATATTGGCGAAATCGATATCTTTACTAAGTAGGGCCTCTTAATTAATAATATTTATCTTAAATTAATTTTAATTTAAATAATTTAATATTTAATTAGTACTCACCTTTATTAGCGATATTATTATTATCCTTAATATCCTCCTAATTATTATTATCTAAACCGGCTATATTAAATATAATACTATCGTTATTATTATTATTACTAAATATAGGGCTAAAATTCGGCGATCTTATTAATAATTTTCGTAATTTTAGCAATCCTAATAATAATTTCGGTTAGTTAGTATATAAATAAATATTAGGGATAGGAATTCGTCGGCTATAATTAAATTAAAAATATTGTAATAGCCGGTTAATAATATTATTGGCCCGTATAGTAAATTAGTACCTTAACCGGGGCTTACGTAGTATATTAACTATCGGTTATCTTCTTTAACGATTAAAAAAGAGTATAAAGAAGAGAATTAGTTATAAAGGAGAGAATTAGTTAAAGGTTAAAAATTTTTGGGTAAATTAGAAATCTCTTAATTTAATTAAAGATATTAGAATTACGAGGCTAGGACGAATTTAGTCCCTTCTATTTACTATATAACTAATTTGAAATATATAGAATATTTATAAGATTGTTTATCCTATTTATAAGTAGTAAATACTTTATAATTATTGTAATTAAATTACTTTCTTATTTATTTATTATTATTCTATTTTAAAGTTTTCGTTTATATATTAATATTATTCAAGGTCTAAATAGTATAGGTCGCTAAATAGTACTAATAATACGTATTTATATTATAATTAGCGATTATAATAATTTAATTAGCTACTTCCCTTATTAAATCTATAATTCTAAATCGAATTATACTTAAGGGACCCCACTTTAGATTACCCTATATACGTACCGGGTAAACGCTCGAAATATTAAACTTTTATTATTACTTTTATTCGCCTTATTAATAATACCCCGCGATTTTATCCTAATTTATTAGGTACCGATATCGATTATAAGGATTATTTACTAATATAGTAATATAGAAGGCGGTAGAAAGGTATACCCCGTATATATAAATTACTATATCGAAATTTCCCTATCCTTCTCCCTCTTCTTCCTCTTTTTTCTTCTAATCCTACCCTCTCCTTCTTTCTATAATAATAATAAATATTAGGCGATAAATTCTACGCGATTTTACAATCTTTATAACGTTACTAGGACTTTTCGATTTCTTCTACCCTTTTTATTTAATTATAATCTTTACTTAATTACCGATACCAATTAACTAATTAATTTCTTCTCTAACTAATTTCCAACCAACTATTTAATTTAGTATTATCGACCTAATTTAAAAATTATCTTAAATTATTATTATTATAAATACCCCTCTCTACTAATTAAATTCGTTTCTATTTAATATATTTATTTCTACTAATTAAATTCGTTTTTATCCAATATACTTATCTCTATCTAATAGATTCGTCTCTATTTAATACTATCTATTTATCTATTACTATAATATAATTAATAATAATTTAGACGATGCCTAGTAAGCGTAAAGTTAGCGGTCGCCTACGGGGCCGCCCTCCCAAAAATAACCCTCCTAAAAATAGTCCGAATTAGACTACGCCCGTTAGACCTTCGGGTACTACGGTTTTAAAGGATAAGAGAATTATCAATTTTACCGATAAATATACCCGTACCCTAACTAATATAATTTAAGGAAACTAATAGCAATTATTTAGTACAGTTAGGAAAGAGTATTATAATAAATATACTAAATCTACTATTTCGACGGATATTCTTTAAAAGGATATTTAATATAATTAAATAATTATTTTTAATATAATATTATAATCTTATTATATATCCTATAATTAATATTAAACCCGTTAAAATTTATATACTCCCGACCGCTAAACCTATTTACCTCCTCTTACTATTATTTAAGGTCGTTAAAATACTATACGTTAAAATTCTATATATTAACCTATTTATTTACCCCCGCTTACCGCCGTTATAATTAGTTAAAATTAATTTTAGAGCCGTCGCCCCCCTTAACCTTCTACCGCTTAATTTCCCGCCTTTTTAAACCGCCTTTAAAAATAATCTTTTTAAAGCCGCTACCCTTTTTAATTTCCCTTCTTTCAATTTCCTACCGCTAAGCTTCCTATATTTTTAAATCGCCCTCCTCTTTAAAACTATAGTTTTATTAATAAATAAATTAGTAAAAAATTATTATATAGTACTTAAAATATAATTGATATTTCGTTTAATATAAACGAAGTAATAATTTTTAATATAATTAATTAAAATACGTTTTAACATTAACGTAAATATAAAAATACATACTAACGCGAGGTTAAAAAGATTAATGAATATTTTATATAGCGTATAAATTAAATTCAACGTAATAAAGAGGTATAATAACGTTAAACTAAAATATTCGAGGCTATTCGTAAAGGCGAAGAAAAAGATAATCCCGAAGCTATTATAAATTGTAATAATATAATTAAAAATTTACACGAACTAAATAATTTAAAGAAGGTAAGGAATATAGTAGAGAAAGTTAGGCGCGCTAAACTTCTACCTATTCCCCCTTTTAATATATTTACGATTAGCACTTCGACGACGATTAGCGGTATATTTACTACTAATACTACTAATTATTATTAATAGCCGCCTAAATTATTTACGAGTACCGCTAGTACTATATATAATCTAATTAATATAACTACCTCCAACCTCCTTCTCGAAAAGCGTTTTTAATAATAATATTTTTAACCCTCCAGCCCCTATTATAATTCCTAGTATAAATGTAGCGGTTATTAATATAAACGTTTTAATAATAATAATAATAATAATAATAATAATAATAACGAAGATAATATCGATTATTATAATAAATTCTATAGGGACTGCTATAACGAAGAGGATAAAGATAATAAAAATAAAGACGAGGAATTTAATAAATTCGGTACTTTTAATCCTTTTAGCCGTAACTAAAGTTATTACAAAGGTAGAAATATCGACGAAAATAACGAGGGTCCTACCTAGAATAAATATAATAAAGATAATAAAGACTTTAATACTTTTAATTATAATAGAAGTCGTAGTTATAGCGGTTATAATAATCGTAATAATTATAATAATAGCCGTTATAATAATTACGGTAATTGTAACGAAGGTTGTAATTATAGTAGTAGTTATAATTATAATGACCATAATAATTATAATAACTATAGCCGTAATAATCGTTATAGTAGTGGCTATAGTACTTCAATATAATTTAAGATTCCCGCCCCCCGTTTACGTAGGAAGAATAGAAGGAGGGATAATAGCCGTCCTTTTAAATAATTTTTCCCTAAATTCTTCTACTTTATTAATTATATTAGCCTTCGAAGCCTTTAATAAAGTAGTATACTTATTCGCTTAACCTTCGACCCTATTATTAGCGATTATATACTTAATAGTACTAAATCCGAAATTCCCCTACGTATCGAAGACTTTCCTAAAAGTATTTATATTCCTAATAATTACCTATTTATATTCAATAAAATTAATAAGGAAATTTGGTAAGCCTTATTCTTATTCTATTACAATTAATTTAGTAATTTAATTATTAAATAGGCCGTCCCTAATATCGATACCTATTATAAAAGGTTTAAAAATCTTTACTTTTATACTATAAATATTTATAAGTATTTAAAATCTAAATTCCTTATTAACTTTATACTTAATTTTTTTAAAGATTTAGTAGCGGACTACCTTAAAATTCTTAAATATAATTTATTCGGAAATCCCTAATATAAGGCCTAATTTAAATAGTTTATTAATAATTAGTTTAATAAATATACTTTCGATTAGGTCTATTTTTATATTATTAAATATATTAATTATAAGGCTACTTTTAATAATAAATATTAATTTCTTTACTACTATATTAAGATAGAGCTTTTCGATATAAGTTATATTTTTATTAATATTATTAAGTCCGAGAACGAAATAAATAGAAGTCGCTTTTGTAATAAGAGGATTATTAATAAAAATATTTATAGAATAATACGTAATATATTCGAAAGTTTGCCTTTTAACAATAAATATATTGAAGTCGAATATAATTAATTTGTTAATATACTTTAGGAATTTGTATTTAAGGTCGTTCAACTTACTAGAGCCTCCAATTTAGACCTACTTTAATATAGTATTATTAATAAATAATTACCCTTAGCCCGCCCGAATACTTACCCTATAATTAATAATTGGCGTCCTATATTACGTAAACCTCCGATTAACTCTAGTTTTAATCTATTACCCAGACCTTAGGGTAGTTATAATTATATTAAGTATTGCAACCGTAATAGAGGCGGCTATAATAATAGAGGCGGCTATAATAATAGAAGTAGCTATAACAACCATAATTATAATAATAGAGGTAATTACGGCAATATTAATAGTCGTAATAATAGAAGTAATTATAATTATAATCGGGGTAGTTACAATTCCTGTAATTATAATTATAATTATAATTATAATTATAACCGTAATTATAATCGTCGGGGTAATTAGAATATAAGTAACCGTTAGGATTCTTTTTACGATAATAACTATAGCGGTTATAATTAGGACTATCGTTATAGCTAGGACCGTTAATATTAAGACTATAATTATAACTAGGACCGTTGTTATAATTAAGATTATTATTATAATTAAGATTGTAGTTACGGCTAGGACCGTTGTTATAATTAAGATAGTCGCTATTACTAAGATAATCGCTATTATTAAGACTATATTTATAACTAGAGCTATAATACCCTACGCCGCGAGTATACGCTAACCCCTTAGTATTCCGAACGTTAATATACTATTCCTAATAGTAATTGTAATAACCGTTATAATATAAATAAAGATAAGGATAATAATAATAAGGGTCCTATTAATCCTCGTAATAAACGCCGCAAGGATCCTCGTAATAATGGTTATCGTAGAGGTTATTATAGTATTAGTAGTAGCCGTACTAATATATTAAAATTTGGTACTACTTTTAATATTAATATTATTCCTTTAATTCCTAAGCGTACCTATATACCTACTCCGGCCCCTTCCCCTTCGTCGGTAATATTGTAATCGGCTACTATAGACTCGGCTATATTTAAAAAGGGTATAAACTCCTTATATCTTTAATTTATTTAATTTTTTATAGCGTTCAATACTTTATAGCGTTTAATTCTTTTCCCTTTTATTAAAGTTTTATAATACCTATAATCGTTAATTAAAATAAAAAATCATAAAAAAAGCAATAATAATATTGTAAGCAATATTGAAATTAATATTATAGCTAGTATTATAATTAATATTATAATCGTTATTATTACGGCTATTAATATTATATTTAACGTAATTATATAATATATTCGCGTCTTCGAAGTAATATAATACTTTACTAACTAACCGATTTATTAATATTACTACGGCTTTATTATAATCGTTATTATTGCGGCTTTATTATAATCGCTATTATTATAGCCTTATTATAGTCGCTATTATTATAGCCTTATTATAATCGCTATTATTATAGCCTTATTATAGTCGCTATTATTACGGCCTTATTATAATCGCTATTACCGCGGCTTTATTATAGCCGTCGCCTCTATTCCCGATATTAATATCCGAATATTAACGGTTATTAAACCGCTTTAGGAAAATAATTTAGTATCGTTTATTATACCTTTTAATTTACCTTTACCGTCCTTTTTATTTATATTATTATATTCGTCGCTTTTATTTATATTATCGTATTATATTCAATTAATTATACGCAACCGTATTGTAAATACGCTATCTTTACCCCCTAAAATTCGTATTTATAGGGTATTATACGTTATATTATAATTTAACGCTAACCTATATATAATTAGATTAATTAATTAGACTTATTAACTAGTATTTAATTAGTCGTAGTAAAAGATAACCTGTATACTTATAATATTTTTAAGGAAGGACCGCTATATTGCAATTGCCCTAATTATTTAAAAAGTTATATTAAGGGGGGAAATTCCTACGGTTATTTGGCAAACTACGGTAGTTTAGTATTTATTATATTATTACGGTCCCTATATAGTAAAAAAATAGGTACGGTATTAGAACGGTTATATTATAGTACGTCGGTTTCTATATACTGCCTATTAAATAAATAGTTAGTTATAAGGATAAGCTTTATAAGAATTAGTCGCCGTCCTACTATTACTATTAAAATAGTAAAAACGGTTATATTAATTAATATTACCGCTAACGTCGGCGCTAATACCGGCGCTAATACCGGGGCCGGTATTAATAATATAAATCTAAATAAAATATTAGACGAATTATCTAATAAAAAAATTAGAACTGATACTACTTCTATAATATTAGTAGTACGGATTAAATTTAATAAGATTTCCCTTTATAGGATTAATGTAGCTATTAATCCTAAACTTTCAAATAAGAATAATTATAAAGTTTAATATCGATTTTAATAATTTATAACCGACGTTATAAACGTTTATAATATTATTAAAAATTACTTAATTAAAGAGATAATCTTAATTTACGCCTTAAAAGCTTAAGAAACTAAATAATATAAAATTATTAAAATCCTCTTTATTACCTTAAGAAAAATAATTATAAAATTATTAGGTAAGGAAGAAATTATTATTAAATTCTTTATTAAAATAAAAGTAGAATATTTTAATAAAGGGATTAGTACCCTATAAAAAATTTAGTAAGAATAAAATAATCTTCGTCTTATTAATTTCGATAATATTAATACGCTATTCCAAAAAATTATAATACTATAAAAGGAATACGTTATAATTAATTTAAAATACCGTATATTAGAAAACTATATAATTATAAAACTTTTAAAGGCGTTTAATTAAGAATAATATAGCGCTTAGAAAATTAATTTTTAGGCCGCTTATAATAAAAAACTACCTTCGTTTAATAATATTACTAAATTAGCCGATAGCGAATTCGTCCAACTAAAAATAGAAATTAAAAGAGAAGGTTATATAATAATAATATTAACCGCTAGAAAATAACTAATATAATTTAAATAATTTAAATATAATAATTAAAATTACCCTTATAATAAAAATTATACTTATTATAATAAGCGCTATTATAATACTAACGTTTACTAAAATAAATTTCTAAAGCTAAAATATAAATATAATACTAAAATTAAAAAAAAAAAAGCGGAAGAGGAGAAGAAGAAATTATTTTTAACTACTCCCTCTAATAATAATATAATGGATTTCTCGTCCCTTCCTATTAGTAATTAAATTAATAGTACTAAAAGAATCCACTTCTAATAATATATCTTCGAACTATTCTTTATAATCGTTATATTTCTTTAATTTAGGTTATAAATAGTATACGACTACTATTCGAAGCGATTTTATTAATTTCGAATTATATAGCGGTTCTATTACCGGAATAAGGGGCGTAAAAATACTAGTATTAAGTATTAGGGAGATTGAGAAAAAATATATTTTTAATAGTGCGATTTATTATAATTATTCAAATTAATATTATTCTCTCTATTAGAATTATCCTATTAATTAGAATATAATATATATAAGTATAATTATTATTATTCGCCTCCAAAAGGTTTTATTTATTTTAAATTTAGGTATTAATTTAATTTCTGTAATTTAACTATTCGATAATAGATTTAATATAATTCTATTTAGAAATTATTAGCGTATTAAGAAATAAGGAATAAGTATTTAAACTATTCGCTTTAATAATTTCTTTATTTTATAAATAATTAATATAATTTAGTAAACTCTTATTTCATACTCTATTAGCCTAAAGATAAGGCTTTAGTATAAATATATAAGTTATTTTAACGAATAAAACTTGGTTAAAATAAATAAAATAGTTAATAAAATAAAAGAAGCCTAGGAATACTATACGTATAAACCCTATATTCGAAGCTATATAAAGGAAATACTTTATTAAGGGAACCTTAGGTAGGCCAAATATATTTTAAATATAATTTATATAAATATTTGCGGTCCCTTTAATATATTAGGGCATTATAGAGAAAAGTATTAGATTATTTTAATCGACGGATATAGTAAATTTAATAATTCGTTAGCGATTAAAATTAGGGAAAAAGTATAGGTTTTTATCTAAGAATTTATATAGTTCTTAGAAATTAAGGAACTATAGTAAAGAAAATATAAAATAATTTATTTCGATAGGGCGAAAGAATTTAATAATAAAGAGTTTAATAAATAGGCGGTTAAAAGAAGTATTTAAATCGAAAGGTTGGTAATAGAATAGTATTAATTGAATAATATAATTAAAAATCTAAACCTCTACTTTAGAGAAAAGTTATTATTTATTATAATAGGGGGATAAATCCCTAAATAATTCTAATTAGAGATTTTTAAAACTATTAATTACTTTAGGAATCGAAGCCTTTATTTAATATTTAATAAAACCCTATACAAAATAATATATAATTAAAAATTAAACGTTAATAATATTCGAACGATCGGAATAACCGTTTAATATCTCCTTCCCCTTTAGGGTAGGAAGAAGATAGATAAAAAATCGGTTAAATATATACTTATCGGTTTCGAAGGGTATATAATCTATAAATTCTTATTGCCTAGTAATTATATTATTAAATTTAATAATATTTATTTTAAAATTGAAATAATATTCGTTAAAAGAAGAAAGACGGATATAGCTATTTAAATTAAATTAATTACGAATACTTTAAATTACTAAGGGGGAACTTTAGTAATTCGCCCTTAGACTTTAAATAAGGGGAAATAGTAATAGTAAAGTTATAAGAAATCGAGGGTAAAGTTTTATTCTCTTAATTATTTTGCCCTAGCCCCTAATTTATTATTACCTATATAATCACTATTTGTATAGTCTTATTATAAACGTTAATATAGTATAACCGGTCGAATAATATTTATAAAGAAGCCCCGGTAAATATTAAATTCCCCTACTTTAAAAGTTTTAATATAAATAGAAGAATTTATTTTAAATTTAATACGGGTAGTAACGCTGGAATTTATTAACGATAGCGGATTAGAAATAGAATCCCCTATTACAATATTTATTAGAATAGTATTAGACGGTTCTAATAAAAGGATAAAATTGTAATTATTAAAAGAAATTTAAAAAAACTTCTTTTAGGATAAGTAATTAGAAGGGATAAGAGAAGAATATACTTCCTTTATTAAGAACGGGACGTAGGATTTTATTAAAATAATACTAAAGATAAATATATTATAAAGGAAATAGGTATACAAATTTAAAAAAAGACTAAATAACGAAATAATTAGAAGGAAGGTACGATAAGTAATTAGGAGCTTCGAATAAATCGAAGGAATTAACTACTTTAAAACCTTCGCCTTAATTATTAAACCTATAAATTACAAACTCCTATTCGCTATAGCCGTAGTATTAGACTTTAAAATTAAATAAATAAATATTAAAATTATATTTTTATATAGCGATATCGAAGAGGTTATTTATATAGATTAACCTCTTTAATTTATAGACGGGATTAAGAAGGTCTATAGATTCAATAAAGTATTCTATAGTCTAAAATAAATATTAAAGGTTTAATTCAATATATTAACTATAGCGTTAAAATAACTAGATTATTATTTAATTAATGCTAATTATAATATTTTTACTAATAATAAAGATATATTAACCTTCGTAACTATCTACGTTAATAATTTACTAATTATAAGCAAGGATAAGGAAGAGATTAATAAATTAAAGAGTATTTTAAGTATTAAATTTAAAATAACCGATTTAGGGCCCTATTACTACTATTTAAGTATCCGTATTATTCGAAATAAATTGCAACGAAGTATTTATTTCGATTAATAGGGTTATATCGATAAAATCCTAACTTAATTTAGTATAGTATTATATAAAGAAATTAATATACTAATAATAAATCGTATAATAATTATATTAAAAGGATAAATTACTAAGAAGGTTAGAATTAAAATTTACTAATCTATAGTAGGCTCCCTTATATATATTATATTAGGGACTAAATTAAATATTGTATACGCTATATTAGTAGTTAGCCGCTACGCTTCGAATCCTAATAAAGTATATTATTAAAGTTTTAAAAGGATCTTTAGGTATTTAAAGGGTATAAGAAATATAGCGTTATTATATATTAGAAAATTAATAATACTATCCGGTTTTATAAATTTAAATTAGGGTAGTAATTTTAATATTAGAAAATCAATTACTAGTTTCCTATTTAATATAGGTAGTATACTAATTAATTAATTATTTAAACGATAACCAACGGTAATATTATTATTTATAAAAGTAGAATATATAGTAGAAATATAAATAACGAAAGAAGTAATTTAATTAGACCGATTATATATTAACTTTCAAGGGGGAAATAAAAATAGTAATAATAAAACGGTTATAATCTATTATAATAATTAAGTAGTAATATTATTCGCTAATAATCCTACTTAATACTAACGAACGAAGTATATCGATATATAATAGTACTTTATATAAAAAAAAATCGAAGACGGATCTATTAAATTCGTTTTTATAAAATTAAAGGACTAATTAATTAATAAATTAATTAAACCGCTTACTAAAAATTAGTTCCTATATTTTAGGGATAGAATAAATTTTATAGGGAACCCTATAGAAGGGGGTATTATAAAAGATATTAAAGAAGGGGGTATTAGCTTACTAATAAGAAAAGAATTAGATTTTAATAATAATAGCGAGTAGCTAGGGTAAGGAATTTTAATATTACGAATATCCAATAAAGGGGTATATTAAATATTATAATATACTTATAGCGTTGAGGTTTATAGTTAAATAGCTTTGTGGGAGTTAATTTAATAGGGCTAATAAAGTACTAGTATAAAGTAAGATAGGGAAATTACGGTACGGTAGGTATATAAAGGAAGACAACCCCTATTAATCTATAATACTCTAATTAAATAATATAGCTTCTATTCTCCATTTATTTTAATAATATTATTCTATTTATATAAAACCAGAGAAAAGATATTTAAATACTTCGTTTTTAAATATTTATAAATAGAAGAATATTAAATAATAATAACCAATTAACTATAAATATAAAAAAAACTCCAAATTTATTTAAATATAAGGGTTTTACAAGGTTAATACGCAAGTAGGCCTTATTGGGAAACTTATAATATTCGATAAAGAACAAGAGGATTAATTAATTTAAAAATTAGATTAAATATAGTTAAATATACGAAAGAAATGTAAGGAAGAAAATACTAGAAATACTAAGATTAGGCCGAGCCGGGCCGAACGAGCCGAAGTATCTAGAAAACCCCTAGCAAATATAAGCCTAGCGAATACTAAATGCTAAATATAACTTTTAAGCGCTAAACTTATTATATTACCCCCTTCCTATTCCCCTTTAATAAAAATATAAAAATTAAAAGAATAATAATTAAATATAGAAAGATAGTTCTAATCCCCGTCCGTATTTTTCGAATACTCCTAAATATTATTACCCGGGTTTCTATAATAGATAACGATTAAATAAATAATTAATAAAATTATAAAGATAAATCTCCTTAAATATTTTATTCGCTTTAATACCTACCTTTATATATACATTCGAATTGCCCGGACCGGATTCTAACCGGCTCTATTATATTCCATTCTATTTATTTATAAAGTATTAACCTTATATTAAAGGATTCAAACCTTTAATAAGCTATAGTACGTATTAATAGGATTTATTCGTAATTCGACGTATATATAGGAAGTACGCCCTAATTACCCTACCTTCCCCGGCGGGATTCTAACCCTTAAAGCCGACGTCTCGGGTTACCGGTAGTTCTAATTTACTAATAATATTATTAAATTATATTATTACCCTTTAATAATCTTCGTTATTATAAATTTTATCGTCCTCCTCCGGGTCCCTAACCGGCTCTTTAATATAGATATATTAAATTTAAACCTTCTTCTTTTTAAAGTATTCCTTAAATTAATAGTCTAAAGAGCCGTAGGCGGTATAATTTCTTTATTTCTTCTATTACTTTTATTATTCTTTAATAGGCCTATTATTTCTATTATTATTATTTCTAGAGCCCCCCGAAATTAGCCGGGTCCGGGTAGTAGCAATATCTATTAGTAGTATTAGAACCAAAATTATAATATCCCGAACTTCTTCCGAAAAAAATATTAATATCGAACTTCCTAAGGTAAGAATAGAGGTTTAAATAATTATTAAGGTATTCAAGCTTCTCCTAGAGACGCTTAAACTATTCGTTATTTAAAAAAGATATTAAGGAATTAATAAGGGTTTAATCCGGTTATATATTAATTTTAATATAGTAAAAAACTTCCTTAAAACGAACGAGGAAAGAAGGGATAAATTTTTGAAATTTTTACTTTATATTATAATATAATTGGATAAATTCCTAGAAGATTAAGCACTAGGCAATAAAAGCTTAGTATAGGGTACTATAATATATTGGATAGAATAAAGCTCAAATCCTTATTAATAGACCGTACGGATTAGGTAAATAGTAACAGCTAGTAGAACCAATTTATATATCCGGATTTATAATACTATTATTATTTATTTCCCTTTCCTCCTTTATATTTAATATTACTTTAATTTATAGCTTCTAATCTTATAATCTATCTTTTATAAAATTATACTCTTATATAATATTAAATATCTTCCTTTCTAACCGGGGACAGCATTATAATATCCTACCTAACTTAGTACCGAATAGTTAGTTTCTTCTTCGGTTTAACTTGGACTTCGTCGGTTATTCCCTTTCTATTTATAATTATTTAAATTAAAAGGATTATTAAGCCTTACAATAATTGTTATATAATTAAAGAAATATTAATAAAATAAATACTTTACCCCCCCCGTTTCCGCCTTAAATTAAGTTAATTATATAATATCCGACGCCCGAAATATTTAATAATAACCAACCTAAATAAATAGTAATCCTTTAATTGAGGACCCTAATCCCGCTAAAGACTATAAGGACAATAATTTACTAATTGAAGGATTAAAAAAGGGTAAAGTAATAAAGCAGTCGTAAAGGAAAAAATAATTAATAAAGGAATACAATTATACCATTAATATAAATTATAGTAACAGTTATATAATATAGTAATATAGCATAATAATTTATTCTAATAACGAGAGTATACTAGAACCCGATAATATCTATCTTCTATTAGGAAAGCAATTTATTCGAACCTAATTAAGGGGAATTTTTTTTATATTTTATATATTAGTACCGCGATATTTAAATTAAACCTTAGTCGCAATATTTAGTATAGAATTTTACTTTTATTTCTTTTCCCGGATTTTTATTATAATATATAAATTAAATTAACCGTTACAATAGGTTTATATATTCTACCGTTTTTTTATATAATTAATACTTGCCTTTCATCTTATTTTTTTTTACCTCTTTCTTTTTTTCGGCTCTAAAGTTAAGCCTTATTTCGGAAGGGGGGGTAATATTATAATATAATTAAATAAATTCTTAAAAGATTGGGTACTAAGTAATAAGGGCTTAATATAAAATATTATAATATATCGGATAGAATAAGGCTTAAATCCTTATTAATAGACCGTACAAATCGGGTAAATAATAACGGCTAGTAGAACCGACTTATATATCCGGATTTATAATACTATCATTATTTACTTCCTTTTCCTCCTTTATACTTAATATTATTTTAATTTATAGCTTCTAATTTTATAATTTATCTCTCGTAGAATTATACTCTTATACTTTAAAGAAAGCAATTCGAACCTTGCTTTTTTATCCTAATTAATTTCGTTATAATTAATATAGAGCTTTTCGAATAACCGGGCCGGAATCTAATTAATTAGGATTTAGATAAAGGTAAAAACGGTCCGGCGGACAGAAGGCGAAAGGTTAGAATAGAAATAGTAAAATTAGGCCTTTAAATTACTTATAATATAATTATTAGTATAGAGCTTTACTTCCGTAATATAAATTTAAATATCGAAATCCTTTTTATCCTTTATAAATTTATTAAAATAAGGAAGGATAGGCTTCAACTAGCCGGCCGGGGGAGTTTAAAAACGATTAATTTTTTTAATTAAAATTTAGATCGTTATAATAAATTACTATTAACGTTCGTTAGCATTCTAAAATTAGGGAATTTAAAAAATTATATCACGCGAACTTCGAAGTAAAATAACAATAATATTATAAAAGAAAAATTTAGTAACGGTCGGGAAAGGTAATAATTTTTCTAAATAATTAAAGAAGACGAAAAGTAATTAAAAGGGTTTAAAAAGAGGGTCGAATATAATATAAGGGTTTTACGAAGTTAATATATAAGTAGACCTTATTAGGAAATTTGTAATATTCGATAAGGAATAAGAAGATTAATTAATTTAGAAGTTAAACTAAGTATAATTAAATATATAAAAGAAGTATAAGGAAGAAAGTATTAGAAATATTAAAATTAGGCTAAATTAGGCCGAATAAACTAAAATATTTAGAGAACCCCCGGTAAGTATAAGCCTAGCGAATACTAAATACTAAGTATAACCTCTAAGCGCTAGACCTATTATATTAAATAATAGAATTTAAATAGAAAAAATCCTTTCGTAAGTACTTTAATTAAATAAATTTAATAAATACCACCTAATAATTAAATTAGAAGGAGAATATTATAAAGCTATAATATATATATAAATATATTATTATAATAAAGGGAAACTATTAAAAAAGAGGGGGGCAATAATATTAATTTAATTACGGAGGATTTACCTAATATTATTGCAAAAGGCGCTAAAATTCTAATTAACTATTATAAGAGCCGGCGAAATATAGTAAATTATTTAACTTTCTATCTATTAATATTAATTTTATAAAAAACTATATTAATAAATTAAAACGACGCTAAAACCGGAAACGCCGATTTCTAATTAGGAAATACTCTAAAACGAAAACCAATAATAATAATCGATTTAAAAAGGTCGTTTACCCCCCTTATAATATCCTACGATAAATATAATAATAACGTTAAACCGTCGTTATTAATAATAATTAATAAAAGTATACGTAAATTCGAAAATAGTATTTACAACCCCTTCGGAGGCATTTCTAATTATAACGACCCTAATATTATATTTATTATAAAAATTTCGGAAAAAACGGAGGAAGATAATAAAATTATAAAGAAATCTATCACTTAAACGAATAAATTTATAAATTATAATATTATTTCGCCCGAAGATTATTATTAAATTTGAAAATTATTTTTCGAATTTATAAAAATTTAAGCGAAGAAAAATAGGTCTTAAATATTTAAAGTAAATAAGGTTAGCGAGAATTAATTTATTATTAAAAAGGATTTCAATGATTTAAAAAAAAATATTTTTAAAGAATTTAAAAAGGGCGTTTAAAAAGTATTAAAGAAATAAATTAATATTATTGTAAAATTACCGAATAAAATCAGCGCTACTTTCTAATAATTAATTATTATTATTACCTAAAAATTTATTCCTTCCAATTTTAAATACTAATTTATAATTAAAAGAATTTCAATTTCCGTTTAGTATATTAAATAATCGAATAAGGATATAAAATAGGCGATCGAAAATACTTTAAAGGAAAGACTATATAAAATAATCCGAATAGTTATTAAAATAATAATAAATAGTAATTATATTATAATTTTCGACGAATTTATATACAAATAATATTAGAAATACTATATTTAAATAAAGGAAATCTTCGGAATAGAAATTATTATAACCCTTAATACTATAGTAATTTTAATTAAAGGAATCCCTTAGGCTAATTTCGACGAAAAATTATATAATATAATATTAAAAAAAATAAAGGAAAAGAATAAGGAAATAAATATTATCCGTATAAAAGTTTAGAAAAAATATAATAGGGAGGAAAGGGGAATAATTCTAATAGAAATTATAATTACGAAAATAATAATTTTCTTCTAAGAAAACTTCTTCTTCTAAGACGGCGGAATATATTCTTATAAAACGTTTTAAATTATAATTACCGTTTAATAATATTTTAAATATTAGGGATTCAAATATATAATAAAATTCTATCGCTAGGAGGACGCTTATAATTATTATAATTAATTTAAATATAATAGAATTTA
>RAKG01000122.1:0-100532 GCA_009802275.1 Neurospora sp. CHS-2018a | reverse complement strand
TATAATTTATTATTTATTATAACTTCTAATTATAATATATATTTATAAAATACGTATATTTTATATTTACTACTAGAATTCTAATAGTATTTTTAAATAAATATTTATTATACTTTTTTAACCCTAGCCAAATTTATAATTTTATAAATAATTTTACAAAAATCGTTTCTTAATAATAATACCGTTTATATAATTGTTAATTTTTATATATATTATATATAATTAAAAACGTTATAAAATATTAATTTTCAAAAATTAGTATTTTTAATAGATTAAGAGAAGGTCTAACCGTATAGTCGTTATTATTTATCTATATAATAGTTTAAAAGGTCTTATTTTAAATAAGTTTTATAATATAAAAGTAAAAAATATATAAAATAGCTTTTAATTTTTATTATTTTTTTCTCTATAGAAGACTATTCTTACTATATTTATAAGGGCTCTAAAAGTAATTTTATAAATTAATATTAAAGAATTTAATAAAAAGATTATTAAATTTACTTTCTAAAGTAAAAGTAAGTAAAAGATTTATTAAGAATAAAATAATACTTATAATAGAAACGGTATAAAATTTAATTAAAATTAATAATTAAAATTATATAATTTCTATTTTTTTATACTTAAGTTTAAACAATTTATACGTAATTAACCTTTTAAAACGACTATATAGATAGATTTTTACTATTATATAATTAAACCTTTTCTATATTAAAATCTAGTATTAATTTAGTACTAATATTAATCTAATTTAATATTAAAATAATACTAATACTAGTATTAAAATTTAGTACTATAATATTACTAATTAATATTATATTAATTCCTATTTCTAACTCCTTATTATTATAAAGCCTATTACTTTAAAGTTATATTCCCCCGCTACTATTAATAATAAATCTAACGGCTTATAACGTTAGAAATTCTCTTATTAATATTATAGCCCTCTTCCGGTCTTTTCTATTCTTTATTATAATTATTATACCCGAATAGTATAATTAAATTAGTTAATAATTTAGATTTAAATAGGGGTTTAAATTAGATTTATATTTTAATAAATATATAAGTATTATATTATTAATAGAATTATAAATTTTATTTTCATTTTACTACTAAATTTATAAAAACTACTTCTTAATAATTTATATATTATTTTAAACGGTTTATAGTAGGGTAAAATTCTACCTAACGTTCTAAGTATAAAATATAGAATAAGAGAACTATTAGTATAGAATATTAATTTATTACTTTTAGTAATAATTTAATTAGTAAAGAGTTTCCTAGGGATAAAATAAATATAAATCGATTTTTTAAATATAAATAGTAATAAGTTTATAAAGAATATATTATATGAATTTTCTACGTAAGGATTATTAAATTAGTATTAATACTATTATTAATACAAAAATAAAAAGTAGCCGAATTAATAGTAAATTAGAAATTATTTATTTACATTTATATAGTAATTATATTTTATTTTAAAATAGTAGAGAAGGTATATCGACGTTATTCTTATATTAATTTCTTTTTAATAATTTTAAATCTTATTCTTTAATAATATATAATTAATTATAATTAGAAATTATAATAGTATACGCTAATTAACCCGACCCTAACCCTAGTTTTTATACTTTATTAATTATTTATTAATAATTATTTAGAGATTATTATTTAAAATTAAAGATAATAGCGAATTTAAACCCTTAATTATAATTCTTAAATATTATTATATTAATACTAAGAAAATCCCTTAGAATATTATAAATAGTAGAAGGATTTTTAAATCGGAGGAGGAATTACGTATAAATTAACCAATTTATTAAATTTCACATCGAAATTTAAAGTAGCCCTATATATTATTAAGAATTCGAATTTCTTTTAATTCTTTATACTCGGCTATTTATTTATAATTATATTAAAATTTAATTTAATTTAGAACTTTTAATTAATATACTTTAAATACTATAAAATATTTAATTATAATTTAATTTAATAAATTATATTATTAAAAAGGTTAATTATAATTATTTATAAATATAGAATAAAAATATAATATAATATAGTAAAGATAAATAAATTTAGATTTCGGTAGTAATAATATTTATAATATATATTATAAATTCTAATATTCTAAGAAAAGATAAATAAATACTATGTAAATTATATATTTATAATTAATTTAATTAACCAATCCGCCTAGTCGTTTCGATTTATACCGGTCGCAAATTTATAATATTATTTATAACTTTCTTCCGTACTATACTTTTAAAAAAGAAATATAGGAGAATTATATAAATTTAATTTATTCTATAATATTATTTATATTTTAATATATATAATTCTAATTATTTTATTTTAATTTTAAAGTATTTTATAATTGAAATATTAGTATTAGGAAATAATAAAGTAGGGTATATAATTAACTTCCTCTAATAGGAATTAGAATTTCTATACGCCAATTTAATTAAAATAATAAAGGCGATAGTAAAAGCTTAATTCTAACTGCTAAATAATTATTAAAATCCTAATTAATTTTAAAATTATAATGAAGAGGGTATATTTAAATTTTAAAATATATTTAATAGTATATTAAATTGTAAAAGTCTTTTAACCCTAAGCGGAAGTAGCCTTATAAATAATTTTAGTATATTAATAAAATATATAAATAATAGCCGAATTAGTAATAGCGGGCGTAGTATAATTATAATTATATAATAAATAATATATATATTAGAAAGGTTAGGGGACGGCGGCCTTAGTAATTGCGGCGGCGATTTTGTTATTAATACTAATTTTATTAATATTAATAATAAAGGTATTAGGTTAAATTTATATTAGTTTAGGGATTTTAAATTTTTTTAAAATTATAATAAGAATTTAAAATATAGAAAACGATAGCGGTTAAAATTAGGATTAGAACTATTTTTACTAGAATTATTAAAATATTAAGAATTATTATATTATAATAATATTAAAGGGCGGGACGGATATTTGAATTATAATTAATTTATAATATAAACGAAATAATAAGAATAATAATAAAATTAATAAATATATAGGAATTTAAAAGTAAGGATAGAAATAATAAAGAAGATAATAAGAAGATAGCGGTTTAAAGGTATATTTATAATTTAATATAATAATAGTTAAAAGAGGAAAAAAGAAAAGAAGAGCGAAAAGGAAAAGGATTTTTAAAATAAATAAAATATATATATAAATAGAAAAGAAATTTATTATTTAATATTTAGAATATATATATAGAATTATATATATATATTTAATTATTTAATTAAAAGAGAAGGGGAGAGCTAATATTATAAAACTAATACTTATAATTAAATATATTAAATAAATTTATTAAATAAGCCCCTTAATCGGCTCGGTAAAATATAATTAATTAAATATTTTATTTTATTAGCAACTTTCTAACCCGTATATATATACGTCCTTTAAAAAGATAATTAATTAAATTTATTTATTAAGTATTCCTTTCCCSTCTTTTCTTCTTCGTAGAACCTTATTAATTTATTAGGCTAATATTTATATTAATTATATTATACCCCTTATAAATTACTCTTAAAATATTCTTAACCCTTTAATATTAAAAATATAAATAAATCCTTAGCGCGCGGACGCCCTATCTCTTATAAAGCTAATTTATAATTATTATTTAATCGTAGTATTACTATAATAATAATTACTAAATTAATATACGCTTTCTAATTAATTATACCGCTTTAAAAACTATAATTAATTACTTATTATTTTAGTAAATAGGTTAATTATATATATTAAAAATAAGATTTATTTATAAATATATAGGATAAACCGCTATATATAAATTTTATAATTTTTCTTCTTCTTTATATAATTATATAAATTTTAATTAATTTCTAACGTTAAGTATTACCTTACCCTATAGCCCTATTTTTTAAATTAATATAATATTTTAAATAATTATATTATAATAGGGGTATAAATAATACTTTAAAAACGTTTTAATATTCTTTATATTCTGCGAATAAAATAATAAGAAATTCTATCCGTATATAAATAAAATTTTATCCGTATATAAAGAAAAAGGCTAATTTCATTAATACTTTTCTAATATTAAGAATTATAGTAAAAGGTTAAATTTTATATAAGACTTTTTTTTATTTTCTTTTATATTTAATACGTTCTATTATTTAAAGTTAATTACTCTATAAATTGAATAATATTCGRAAATAGAAGARAAAYATAAAAGAAATATTAAAAATATTAAAATATTAAAAAGAAGCGAAAATAAGATTTAATTAATACTTAAGTTAATTATAGGGGTATATATATTTAGAAATCCATTATAAATTAATAATTAAGTTAATATTACTTTCTCTTTTATCCGACCTTTTTTAACTAAATTATAAAAGTTTTAATATAATTTATATAAATATATTGCTAAATTTATTAAATTTCTCTTTAGGGTTAAATAAATTTCTAAATCTTTTTTTATAATATAAAACTAATAAATCCTTTAATTTTAATCGATTTCCGAATTAACGTCCTTTAATTAGGAGTAACCGAAAATAATATTAATATTTAGAAAATTAATAATAATAAAAATAATTTTCTTCTTCCGATTAATATTAGAGGACTTCTATTTATATATATATAAAACTATATTTATATATAAATTTACTTTTAATTTYCTAAATATAATTTAGTTAAAAAAGGTTAAATAAAAGTAAAAGTAATACTAATTTAATTATTAATTTATAACGGATTTCTAAATATATATACCCTTATAATTAACTTAAGCGTTAATTAAATCCTATTTTCGCCTCCTTTTAACATTTAAATATTTTTAATATTTCTTTTATATTTTTCTTCTATTTCGAATATATTCAATTTATAGAATAATTAACTTTAAATAATAGAACGTATTAAATAGAAAAGAAAATAAAAAAAAGTCTTATATAGAATTTAACCCTTTACTACAATTCCTAATATTAGAAAAGTATTATTAAAATTAGTCTTTTTCTTTATATACGGATAAAATTTTATTTATATACGGATAGAATTTCTCTTAATAAATAATTTTATTAATTTAATTAAACTTTTAAAAGAATATTATAATATAAACCTTATAATATTAAAACTTCTTAAATAATTAACCGAATAATAAGTAGGTAACGAATTAAATTATAATAATAATAATAAATTAATTAAAAGATTATAAATTAATTTAAAAAGGAAAATATTAATAAAGAAGAAATAAAAGGACGTTAAAAAGAATATTTAATTTATATTTATATTAAAAAATATTCTATTTATTCTTAAAACTTTAAGGCTAAATATTATAGGTACTAAGGTATATACTATTTAGGCCAAACTATTAAAAAATAGAAAAATATTCCATTTATTAAATAAAATATTAAGTATACACTTATATACTCAATATTATAGTCGAATATTACCTATAATATAAAACCTCAACTATAGGAGGAAGGTAATATAATAATTAAAGTTTTATAATTTTAATATAAATATTATAAATTCTATTCGCCCTATTATAAAATCTATATATTTATATCCTATCGGTATAAAATATCGATCCGTTACTTCTATTAACGATTCAATTAGCGGAGAATCTCCTAAGGATAAAATAAGTCCGAATCAATCTCCTAGAAATAGATAATAACGAGCTTATAAAGAGTTTATTATATAAATTTTATAGGTAAGGATTATTAAATTAATATAAGTGCTATTATTAATAGGGAGATAGGAAGTGGCCGAATTAATAATAGATTAAAAACTACCTATTTATACCTACGTAGTAATTATATTTTATTTTAAAATAGTAAAGAAAGTATATTAACGTTATTTTTATTTTAATCCCTTTTTCGCAACTCTAAATCTCGTCTTTTAATAATATATAATTAATTATAATCGGAGATTATAATAGTATATACTAATTACCCCGACTTTAATGCTTAATTTCTATTTTTTATTAATTATTTATCGATAATCGTTTAGGGATTATTATTCAAAATTAAAGATAATAGCGAATCTAGTTTTGTAATTAAGGCTGTTAAATACCGCCGTATTAATAATAATAAAATTCCTTAGAATATTATAAATAGTAGAAGGATCTTTAAATCGGAGGAGGAATTATATATAAATTTACCGGCCTACTAAATTTCGGGTCGAAACTTAAAGTAGCCCTATATATTATTAAAAGCTCGAATCTCTTTTAATTCTTCTTACCTATTTATTTATTTATAATTATATTAAAATCTAATTTAGTTTAAGATTTCTAATTTATATATTTTAAATTCTAGCGACTATAGGTCGATAAAAGCCGTATAATCCCTTTCTTTTCGTAGAATAGTACTTACTTTATAAACTTCGGGTATTAAATAGAAGTAGGTACCGTAAATAGTTTTAAGGACGTTTCCTTCGTAAAATAGACTAAAGTTTACGAATTTAATAAAAATAACGTCGAAGCGGTAAAAATATTTAATTATAATTTAATTTAATAAATTATAGTATTAAGAGGGAAAGATAGAGGTATTAACTAATTTAAACGATGGCTTTTCTAATACTTTCCTATAATTTAAATCCTTTACGTTCGATTATAGTATTCTATAGGCTTAAATTAATTCTATAATTATTAGGCTAAGATATTTTAAAAATTACTTGTTTAATATTAAATAGCTAATACTAATAGGGGACGCGGTATAGAAGTACGGCGTACTTTAAATTAACTTTAATTTTATTTACTTTTAGATTTGTAATAATATATTACTAAAGGAATTTTAAGTCGTTAATTAATTCGATAATTATATAGTAGACGTCGGTTTAAATCCTATTATTAATAAATTTTTATTTTAATTTTAAAGTACTTTACAATTAGAATACGGGTATTAAGAAATAATAAAGTAGGGTATGTAATTACCCTCCTCTAATAAGAATTAATATTTCTTATACTCTTCTAATAAGAATTAATATCTCCCTATATTAATTTAATTAAAATAACGAAGGTAATAGATATCGGTTTAAAAATCCTATTATTAATAAACCTATTATAATACTTAAGAATATAAAGATATAGAATATTATCCCCCCTCTCTTTAAAAATACTTTAGAACTTTTTATATTCGAATAATATATATAAATACCTAAAAATATAGAAGACTGTTTTAGCCCTACGCGGATATTCTCCTACTTAGGAGATTTTAAAAAATTAGCCTACCTTAAAATACTATTATATATATTATAATAAGACTACTCCAATTTTTACCTACTAAAAAGAGGATAGAAGGTTTTAGACCTCGTTTAGGCTAAACTCCTAGAAGGGTATAAAAAATAAATATCGTAGTAAGTATAAAGAACGATAATTAATAAGGATAGAATAAGATTATAATATAACGGGATAAAAATAGATAAATTTAAATTTCGGCAGTAATAGCGTCGATAATATATTATATTATTAATTCTAATATTCTAGGAAAAGACAGATAAATACTATTTAAATTACGTATTTACACTTAGTTTAGCTAATTAAATCCGCCTAATCGCATCAATTTATATTAGTTATAAATCTATAATATAAATAGATAAATTTAGATTTCGGCGGTAACTATATTAATAAATATATATTATTAATTTTAATATTTTTGGAAAAGATAGATAGATATTATCTAAATTACGTACCTACGACTAACCTAGCTAGCCAATCTATCCGGTCGTATCAATTTATATCGGTCGCGAATTTATAATACTATTTACAACCTTATTCTGCGCTATATCGATAAAAAAATAATATAGGAGAATTGCGCAAATTTAATCTATTTTATAGTATTGTCTATATTCTAATGTATATTATTCTAATTGTTTTATCGTAGTTTTAAAGTACTTTGTAATTAAAATGCGGGTATTAGGGAATAATAAAGTAGGGTACGTAATTACCCTCCTCTAATAAGAATTAGTATCTCTTATACTCTTTTAATAAGAATTAGTATCTCCTACGCTAACTTAATTAAGATAACGAAGGCGATACCAATAGCCTAACCCCAACCGCCAAATAGTTACTAGAGTAAATTCGAATTCGAATTTAGTAAAGGATATATTTTTTATAAAGAATTCTTCTAAATAGCGGCCGGTATCTATTTTTAAATTAATATTTTAGAAGCGAATAACGAAATACTTTATAAATTTAGTACTTATCTTCTAACGCTAAATATTTTTATCGCTACTATTTTAAATAATATTAAAATCATTCTAAATATCCGAAAGGATTTTTAGGCCTAATAATATAGCGGTATAAATAATTTTAACATTTTCGTCGACGTAGAATAAAGGGTTATACTTCTATTAGAATTAAATACGGAAACGTTAAGCTTTAAAGATTTTATCTTTATAAGTAGCGTTAATATTCTCTTTATTAATAAAAATAAGCAAGTTTTCTACTATTTATTTAAAAAACGATATTTTACCTTTATTTACTTTAATAAAATTATTATATAAAGCTTAAACGTTAGCGCTATAAGCTTTAAAAGCGTTATAATCTATAAGGAAATCGCTATACTACTTTTAGAAATTAGTATAAAGTTTAAAGGTTGGTATATATAGTCGAAAAATTAATATAATTAAAATTCTTCTAATCGAAATTATTTTAAATTTTATTAATTATAATATAAATAATTTTCAATTCCTCTTCGCTACGTTCGAAGTCGCTAGTAACGTCGTTATAAAATATAAAATTAGTATAGTAAAAGTAACCGAACGGAATAATAATCGAATAGAAGGCGGGATTATTAGTAAGAATAATAGTAGTCGCGAAATAATTATAAGGAACGGCCTTTATTTCCTCGTCGTTTTTAATACTAGTAATAAAATCGTTAATAATAAGAGAGGGGGGAAATCCGAAAAGCGTAATATAATAAATAATTATATTAAAAGTATTAACAAATTTATTAAATACTTTATAAATATTATTTAAATTAAAAGATATAATTAGAGCGTTAGGAATAAAGAAATCGCTACCGGTATTATTAATAGGCGAAAAGGTAATAAGGTCGTTATTTACGTTATAAAATATAAGAGCGGAAGGGAATAATTATATAAAAGCGAAATTCTTATCCTTTAAATAAAAAATATTTACCTTTATTTATTAAATAAAAGGGAGCGGAACCGGTTAAGGACTATCGTAATTTATTATTTATCGATATTTAAGGGTTTTAAATTTAACGATTTAATTAACGAAGCGATTCTTATACGTACGCGCAATTAATAAATTAATTGTAAGAGAGGTTTACGCTATAAATATAATAGTTARAAGGTATAATTAATTATTACGGGCAAAGGGTAAATAGTAAATATAAATATATGTAATTATACGAAGGAGAAAGGAGGAGAATATAAACGAGTATTTAAAAGATTAATTTTATAAGGGCGGCTAACGGTAGGCTTAATATAGGTCTACTATAATAGCTACCGCTATAACTAGTTAATTAATAGCGATAATAGTTTTAAAAGTTATTGTACGCTAGTATAAAGTACGTAAATAATTACGTACGATATAAACTAACCCTATAATACTAAATTTTTCAACGGTTTTACTACTTTTAACTACCCTCTCTTTTACTCTTTCTTTTTACTCCTTTTAATAATTATAATACTTTTAATACTTTTATATTATTATACCTAATAATCCCTTCCTTCTTATACCCGCTAATAAGGTTAATAGTACTTTAATACCCCTTTTTAAATCTAATACTTCTACTAACCTCTTATTAATTAATTATTCTTCTAAGTAACTAGTTGTTACCTTCCTTAGTAAATTTTATTATATTTTTTTTACATCTCTTTACTTTCTTTTAACCGACCGTTTATTTAGCTATATACCCTACGGATTCTTATACCTACCCAGCTTCCTAGACTTTAACGCACAATTACCGGACCTTGTAATATCCTCGCCCTAATAATTTAATATATCCCGAGCCGCCCCGGACTATCCCGGAGACTACAAAGCTTAAATATTATAAATAGATTTATCGGAGGAGACTTAAATATTTAAGACTATTAAGGACGATAGTTTTTCTTTTATTATACGGCACTTAATATAGGAAACTAGGGGTTTCTAGAACCTTATAAAATAGTTTAACTTAGTCTTAAAAGGATTAGCCTTTATTATTAAGATAAAAGTCCTTAAGACCTTTATCGCCTATAGCCTACTAGTCGCCTTACTTAAGTATAAGACTTGGGTATAGCTTAGCTTCCTAAGCTCCCTCTTCTTCTTAGAATTATTATCTTTCTTAACTAGAATACTTTAATATAAGGTCTTTTTAGAGAATTCCGCCTTCGGGCATTTTATTCCCTATTAGTAAAAGAGAAGCAATAATTGCTAAAGATAATAAGGTTTCTTTTGTACGTTAGTATTTAATACCGGACCTATATATTTATAAGAAACTCTACTCGCACGTAGAGAAAACTCTATTCGTACGTAGAAAAAAAAGGCAACTTTAACGTCTTATTTTCAATACTATAAATTTTAATAGGAGGTTAATAATTATATAGAGATTTTGCTCATTTTTTTCTCTATTTAATAATGCCCTATAATAAAAGGCATGGACCTTATAGCTTAAGCAACGCTAAAAGATAAATAAGAGGTAGAAGGAAAATAAGGAAAATATTAAATTATTAAAAGGTGTGGAAAATAAGATTTAGCTAACGGCGAGGGGGGTAATAGAGGTAGTAATATCCAAAAACCCGTTCAAAATCAACGAGCAATTCGGTACTACTTTTATTTTTATCCGACCTTTTTTAGTTGAATTATACTTAAAAAGACGAAGTAGATCTACGTACGAATAAAGTTTTCTCCACGTGCGAGTAGAGTTTCTTATATTTATATAAATTTCTAGTAGTAAAGGTTATAAACTTACTCCGCCCGGTAGGCACTTGCTTACTAGTATCTTCGATAAGATAGTTAATAAAATAAGACGGCTATAAGATATATTTATTCTATTATAAGAAGTAATCTTTTTTAGAAACCTCTTTCGAGGATTACTCTTTAGAATATAATATTTATATATATTCTACTACTTCCGTATTATTATTTATTATTTCTTCGCGTAATAAATTAAATATAATAATTAATAAACGATTCGCTTCGTTACTACTAAAAATAATAACCTTTTTATTAAATTCCGCTATATTAATATTTATAATTATTAATTAAAATAAATAATTTAAAAAGGATTTATTAAAATTAACTATTATAAAACTAAGAAAATACTAGCGGTTAAACTTATTAAAGTATTATTAGTTAATAAGTATATAGAATTTAAAAGAATATTAAGAATAGAATTTATTAAGAATATTATAAAGGATAAAAAGGATTGAAATAAAGGATTTATATTAAATTTAAATGCAATTAACGATTAATTTTAAAATAATTTTATATACTTAATAATCTATTTAACTTTACTTTAATACTTTTAACTAAGGGGGTATATTAAATTATTAAAGTATATATAAATAGTTAAATTTCTAATCTAATATATACGTCCCTATTTAAATAACCTTATATACTATATATAAAATATAGGAATCCTCTTATAATTATAACTCGATATTCAAGCTATTTAATAATATTATTATATAAGGAATAGCCTACTAAAATTCCTAGTTCTTATACTTAAACCTTAATAAACCCTCGAGAAAGATAAGGATAAGGATTATTAGAATTAATATACTTTTACTACATATTTCTTTACTTTACATTTCGTACTTTTTAACAAATTAAAGCTTAATTTCCTTCCTTTCCATTAGCTAATTCTCTATATCTCGTTTAATTACCCCGCTATTAATAATTCAATCAGCCACCTCTCTAATATCGGCGTGTCTCGACAATTATAAAGCTATATTTCAGCCTCTCTTAAATATATATACCTCGAACTCACGGGCTACGAAACTGGAGCGATGTAAGCACGCGCTAGATCCAGCGTATAGGGTCGATAAGCCGCGCCCCTACACTCCCCCGCTCCGCGGGACTAACCTAGCAGCTAGCAGCTAATTTGTGCTTATACTGCCTCAATAGCTCGCCGGCAGCCAATTAAGTCTTTAAAGTCTAGTAAAATACGAAGCAAGTAGTTATAGCTTGTGCCGACCGGATTAAGTGTTAGATTTTATTATTCGGCAAGCCTCAAGGCGATTCCGCAGTGCTCTGCGTATAGGTTAGGGCCTAGGAGGCGGCCTAGAACGGCGACGTACACTCGATACTACTTAAGCTGGCAGTACACGGGGGATATTATTGTTAGGCGCAGCTAGTCGACGTAGTCAACTAGTATATGCCGCTTTCTCTTCCGTAGTCTCGTGTCTATCTCTGTAGTCGGAATACATAGTGTTACGATCAAGCACTCTATAAATCACATATAGAACACCAATCGTCTCAAGGAAAGAATTATTATTCACTTCTATCCTACTATACTACTAATTAGCCAACGCGGTCACTCAAGTCTCCAGCCACCCAACAATCCTACTCCTTCCTATCACTCTGACCCTCAAAGTCATCATCGGTCAAGATCTCCCCAGCTAACACCCGTCCCCAATGCGTCTTGCCAATCCCCCTCCTATCGCGTCGGATAGTCGCCAGCAGCACCAGAAGAAACTTGGTGGGACTTTTGGAGAACCGATAATCCGTATCCGAAGCCGATGGGACGATAAATCCGTCCGGCTCAGTTCTATCTCCATCCATCGCCCGCCAGGCGAGACCCAGAAACTCGCACGCGCTCTTGTACTCGTCGTAGGAGCGGAAGTACAGCTGCCCCGCGAAGAGGTTCAGCTGCAGGACGAGGTCGACCGGAACGCGCCAGTTGGAAGGCAAAGCGGGGACGGTGTACAGCTTCAGGTCATCGAGGGGCTGGAAAGCGAGGTTCGAGCGGGGCGCGTACAGGTGCAGGAAGACGGCGGAGGATTTCTTGATCTCGTCCATTAGGCCTTGGGCTTCGAAGGGACTGATGATGACCATCCGGACCTTTTCGCGGGAGGACCTGGTGGTGAGGATCCACTGCACCGGCCGCTGGTAGGCGTCGCTTTGGATGTTGTTGCCTTTCAACTCGACCGTGTTCGCGAAGTCGGACGTGACGAGGAGGTCTCGGGGAAACCGGCCCACGTCGAAATGAGCTGCGGCGCTGATTTTGTCGAGAGCTATGAAGGCCGGCTTGAAGACCGAGTTGACGGATAAGATCTTGCCGGTTTGAACGAAGGTTCGCACCTCCTTGTGGATGATGTGACGCATTGGCTTAGCGGGTCTGGGCTTTTCAACCTGTCGCTCCGCCTCGATCTCGGGCGACAGCTCGCGCTCCTGCTCCTCTTGAAGCGCGGCTGCAATGAACTTAGTGCTGTCGAAGCGCTCACAACGGCTGCGGATTTCGGCGAAGCGCGGGAGATCCTTGGATCCCTTGAAGAGCTCGTCGGCTTCGGCGGTGTTATCGCGGGGCCGGTAGCGCTCCTCTAGACTGAGGGCCTCCTGCTCGAAGAACTTCTTGGCTTCTGTCTCTGAAATAGTGATATCATCCAATGTGGTGGCCCTGTCCCAGATGAGGCGTTGTCTCTCGAACCTCGTCCCCTGCGCAGCCCATAGCGGCATGCTCCGTCTCAGATCGGTGTAGGTCTCGTCGATGGACCAGATCAGCACGTCTGAGACGTCGATATCCGCACTCTCCGGCTTTCCGGTGACGGCGATGATCTTCATGCGTATCTCCTGGGGTATGCAGAACACCACGGACTGCCCCTTGCCCAGCTTCCTCATGCGCATACAGGCTATTGATGGTTAGTGATACCGAAATAAAGCGGAAGTAG
This sequence comes from Neurospora sp. CHS-2018a, assembly GCA_009802275.1. Taxonomy (NCBI): domain Eukaryota; kingdom Fungi; phylum Ascomycota; class Sordariomycetes; order Sordariales; family Sordariaceae; genus Neurospora; species Neurospora sp. CHS-2018a. The sequence goes on along the minus strand of RAKG01000122.1, from coordinate 86,690 downwards.
AGCGCGAAGCTTACCTTGAACAAGCCTATCCTTCGTCAGACCAGCGCCCAGCGTCACCACCGCACGGTAATCCCGCGGTAGCTTCAAGTCGGTGCCGCGAGTATGGGCTTCGTCGAGGAACACGTAGCACAGATCGAGCTGCTTCGAATAAGGCGACGTCTGGAAGGCTTCGACGTTCCCTGCGCGGTCGCAAACCATGAGGTTGTCGCCCTCGTCAAAGAACACGGCGGCCTGCTTGACTTGGTTTGAAGCCGTCATCTTTAGCCACTCCGCAGCAACCTCGATGTTGTTCAACTCGATGACCTGTGCGCCGACATCCAGGATGACCTGGGCTGGCTGGTCCAGGTTGACCACAAGTTGCAGCAGGCGAGCTGCATCGGTGCACTCAGCTCCTGAAGATGGTGGCATGATCTCAACATTGTTCTCGGGCTGGAGCAAATGGAGAAGCACCAGCGCATTGGTGTGGCGTTGTTCGTCGAGATCCAGATGATGCACTGTCAAGGGCAGCAGATGCTTCGAGTCGTTGGTTCCACTGAATCCAGTCGTAGGATTCGGCTTGGGCCGGCCAATATCCCAGCCCGAGGCAGACAGCTTGTGTGGAAACTCCTTCATCTCCTTGGGGAAGATGATCTGTGCCAGGAAGAAGTCGATCGCAGCCTGAGCTTGGCGAAGATGGGGGAAGATATCATGAGTGCACTGATAGCGGTCCTTGAGGTTGATGCCAGTCAGGGTCCGGAAGGACGGTGACAGATCAGGTGCGTCCCGGACCCATTCTTGGTACTCGTTGTCTGCTTCGTCGGATTTCATGAGATGCTCGAGCGCCGTGAAGAGGTCTTGGTCCTCCAATCCACCGTAGTAGTAGCTGAGACAAGTCAATACAATGACAACGTCTGGGTGGCTGAACTCTGATCTCAAGGCAGGGCTGTCTTTCGCGCGGTAGGGGACTGCAAGTTTCGTCTCGGGTCGCCGTGTGGGAGTGAGGCCATAGTTGACCCTCCACCTCTTTTGTCCGAAAGCAAAGGCTAGGACACCTCCGGCAATAAGACCTCTCAAGAGCATGAGAGTTGGCTTGACCGAGTCGGTCCAGAAGTTGAGATGTCCCTCTACAGATGAGATAGCTTCAGGACTCAGCTCCGATTCCGTGATGTACTTGAGCACAGCCTTCCGCAGCTTCTCCGGCTGTCGAGCAATTTGGAACCCACGCAGACCAGACTCACAGATCTCCTCGGCAAGGCGGCGACAGAGGCATTCCTGGGCATCTTGACGCAAGAGCCGCGTGCGGGGGAACGATCCGGTAGGACCATGTTCGAGTTCGACAGACGAAGGAATTTCCTGTTGGATTTTCGGTATCTTCTTCCGGATGAGGCGCAGAACAGTTTGGACTATATACCAGCGATCAGGGCTCAAGTCTATCGGCCGTTGAGTACCCATCGTGTACACCAGCTCGAACTTGACGCTGAAGTTCTCGTCGCTCTCGTCAACGATGTCTCGCGATTGCGTGTTGAAGAAGTGCTGGGTGCTCAGCAACGATTTAGACACATCGGCCTTGTTGTCACCGGAAAAATTCGTTTCAATGCTCATGAGCTGGAACGAAAGAATATGCTCCGGTTGAACAAGTAGAATGCCGCCAGTCTCCATACATTTTCGATATGTTTGGTTGATGGTGTTGACTTCGGTCAAGCCAAGCTTCAGCGACCTTGAGAATGGCATATGGTAGATCTGGCGATTGCATAGACCTCCTAGCTTCGAGACAAGCATCTGGAACATCTGCTTGGACTGAGGCTTGGCCACAATGACTCGAACCAGTCGACAACCATCAGCCAGGGCTGCAGCGACGATGGGAACGATGACAGAAGACTTCCCCTCTCCCATGTTGAGCTGCATGACGGCGTTGTTGTTGCCCGTAGGGTGCTTCATCCGTTCCGCAATCTCAGCCTGAACCTTGCGCACAAGGATCCCACTCTCAACCTCAATAAGCAGAGATTCCGGAGAGTCGTGAGGGTCCCAATTCTCGTGGCCTCGATTGAGCAACTCCTTGATAAGGTCGGTCTTGTTATCAACCAGTCCCAGGAGCCTCTCGGCGTGTTGAAGCATCGTTATGGCTATTCCGTACATCACAATGACTTCTTTCCACGATGAAGGCAGCACAACCCAGCGCTTTCGGGCAAGTTGCTTCAGGAAAAAGCTCGGCGTTATCCGCGGCGAGTTGTACTGGGCAGCAAATCCTCCCAGTGGCAGAAGCGTTGTGTAATTGAGCCCATCAAGCAGAGACTTGTAGAGCAGCGTAACATACTCCTGGCAGCACTTCAAGTGTTCCTTGAGAAGAGTATGAATTTCTTCGTCCTTGTAGGCAAGAACGGATTGGGAGCTTTGAGCCTGGAGTCCCTTGCTGCTCTCTTGAAGGTCCTTGACATACTCCTTCTCATGCCTCAGGTTGGCTTGGTATTCGAGTCTTGCAATCATGTCCACCAGACGTTGCGTCACAGCTGCATCAACGCCAACAGAGCAAGTGAGGTCCTGAGGAAGACCGGGATGCATTGCTACCAGCGGCGGGGCTTGGAGGGAAAGCAAGTCAGTGTCCGTAAGCCAGGATGGCCTACGAGCGAGACTGGGCGTTGGCACAGATATCGAGAGCGCAGAGCCAGGCAACGGGTGAATCGGTTGCCCTTGAACTGCTTTCTCGATGCGGAGAAGATACTTGTAGAATTGGAGATTGTCCCACCACGACTTGACATACGCATTGGTTGAAGCCAAGGCTGCTTCCATGTTGACGTAGGTGTCAATGTCGCCGATCGTCGGCTTCTGCAAGACCGGACAAGGCCATTGTCGGTGAAAGTCTTTGAGAATGCTGGAAATGACCTGCTCTTTCTTGCATTCCCATTCGCGGGTACGTCGATCCCAGGTTCCGTTGGAGCTCTCTGAGGGCAGCGACGGAGAGTGATACTCAGGGCAGTCATGGAATGACTTCGTACAATCGCCCAATGTTGCGGTGAGTTCAGTTGAGTTGAGGTTGCGACCCTTGCCAAGCTCCAAGTACGGCACTGCTTCGGGAACCTTGGTCTGGCCGATTTCAGGCACATTGAATAATGCCACCAGCACTTCAATAGTAGCAAGGTCAGCATCTTTGGCGTAGGCCAGAGTAGCGAGCAACATCATGATGCCGAACTTGTCGTGGCGATCTCGCGACAGAGTATGGTGAAGCTGGCACCAGTGCACCGCAAGGAATCCCTTCCAGTCCTCGAACCGTTCTGCGTCGTAGACCATAAGCTTTTTCGGTAAGGACGATGGCTGGCACACCGTCTGTTTGGTCTTGCAGTCTTTGTAGTCCTTGATCAATGCCCAGATGCGATCAGCAAGTGAATGACCTTGAAAAACGGGTACCTGTCTGCTATGCAGGCCCTGATAGACCCGAGAAGCAGTACGCAATGCTGAATCGTATCTGGAAGATGGCGTTCCATCTCCGGTCGTCCTTGACAGTCTTGCATCCCATATAGATGCAATCGGGCGGTGACTTCCAGAAGGGAGGTTGCTGCCGCAGCCCGCGTCATCCACCACAAAGTGTTGAGAGATGGAGACGTAGACCTCGTCATGCATTGCGGTGTGATGTTCTGCTCCGAACCCAGAGCTTCTGAAGACGGACGAGCGAATGAGGTCCCGTCCGATGAGGAATTCATCTCCGTGATCCAAAACGTTTCCTTTCCCTTGCTGACTCGGCTGGAAAAACTCAATAGAGGCTACCTGGGCGAGAAGACTGGAGACGCCAGTGTAGAGTTGTCCATGTTGCGACAGGGAACTGAGGCCCTGGACCCAGTCAATATCCTGCATATCACGTAGATATGCAGGATAGTAGGTTCGACGAGGTGTCAGCTTGGCAATGAGGTGGAGCGCGGCAATGTTGTGTTCGCTGAACCTGTCGAATGACTTGACTGCGGCCGAGTGGAGGATCTCCAGCGCTTGTTCTGTACCCGACTTCCCGGTGAGTCCATCTGGCAGGCAGAAGGACGTAAGGGCATGCAAGTAGCACAAGACTAGCTTGCTCTCCAGAGTACCATTGTCCAGTATTCTCCCAAGTTGGGTGTCAAGTTCAAAAGGGTAGACCTTCGTTGAGGAACCGTGCTGGATCTCGATCTCAATGTGATCCGCCGTCGCTTTCCACGACACACTGCCGTCAGGAACAAGAATAATGCGATCATTCCTGTCGTTTCTCAAAACGACTTTGCTCTTGAGCCCGATCAGAGTCTCGACACGCTGGTTAGAGTCCAGATACATCCCTCTGAACTGTCGTGACTTCAGTAGTTCAGATTTTCGGTCAAGAACGAAGTTGAGATTCAGCCGTGGGAGCTCAATATCCAAGCGAGCCTGTGATGGCTGAAATCTTAGATGGATGTGGGTTTCGGACTCAATGGAGCCGAGCAGCGCAGATATTGCCTTCCCTGTCTGGCTTGTCATCCCCGTGAGGAAGGTGCCATTGCCCTTCGTCATGATCCACCCTTTGTGCTCGTTGGAAAGCATCCAATGGTCCTGCGACGACGTCCATGGGTCTTGGATGGGACGGAACTCGACCGTGTGATTGTCTGAGTGGTACCAATGCACATACTTATCAACGAAATGATCGGGGAGCTTGCCTTTGAAGATCCTGGGTGGAAGGAGATGGTATGACTGGTCGTCTTTCTGACAGGTGACCATCAAATCCAAACCAGCGAGCGAAGGGGTGCTTCCTCCGGGGAATGTCTGCTGCGCGAAGAATATTTTATTGCCTCGAAAACAGTCCATGGCAGAGAACTCCATGCCGGCCAGTTTTGTGCGCATCACCTTGATGGTGGACCGACCAAACAGAACCTTGTACATGGCGTGCTGCTCGAAGTTGGGCGGCAGTCGCGACACTGGCAACCCGTCAACGCGCAGTTCCCCTGATAGAAGGTTGTATTGAACCGTCTGGGAAGCCGCGTCCGTCGTAGTCGTCATCCAGTGCCGCTCCTTCCCTGATAAGGACTCCCAGCCACTTCCCGGGCGATATCCTACCCAGCACTTTCCAATCGCAATGTCCATGCAGGCATTCTTAGTGCCCTTTGTCCTAGTGAGAAGGAGCGATAGCGCTCTATGCGAGAGGCGTCGCCATCGTTGAACGGATATGCGTTGCACCACGTTACTGGGTGACAGGGCAGTATGGCTGGTCTCTTGTATCATGATTGAGCATTCGATGAAAATGGCGCTCTCGGATGGCTGCTGAAGCTCGTCCTTCAGGTGATGAAGATCAACATCAAACGTGCCTGTGCAGACCAGAGCAATCTCGAACGCTTGAAGCAGTAGCTCATCCCTCTGATCCTCATCGGTCGCCGACTCTGCCATCATGCGGAGTTTACGTGCCCAACCAAGTGCTACATGCCGACAGAGTCGAAGGTAAACCCGACACGACTCTGCTACTCCTTCCGAGTCAGTCAAAGACAGGAGCCTCGATGATATGGCAATGAAGCTCTCCAGAGCATGACGGGATTCCCAGTTCTCTTTGATGCGTTGCAATCCGGTCCGCAAACCCTGAATCAATAGCTGACCACAAGTTTCGTCGCACAAGGCCCGGTGGCCGTCTCTCATAATGCCTGGACCAGAACGGGGTCCAGATTGGCGGATTACCTGCAGTAACACTAGGGCTGTATCCATCTTCTTGAAGTCGATAGACGGAAGTGAAAGTTGGAGGAGTATGTTGGACCATTGAACTTGCAGTCCTAGCGGAAGGGTGCCCAGAGACTTGAACTCCTCCAGCGACATGTTGTTCGGGCAAGTGTGCTGTTGCGATATGACCACGTTATGCTCAGGCCCGTTGGGTTGGAGGTGCGGCCGGTAAATGAACTGTTGGATGGGCTTGTAGTACTGGAGTTGGTATGTACACAAGTTCGGTATCTCCTCAGTCATGTCAACTTCCGTGGCAAAGCAGCCGCGTTGGTGGTCAAGGTACAGGTAGGTAAGCCCGTTGTGAACGCAAACAGAAGATTCAGAAGCCTGCGATACCAACTCGCTCTTCCGGTGCGTGACAAGGTGAGGCTTCGTCTCGGAGATGAGTCGCAACCTTTGCGGGAATGTCTTGATGAATTTCGAAAGGCAAGAGCTGGGATCATATTGTGTATCTGGCTTCCGAGCTTTGTGATATTCCGACCTCAGGATATTCATGTTCAGTAACAACGTGGCGTCTCGCCAGTCATTGAAAGCCTTGGGGCAGTTCAACTCAAAGACAGTGGCGTTCGCTTCGAGGTCCTTTTGAGGAAGCGGCCACTCATGCTTGTCGATCTTCATCTTCGAAGCCTTGCTGAGGTAGCCGCACCTTGCGCACGAGGGGTCGTGGATGTTCCTCGAGTAGCGGAGGGCATGATCGTACCTGTCGACTGTCTGACACTCAGAGGTGTTGTAGAGGTCCATCAACCGGCTGTACTTCAGTTTTTTTTGGGAAAGCTCTGCCTTCTTGTCCTCTCTCACGCCGTGAGCCCATATCTCTATCTCGGCACGAAGATCTTGGTGGTCCTTGGATGTAGCAAAGTACCGAACCGCGAAACTGCTACGATGGCCGAAATTGGAGAACACCTGCACCGACGGGAAGCCTGGCTTGGATCGGCTTACGCGTTGTCCCAGATAGTCTTCAACCCGTGAGAGTCTCTCCAGTTGAACCTTCAGAGGCAGTATCAACGACTGCAACAGTTGTGACGGCACTTCCGGATTGTAATCGAGCATCAACGGATACTGCTGTGTAGCTGAGTTGTCGCAGGCAACCCACAACTCCAGGCAAGTAAGCAGCATAACCGAGATGGTCTCGGGGTTTTCGTCATAGTGAGACGACGCAATACAATGGTACTGCTCAATCAGGCGCCCGAGATGCCCACAGGTTGTGGGATCCGATACATTTGTGCCAAGCCAGCCCGCAAGGTGAGATGCAACCCAATCTTCGAAAGCAGCCAAGACATAGCCAGTATCGCCCGGACTGGACGTCGGGATGACTGGTAGAGTGCCACTGGGAAATGAGGTTGTCAGGTGAGGTGGTGAGTACTTGTTGAGCAAGCTCTCGCTTAACGGTGGTTGCTTGACAAATTGGATGTACTCGTCTAGTGCGGACAAGTGAAGCACAGAGTCTTTCTTGAAGTCCAAATTGGGGAGATCCTGGGTCGAAAGATTCCGCTCAGAGGCAGCGACTGTAGCCCAGACAGCCTGCAGCTTTTTGTTGGCGCTACGCAGAGTGCGTTCGACAGTCGGATACCAGCCTTGCTCATCTTCATGGCTAAGGGCGAGCTTCGACAAGCGGCGTGAAGTCTTGGATATCAAGCAGTGTAACGTGTCGCACGGAATATCGTGTTTCGTCGCTTTCGCTGTGAGTTCGGCCACAAGAAAGACCATGAACTCCTTGTAGTAGTTCCGGGACCCGGCCAGACGTAAGAACGTGGTCTGGATAGCGACTCTGGTCAGGAGCCAAACTGGCGATCTGTGCCAAGGAAGGACACCAGTTGACCACAGCACCTCTTCCCGCGTGTTCTTCCAGATCTTTGGCACCGACACCGGGGATCCCACTGCTTCCAGATAACTCATGAGAAAAGCGGTCACGAGCTGTGGATTGGTTGTGTCTCGATTCTCGGAGTGATCCTGACCAGCTTTCCTGGCTGTAGGTACCATCTCTACAGCTTGCTGGCTGCTCATCTTGGCTAAGGTACTGGTCACAGTCGACTGGAAGCCCTTGTTGTTGAATATATCCACTGGAACGGCAACCGCTGGACCAGGAAAGCAGCGTTTCAGTCTGCCCTCTGTCGACATGACAGCTTTGTTTGGAGGGGTAAGCTCAAAAGCCTCGAAGATGATGTTGTCGCGTTCTTTCCGTATGATGACTGCGGCGTTCTGCGCCCGAACGTAGACTGGAAGAGGCCCGCCTGGTCCAGCAGATTAGGGCAAAAGCTGAGAGAATATGACGCAAGAGGGTGGCTTACCATTATTTGGCAACTCGACAAATGCATCGAGAAGCAGCTCTTGCTGGATATGACCATCATCGTCCGTGACTGAGATCATCTTCTCGATCATGAAATCGACAGCTCGGATGCTCTCATCCTTGCCGGCATTCGAGAAGCTCGCAAAAGAGCGAAGTGCGTCTAGAACAGACTGAAGAAGAACGCGGTCTGTAGTGGCAAAATGTCTAGCATCGCCATGTTTGGGTAGTTTTGGAGGCAGGAAGACATGATGAATCATGTACATGAGGCATGCATCCGTGGAACTCATCATAGCTCCTGCTACGGCAGCCAAGCAGGCGCCAACGATTTCTGTAAAGGACTTCAGAAATCTGTTTGCTTGGAGGGAATTCACGCGTTGTTCTGTGTGCCCAACTGGCTGTGAGTCGAGCTGCCGAATGAGGAAAAGCGCAATGTTAAAGGAAAGCGATGGGAGGACCTGGGGAAATAGAAGGGAGCTTGGGTAGTGAAGGAGTTAAGAAACTCAGGAAGAGGAGGGTTGAGTTTTCTTTTTAGGTTGTGGGAAGTGCACTCATGTTTCGAAAACCTGTTAGAACCTCCGCAGAACCCAAGGTTGCGTTCGGAATCCCAGTACACCAGTACCGCAGAATCTGGGGGCGTTGGGTTTTAGGTTCCAAGGCCTAATTGGCAGATTTTATGTATCAGGTGCCTTAGGGTTTGGGTTTTGGTAGAGAATTCGAGTATATGCAATACTAGAGGTGCCTCAAGTGTACAGATTATGCCTGATTTCCTGGGAACCTAAAACCCAACGCCCAGATTCTGCGGTATAGTAGAGGTTGCATTACTGTACATAGTCTGCAGCGAAATCGCTGTACAGTAATGCAGTAGTAAGAGGGAACAGTGTATATATACCCTCACACTGTGGTTAATATTGTGGAGCTTAGATGGTAGATTTCAATTGGGAATAACCTTATTAATTGTCTTTTATAGCGGCGACCCCCTATATTTATAAGGGGTAATGCACTGTGGTCCCCTGGAGTAGGTGTTTCTTATTGGTATAAATATAGGGTAGGAAGCAGTATGAAATCGAAGATTTCAGTAAGAACCCCAACGATTTCTAGCCTTCTGATTGGTTAGATGCACTTTATTGGAGAAGTTTCAAGTTGGGGAAGCGCAGCGACCGACATCGACTTGCAGCTTTTTACTGAAAAAAAGGCGAACATAAAAATCCGGCAGTACTACAGTGCCTTACTGCCATATAAACTTGGTTTCCCCTACTGGTATACTGGGATTCCGAACGCAACCCAAGGTACTCGCAAATCGGGTTTACTTTTACCTAACCGGTGAATATCAGTTGACAGTTCCAACGAAGTGAAAGAGATGTTCGGCCTTCTTCCGCTGCGAGCTGCCGTTTCTGTTTGCCTTTGTGCCAGGGAGGTTTCATGCCTCAACTGCATCACCACGGTCAGACACTGAACAACCTTTGACAACAACCAAAGAAACCTGCACACCGCCCCCAACACCGCAGCATGTTCCTGCTGGAAAAGCTCCTGGCCACTCACTCAGAACATGCCCGATCGAATTCAGCATCTAAGTGTCCCCACGAAGGATGGGTCAGGCCACAAACGCTGCGCGTCCACACCGGGTTCACACTGATGTACAGGCTTTAAGCAAACAGAGACTTCGTTTGCCCGATTCAGGGTCGGCGGTGGGCGTCCCACATACGGCTGGTTGATTCCGAGGTTTGCATGCTTGAAGAACGTCCCAAACTGGCCACCCGTCTATGTAACGGGCTGAGCCGTTATGGCCCTCGGTGACCCTCGACCAGCTCACGTGCGAGCACGGTCCACCAAACCCCCTGGATGAAGCTATTCCCAGATCTCCCCACAGCACACCGAACATTCTAGTCCGCTCTCTCAGGCGCGAGAACAACAGCATGTCGAATTTTGCCGTGCTTGCGTTTGGATGGCCTGTTAGGCAATGTCCGCATAGACAGAAATCACCTTGATGTTCGTCCTTCGTAGCTCGGTGTAACGAAGACTACTGGCTAGAGCCTTGGCGAAGAATGTTGGTGTCTGCTTGCGAGGACTGGCGGACGGGACTGGTCGACGGGACTGGCGGGAGGGACTGACGAAAGGGACTGGCGAAAGGGACTGACTGGACATATCTGTCAGATTCGTAGGTTGGCTAATTGAGCCACTACTCCGACAAGTTCGGAGCTCCAGTTTTGCCAGCTTGGTGTAATGGTGCCAATCTAACAATATCCTCCCTTGATTCCAATGTTTCAATTTCGAAGCGCCACTGCGGGGAATTGCCGCCTCGGCTAAAAGCTCCAAACGCCGTGCGTCGAGTTACTAACCTATCGGTTCCCTATCTGTCGCACTTGAGGCTTATACTGCGCCGCCAAACATCTTTTTTGCGTTAGGCTTGACACCATTGAATTCAAGATTACCTACCTTCAGGCAAACCAGCAAGCCACCCCGAGAGGCGATGCATCACGAGGTTCGAGCTGCTCCAACATTGGAAGTCGCATGACATAGAAACTTTCCGACGGAGGTGCGCCGACTCCTCCCTTGAAATGTTCGAATGGCAACGGTGATGGCTACTATAAAATTACGTGGTCGGACCTTGGATGTGGCTCAAGATTCCATTCTCGTCGCCAGCTCGACTCAAGTCATATTGTTGCATTGTCTTGTGCGTCCCCTGCTCTTCACAACATGAAGGCCTTTGTTCATCTTATAGCCTGTCTCAATGTCTTTATGACACTGGTAGAAGGTGCCAGCATTCCGACCTACTTTGAACGATCCCCCTCAACTCCACGGCAGTTGAGCGTTGTCCAAGTTCAGCGTGAGCTCGGTGCACGACTCTCTAAGAATACCGTCATCTTCGGACCCGATGATCCCCGGTATGATGATGCAGTTTCGAGATGGAACAACTTTGCCATACCCAAAGTCCAACTTGTCATCGAGCCTGGGCAGGAGTCCGATGTCTCGACCATTGTATGTTCACATTCTTAGTTTACATATCCTGGCCTCAGTTCATACATTGACCTCCAACCAGGTTATATACTGCAACCGCAACAGCGTCGAGTTCCTAGCTATCAACAAAGGTCATGGCTCGACATCAAAACTCGCATCATTCAACGGCATCCAAATCAACCTGGCGAGCCTCAACAACATTGACATTCAGCCGTCCGGAAAGTCTGCATGGTTTGGAGGCGGCGTATATGACGGACAAGTCAGCAGGTACCTTTGGGACAAGGGATATGTTGCAACAACAGGCGCATGCGACTGTGTCGGCATGATGGGCCCTGGTCTGGGAGGTGGCCATGGTCGCCATGAAGGTCTCTACGGCATGATCAGCGACAATATTCGCCAACTCAATGTGGTGCTGGCTGATGGCAGCGCCATTCGCGTCAACAAGAAATCCTATAGTGATCTTCTTTGGGGAATGAAGGGTGCCGGACACAACTTCGGGATTGTCACCAGCTTTGAGTTGAACATCTATCCCCGTGGCCCTGACACATGGCACTATCACAACTACATGTGGACTGGAGACAAGCTTGAGGCTGTGTTCAATGCCCTCAACAAGCTGCACAGCAATGGCTCTACTCCAGTCAACATGGCAGTCAACTTTGGGTTCTTCTCGATGAACACCGCTGTCAGTGACAAGGAGCCCGTCATCCAGTGGACGTTTGCATACCGTGGAACTGCCGCGGAGGCCGAGAAGTTATTGGCCGATTTCAATGCAATTCCGGCTGTTGGAGGGTTACAGGGTGACGTCCCGTATCCCCAGATATCTGCTTATCAAGGGACTGCGGAAGACTCGCCCCTTTGTCAGCATGGCAGCTACCGTTTAACTGCTACCGCGGGGCTGCAAGTGTACAACATTACCGCTGAGCGCCAAATCTTTGACAGCTTCAAGAAGCGCATACCCGCCAACCCAGCACTCGCCGCTGCTGTCAACATTCTTCATGAGGGTTACTCGACCGCAGCCGTGCAGGCCCAAAACCCAGATGACTCGGCTTATCCTCTCCGGGACGATCACCACCTCATGTTCGTTCTGATTGTTGTTCCTCCTGGTGACAAGAAGCTGGAAAGGGCTGCTCGGGAATGGACTACCGAGGTTATTGATCAGTGGAATGCTGGCCAGCCTTCAAGAAAGCCAAGCACCTATGTCAACTATGCAAACGGTGGCGAATCCCTTGAGTCGATCTATGGATATGAGTCGTGGCGGTTGAAGAAGCTTCGCGGTCTCAAGGCGAAATATGACCCGTTCAACCGCTTCCGGTTTTACAACCCGATCATGGGGAGTAGGGCATAATGTCCGGCTTGACATGACTTGAAATGTTTTCCTTTGAGACTTGGGCCTCAGGGGCAGTGGGACATGTGATGTTGTCGGAAGGTGTGTCTATCACGTTGGAAGTTCGTGGTTGTCGACTCCATGTGTTGACCCACACGGAGATACGGTGGTATTATTCCCAAGTCCGAGTTTACTGCCATATTCGAAGGAAGATTTGTCATCGGATACTTCTTTCATTTTCGTGGTGCTGTCGTGTTTGTTCTCCAGTGTGGAATTGGAAGTGTCTCGCAACTTCTCTGATCGTTTCAATTGTGCAGATTGTGTTGTTCTTTCATGTTTATGCACTGTGCCCAAGGCATGGTGTTTTCCCCTGAGTGCATGGTGTCAATTGCGGCTGGCAACAGGCGACGCCCCTTTCAAATTGTCGTGACTGAATTCAGGGTCGGGAAAACTGATGCTAAGCTAAATGCTGTCTTGGATGCCGACTGGTAAGTGGTTGTTGGCTGAAATGGTGTCAACTATCGGCCAACCTGCCGCTGCATATCGCGTACTGTGCCCGAAGTACTGTCAAAGAAGCACTTTGCAGTGAAGCGACAAGCCAACGTCGCTTCAAAGGATTTGGGCTGACAAATCTAGACGCTGAATGGAATCTCTTGGCTGCAACCCAATGTTGACTTCATGATCCGGAACGTCGGTTACAAAGGCCACATTGGAGTGAGAGACTCGAAGCACCAACGCTTCATAGCAAGAACGGCGAGCTTGGCGAGACGGCGTCGAGATACAAAACGGATAAAGGGAACAGTGTCCCAGCAACAATTGTATGATTCTGAATCATCAACTCAGTTCAACGCTGCTCATTCACAAGTTCATCAAGATCTCAACGTTCACACAGGCACTTCCTCGCAACATCCACCTCCACGACGATCATGGCTTCCTTCCTCATCACCGGCGCGTCCCGCGGTCTCGGCCTCGCCTTCGTCAAGGAGCTCGCTTCTCGCAAGTCCTCTGAAGTCAGCAAGATCTTTGCCGGCGCTCGCAACAACGTCACTGCCCTGCAGGAGCTTTCCCAGAACGACCCCCGTGTCCAGTTTGTCAAGCTTGATGTCACCAACCAGGAATCCGTCAAAGAAGCGGCTGCCGAAGTCGAGAAGAAGCTGGAGGGCAAGGGACTCGATGTTTTGATCAACAACGCAGCCATCTGCCACTACGACATGCAGAAGCTGAGCAACCCGACGGTGGAGAAGGATATCATGAGGGAGATGTAAGTTCTTCATTGGTTGTGTCTTGCGAATTTCAATAACCTAGATCCTCACATGAGTACTACCCTTTCAGGAACGGCCTGGAGGAAGAATTCCTAGTCAACGTCTTGGGCGTCCAGTACACCACTCGGGAGTTCCTTCCTCTGTTGGAGAAGTCCGAGCTGAAGAAGGTTGCCAACATGTAAGAACCCCCATTTAATCTCATTTGTGACACACCCCTGACGATTCAAACGCAAATCCAGCACCAGCACCTTCGGCTCAATCTCCTCCGCCTCCGACCCGGCCGTTGCGTGGTCGCCTTGCCCGGCCTATAAGATCACGAAGGCGGCTTTGAACGCTCTCACCGTTCAATATGCGCTGGAGTATCAGAAAAAGGGCTTTTCGTTCATTGCTCTCGCCCCTGGGGTACGTCGATGTTCTTTTCTCCAATCATGAAACCAGTGGCTATGGCGGTGGCTGACATTGATGTGTGAACAGTGGTTGAAGACAGATATCGGCAGCGAGATGGCTGATCTGACATCGGAGGAGGGTGCCAAAGCCTCGTTGGAGATCATCCTGACACCTGGACAGGAGTACAATGGGAAGTTTCCGATGGTCAAGGTCAAGGGCTGGGAGACCAAGGAGGAGGCTGCATCCCATGGCGGATATGCTGGAAAGAACGTGTATGATGGCCGTAATATCCCCTGGTAAAGGAGAATGGGATATGGATCCTGTAAACACAACCCAACATTAAATAGCACCGCAGCCGGCAACCCATACTGTCAGTAGCTTCCTTTCTCCACATCCCAGTTTCCCACGCTCACGTCCACACAGTGAGCCAAGTGTCCCAGCGCTCTCGATGAGGCGTTCAAGTCTCGAATCCATGTCAGCCTTCAGTATCCGCCTTTGAGCCAGGAACCAGTGCCTCAATGTATTCAAGGTGAACATTGATAAGATCGTGGAGATCGAAGGGAAAGACGAAGGACAAGGAAGGCTGTTTGTCGACGAGAAGGACATACTCGATTGGGCGGGTATCCATCATGACACCAATAGGGAATTTGTTGGGCATTGGAATGGGCGCTATCCGCAACGACTTCCTCATTGCCTCTTCGCTTGCTTACTATGAGATGTCGGAAGGAGCAAATCACGAGATGGCGGTGCCCACTAACAAGCCGGGCGTTTTGGACGGAGCCCAGTTTGAGGCGGTGGCCCAGACGACACTAAGCTTCGACAGGTACTTGGCCGAAACCCGCGGAAAGGACGACGGGGAGCTGGCAGCAGATGCAAAGAGTAGAGGGCAAATGAGGGTCCTGAACACTCCGGTGGAAATACGGTCTTTGGTCAGCAATTCATACTCCCATGGACGGGCGTTCACCGGGAACGGACCTGTCGGGCGCAACTCACACAGCCCATCTTTGGGTTTTAGGTATCCACAGGACCCTCGTCAACAGCAAGCCCAGCTTCAACTGCAGTGGTCAAATCATGATTATCCCCAGAACTACGACGGTCCGGCTATGGCACCCAGCTACGCACAGCAGTATGGCCGCCCGCCTCCAGGTTCGGACTATCCCTCCCCAGCAGTCTCGTCCGAGCCTCCAGTGCCAAGCTGGAGAAAGCAGCCGCAGGAAGGACCGCCTCCGGTCACGGATGAAGCTCCGGTCCCCAGCTGGAGGAAACAGCAGCCGCCAGCCCCGTCACTGCCGTCGCATGGACATGACACTCCTCCGCCTGGTATTGTTCGGCAGGGTTCGTACCTGGGACACGGTGGGCCGCCGCCGGGTCCCGGTGCGGGCTATGGAGGGTACGACGGTGGTGGGTATCAACAGCGACCGATGATGTCTCAGTCCGGGCATTCGGGTAACTATTAGATGGAGTGGTGTCGCGGGAGTTGCTTTGATAGGGAGGGACTGGTCGAGAACAAGGGTCGAGAGGAGGGGTCGAGAACTCGAGATGGACGGTCAAGTGCCTGTATTGTACACGATGTTAGCAATGTCAACTGATCAAGCTTTCGTATCCAAAAACTGTTGCATCTCCTTTTGACTTCCGCTTGGGTGGCCGATGGGTCGAGGTAGCGAGGCCCACCGTCGCTACTACCGATTGAATGGCTCAGTGAGGCTTCCGGACTGGCCCAGGGAGGTCGGCAACGCGAGAGCTAGCGCGCGTGCCATAGAGGGCGGAAATGGTGCGGAGCGGACAATATACGAAACAAGAGATTCGCTGGTTTGATTGCCGCACGCTTGAAGGTTGATGGTAGATTATCCTCTGGAACAGCAGTGGCTGTTGAATGTTTGGAGTTGGATGTCGGTCGTCAATTGCCAGGGCAGACTGTTTGCACGAGAGGACATGGAAAACAATGACGTGCAGTTGCATGGGTGGGAGACGAATGAGATGTGACCTTAACAGATGTAACGCATGATTAGCCGGCTTTCTGATAGCGACGTAACAGCAGCCCAACGCTGCCTACCGGCACTCACCGCACGGGCCGTGCCTGGGGGAAGCAGCGGCGACAGCAACCCGGCTCCCCGGGCAACCACCATGGACAAACATCGTGACTTCAAACGACCTACATGCGAACGCTGGAAACAGCGCCTTCCAAAAGCGAATCAGGAAGTCACATTCCGCCATCTACAACAACACACGCTTTTCATCATACCCAAAACAAAACAACCGCTCATCATACACCCAGCTCAATCCTCCCCTTCCACCTCCGTCATCTTCAACGCTTCCCCAATATCGCTTACAAAGTGCCCTTCACCTCCGACCAACTCCACAATCCCGCTCCTCTCCATCATCTTCCACACCTCACTCTCCTTGCCTCCAGGGACCCGACTAAAGAACACCCTTACGCCCCTTTCTCTATAACCCCTGACAATCTCCTCCAGCTCCTGCGTCGCGCTCCCATCCATGCTTGTCACCCCATGGACATCAAAGATGATGTTTTTATTACTGTCTTCCCGCCTCAATCTGGGCAGGGCGGGGTGGGCCTCGTTTGTTCCGTAGCGCTCCAGTCTTCTCAGCCTTGACTTGAGTTCGCCGGTGTTGGCAAACGTCAACGGCTCGGGGATCTTCACGATCAGACAGCCCTCGATGAATTCCAAACGATCGGGGGAGTCAGTGAAGAACTCTGCGTTTTCGAACCGGTTGGTGCCCGGGATGCGCCCCAGGATCTGGATGCGCGGGCGGGTGGCGTTGCGGATCACCTGCAGCAGGGAGAGACCGACACCGATGGCCATGCCGAGGGTCAAAGAGAAGAAAATGGTGGAGAGGAGGATGATAGACATGA
This sequence comes from Neurospora sp. CHS-2018a, assembly GCA_009802275.1. NCBI lineage: Eukaryota > Fungi > Ascomycota > Sordariomycetes > Sordariales > Sordariaceae > Neurospora > Neurospora sp. CHS-2018a. The sequence continues at coordinate 69,933 of RAKG01000122.1, read as the reverse complement.
GCGCGAGCTCGGGCCAGGCGCGCAGGCGCAGGAAAAAGGTGATGTCGTGCGGGCATTCTTCGATTAGAGACCAGGCTACGACGCTGATGAGGGACGAGAGAACGGGTTTCTGCGACCCATTAGTAGGAAGTCAGGAGAAGCGAGGACCGTCCCCGGATGGGGACCGCCGAAAGGAGTACTTACCGGAAGATAGTAAAGATAGGGAAGGAGGAACAAGATGGTGAACAAAGTCAAGAGACTGAGAATAATCGAGCTCATAGGCGTCTTTCCACCAGTGGCCTTGTTGACCTTGCTCCTCCCGTACCCCCCAAAGGCCGGCAAGCTCATGAAGCACGCTCCCACAAAGTTGGCCGCACCCAGAGCAACCAGTTCCCTGTTTGCGCTCAACTGAATCCCAGCAAACGGCTCGCTGCCCGAGAGACTCTTGGCCGCGACCGAACTCTCAAAGAACCCGAGCAGAGCAATCAGGAACGACGTGCCCATCGAGTCCCTCATGAGCTGCATATTGCTGGGCTGGAACGGCCACCTGAACTTGAACGTCTGATGGCTCGCCGCCTCCACCGTCCCCAACACCGCAACGCCCTTCTTATCCCACTCGAAGTAGTAGGCCAAAAATGACGCCAGCACCACAACCAAGAACCGATCCGGCACGTACGCCACACCCGGGTACCTCGGTTGCATCCGCCTCTTGATCTCCCTGCAAACCATAATTACTACAAAGCTCGTACCGGCCACAATTGCCGTCAGCGTATGTAGCTTATCCAAGTTCCCAAAGATGAACGTCAGCTTCTCTACCGAGCTCCCGTGCCCGACGCCAGGGTGCTTTGCGACAAGGCGGTTCAGTCCGAGCTCTGGGATGAGCTGATCAACCGCAATGACTACACCAATGGCGGAAATGAAGCCCCTCAAAAATGGTCTAGACAAGACACTATCCAAAAAGCCCAACCTCGCCACTCCAGCAGCAAGGACCATGGCCCCCGCCATGCCAGCAACGATTCCACAGATCTTGGCATGAAGTACGCCGTCTTCGTCTCCTCCCCTTCCCAGGTCGACACTAGCTTTCACCGCTGTGCCCACCAACAGACTACCAGCCGCTTCGGGGCCGACGATCATGGCCGGGCAGGACCCCAACAACGCGTAGACCAGCGGGTTCCAGACGAAGGAGTATAGGCCGTTGATGGCGGGAACGTGGGCGAGGTTATCGGCCAGGGAGAGGGCCATGGGCACGTACATCCCTGCTACCGTTAGGGCCGCGATGAAGTCGCCTTTGAAGTAGGACCAGCTGTATTCCCGAGCCCAGACCAGAACGGGGAGGTAGTAAGAGAGATACATCCCGGGGGTGTCCTTAACACCATAACGACGGGCAAGATCTCTCGAAGTGTTCATTTTCTGGGTAGTGATGCGAGAGGAGAGTTGGCGCTTCCAGCTCTTTCGCTTATGTTTGGGTTTTCCTGATGCTGGCCCTTCCCCGTTAGCCCGCTCGGAGTCGTAGGCGGAAAAGTCGAGTTCGGTGTCGGTGGGTGTGTCGAAGGGGAAGCCGGGAAGGGAGTCGGCGTCACTAGCATTGCTGGGACTCATAGCTCGGGAAGCGGTAAAGGTGCCGTGGCTGTGCTCTCGGGAGAGGAGGCCGGTTCTCTCGTTCGGAGCAACCACGGGCACGCTCTTGTCACCACTCGGCCCAGCGCCGCTGTCCTCATCGTTGGTAGCATCGCCGCCGCGCTCAAAGTCCGAGGTCGAGCTGTACGATGATGAGACAGTGTAGCTCTGTCGGAGACCGCTAGGATGGGCTGGGGCGTGGTCGTGGGCCACCCCCGCTGGTGCCTGCGCATTAGGCGGGTTCGAGTTCAACGGCCCGGCATTGGAGCGCGAGGAGGAGGATGGGGAGGGCATGGTCGCGGCCCTTGATCGGATCGGATCGAATCAGAGCGCGTGTGTTGTCGTCGTAGTAAGCTTCAGCAGCTTGTAGGACTCGGTCGCTATGGCGAATACATCGGTCGGATGTCGGTCTGCTTTCGATCGTCCGGTGTCGTCTCGTGTCTAGTAGATGTTTGGTCGATGGAGGAGGTGTCGGTGAGCGGTAGACGTTAAATATACAAGCCCAACACAGCCGACGTGCTCAAAGCCTGATCCCAACAAGGTTTAGTCGGAGACAGCGGAACGAAAAAACCAAGTGGGAGATGGTGCTTTACCTAAAAGTTACAAATTGTTTGTTTGGGGATGACTTGGCCGCGGTCTGCTGCGATGCGATGCGGTTGGCCATTGGTGCGGGGGACGTCACAGACCCCTCCAAGACCCCCTGTAACTTTGAAGATCTAGGGGTCTGGACCAGCTGACCAAGTCATGTTTTTAACCTACAGTTTCACCGTTTCAAAGAGTGTTGAGTAACTGACACATCTGGATGTCCGGGCAACCTAGAGGTATTGTCAGGGGTGTCAATCGAGATCGGCCCCACAAGGCTACGGTGCCGGTGCCCGGGCCCGCCGGACGGGACCTAACGGGCGGGACCAACAGCGGAACTGCGGACGGAAGGAGACTTCCCATACTTAACCCTAACCCGTATTACCACTTCCGCACTTCTCTTTCATCTTGTTCTTATTCTCACGTACTCGCAACATCGGCCATGTTTCTCAGTCTCATAGCTTTGTCATTGGAAAGCGGGCGCCTTAAATAACTCTTCGTTGTTCCATACCCCTACGCAATACATCGTGCCTTTGAATTCCAACCACAAAAGCATCTGAACGTCAGGCCTTTCATCTGAAGCGAGGCCCTCCTCTCTTCGCCCCCCCATTCGGCTTCCATCTGCAATTATAGCGCCCCATCTCCCTCAAGCTTCCTCACAACTCTCACAAACTCGTCAACTGTATAAATTAGCATTGTCTCTTCCACCCTCGAGTCCCATTGGACCCGAGCCAGTCCCCTCTATAACGGAGGCCACGTTTGTAGAAAAGAATGGAAGCCTACAATCCATCTCCCTCCCCGTATCCACTCCACAATCATTGCACGCCCTTTCAAGCTCCTCAAAATCCAGCGTCCGCCCACTAAGTGCCTGAACAGCCGTTACGGCTTCACGGACGGAGAGGGTGTTATCGCCGTCGCGATCACCTGATTGGAAGGCAGTACGGAGTTCGTCTTGGGATGCCTAACAGTTGGAGTTGGTTAGTTGTGAGTTGAGGTAGGAGATTGGGGTTGGAGGGCGGAAGGGGGCGACCAAGCGAACTGGTGAATGATGGAAAGCGATTTGACATCTCACCATTGTATCGGAAGAAATAGAATTTGCTTGGACACAGGGCAGTAGGCGGGACAATGATGCTCGGAAACCAAGAGCAATGATGATGACGATTAGGGTTGGAGGAGCTGAAACTCAAAAACCGAGGGGCAGCGAGGGAATGCCGACCTTATACCAATACCAAGGAGAGGGGTTCATTGTTCAACCCAGACTCCAGACCTTGGGGTATCATATTAGCAAAAAATGTCGCATACAGCTGAGGGATGCTCTGAACATCATTGGGCCATTCCATCCCAACTATGACTTGTGGCTGGCTGCTCGCAGAATCGAACGCAACATTGGACGAATCTAGACTAAGAGCCAAGGAGAAACAAAAGAGAAAAATGGTTGGTAACCAAGAAGTTGACTACTAATCTATCATCGCGAAACCTGCCTCACAACACCAATAGCCATATGCTTGATACAGAATTGGGTGGTCTCGACAACCGCGCTATATGCTCTGCTATGCAATATGATGCAGTGGCTTGCTAGACCAACCAGTCAGCCCACAACTCCAAGCTAACGATGTGTTGCAAAGTGTGTGCCGGAGAAAGGTGAAGAAGCAAGCAATCAACGCCCTTCCCAAAACCGCAAGTACCTGTTGAAAGACTGGGGACGCATCAGGTCCCAGGTTGAAAGGTTGAAAAACACCACCCTCCCTCAAAAGTGCAGCTAGAACCACACGAAGGGCCCAGCTTGCTTTTTTACTCCAATGTTATTACACGCCACTTCGCCACCTTAATGGTTAGTCAAGGACTTTTCCACGGCGTTGACAATCTAAAACAATGTTAGTCAATGATCGGTGGCCAACCGGCACAGGAAACAGGGTAAGCACTCACCGAAGGATCAATAGCGTTGTGGTTAACCAAATACTTGGCAATGAAAAGCAACAGCTTCTTATGATCCTCAATAGTCAACCGAGTCGCCACAATCTCCAACACCTCGTCGAAATCGACCTTGGACTGGGCGATGAACGTGTGGTAGTAGATATAGGCGAAGAAGCCCATGATGAACTGGCAGTCCATGCGATCGGTAATACCTCCATGGCCCGGAATCGAGTGACCAAAGTCCTTGATCTTGAACGTGCGCTTGAGACCCGAAGCAAAGAAGCCACCGAACGGCGCAATCAGCGAAGCGAACGTGGCCCAGAAGAAGGTGTGGATCTGCATCGGCGCCATGGTGATGCTAAAGCGCGTGTTGGGCGGGAAGAACAGCAGGTCGGGCGTGGTCCAGGTCTGCGGAATGAACACCGGGTTGGGCTCGCAATCCAGGCCGGTAAAGATGTTGGCGCCCAGGTCGTTAGCGGGGCAGATGAAGAAGCGGGAGCGCATGAGGATATGGGTGAGGAAAATGCCGAAGAGGACGGTCATGACCCAGGCGCCCAGGAAACCCTCCACCGTCTTCTTGGGAGACAGCTTAATCAGCTGAGTGCGGCCGAAGGTGATGCCGCAGACGTAGGCGAAGATGTCGTTGGTGATGACGAGAGCGGCGGGGAGGAAGAACCAGATCAGGCCGTCGAAGACGTTGTTCATGATGAAATGCGACTGGCCGACGATGAGGAACAGGGCCATGTGCGCCCAGACGAACTGGGTGAACTGGAACTTGAGGTGGCCGCCCTTGAGGGTGCTGACGAAGAAGACGAAGCCTGGAGGGAGCGAGTTTGTTAGCTTGGCCTTTGCCTCTAGGGGAAGAAGGAGCTGCACATACCAACGACGTAAAGGGTAAAGCAGATGAAGCGGTGGTGGGTAGCCAGCGGCAGGAGGACCCTATCGACCATGACAATGTGCTTGAAGTAGTAAATGACGCTTTCGCCGTGGAGAAAGTACATAGCTATCGCCAGCCAGTACCAGTTCAAGCTCTTTGTAGACTGGATGTCCCGGGCGCGACTGGCTCCGCTCGAGATGGCAATGACCTCCTTGAAGGAGATGATCTGGACGGCGGTGATGATGACGACGATGTAGATGTGGCCCATGAAGAGGGCGGCGAAGAAGCCGGCAATCATGACGAAGGTCCATAGGGTGCGCTCGATGAAGTTGGCCTTTTTCTTTTCGTAATCGGAGAGCTGCTGGTTGTTGCCGGTGCCGTTGGGTTTCTGGAGTGGACAACTTGTTAGCCGAGACTCCGCAAGGTACGGACGGCATAGCAGAGATGGGCATGATGGCAGCGCATAACATACCTCTTGGATATCCGCGAGCGCCCTCGTCTTGGAGGGGGAGCCCTCTTCGCTGACCTCGCTCATGCTGCTGCGACGGCCGCTGTGGGGGAATTTGACCCCGCGACGAGACCGGCCTGTCATGGCGGTCGTTTGTATAGCTATGCGATCGGGGGAGTGGTGGTTGTCGCGATGTGTATGCTATGCGCAGGTGGTGATTGCGCTCGAGTCGAGGGAGTCGTGGTGGTGGCAGAGGACAGATGGTGTTCGGGGACGGTGTCAGCAAAGACGGAAGAGAAGACGTCGATGGAGTCCGTCGATGGAACAGTGGACTGGATGGATCTCTTGGTGGATGTCGGGTTCAGTTCAGAGTCCACCTTGGCGTTGATGGCCTGCTCGAGTCGTGTTGCTGGTATCGCAACCAATGCTGGAAGTATGTCGAGGCTCGGTTTGTAGCAAGGCGATGGCGCCCGAAAGTCGAGATGCCGTGGTGATGATGATGCCTTGCAGATGTTAAGTTGTCAGTCTTCCCTGATCGTCGGTTCCAACTTTTTTTTGTCCCAAAGTGGAATTTGCTGGAGCCAGTTGATTGCGATTGTTGGGATGGGACGATGGGACCGGGAAGCACCACTGAGAAAGCGCGGAGGAACCACGGCCCAAGCATCCAGCACTAACACCCGAGAGGGTGCTACGGAACTGTTTCGACGCCGGGGGACGTGCTACGTCAATGTGGCTGGGCTGTCCATTCGTGCATAATGATTCAGGTCAATGGGAGGCGAGGCAGTGGCTGGTTAAGCCTTGTCAGACTCGGTTCAAGTCGCCGTCTTCACACGATCAAGACGACCAGTCAGGTGCTTCAACAAGTCATGACAATATTTTCTCCTCGAAGTTGGCCTCGACGATTCCTCAGGTTCCCTGCCAAAAATATTCTCGAAGCTCCTTCTGTCCGATTGTACATCTAAGTACTTACAACAAAGCGGGAATCTACACGCTGAATGTGGCTTGACTTTTCCACCCAAAATCACATGCGTTGGGAGGAACATGACACTTTCGTCTTGCAGTTATCCATCACCCAATCATTGACCTCATAGAGCCCCGCTACCCCACAAAGGCAGGATGCTGGAAGGGTACGTACCTGTCAAATGCCAGCGCAACCGCGACATCCTTGGACCATCAGACTTCCATTTGACCATTTCTCAATCTTTTTTTGAACCCCTGGCCCCAATGGAACTGCAGCTTCTTTTCTTGTCCATTTCTGTTGGGGATTTTGTTTATCAAGGTGGCTTTGATAGCAACCTACTACGCAAAAAGACGATATCCATCACTGCTACCCCTAACCCTGGGATTCATCCCCTTTCACAACGCGTGTCCCTTTGCCGGCCGTTGCCTGCCCGTTGCCTGCCCGTTGCTATATGAAATGCGGTTGGTCGCCGCAGCAAATGGTTCTTTTGGGTATGAAATAAAGGTTATAATTAGTATAAAGGCTATTTAACGGTTTAGAACCGCGAGCTACTATTAAATACGGCGACCCTTAGTCTATATACGCGAATACACCTTCTACAACGCCCCCACCCTCTCTAAAGGTACTATTATATACTTATTTATAATTAAAATTAGGAAATTATCTACGTACAAATTAATTATAATCCACCCTATATCACGCTATATAACTATCTTCCTCTATTAAGCCTACGAATATACTAAATATTTAGCGAATTCGTTTAAACGTATCCTATTTAGAACAGGATGCTAAATTTAAGTCGGGTCGGTAGTTATAAATATTATATAACGGTCGGCATCGCCTATAGGATTTCCTATACCTTTCCTATACCGGAATAGTTCGCCTACAATAGTACTAATTTAATAATCTAATCTATTTACAATATGTAAATACGAATCTAATATTCGCTAACTATACTACATTGCTATACTAAGCCGATAAATATTTCTTTAATTAATAATACTAATATATTAATTGTAACTATTCCTACTAATATAATTGTAATTATCTAAAGCGTTTTCTTAACTACTATACCGAATATATGTATACCGCTAATTATATACGGCGATACCTATACTTAAGCCCTATTATTATTTAATATTTTGCAATTGCTAGGGCCCGTTCCCTATTCCCTACAATTATTTATATTATACTTATTGTTTAATTAACTTAATATATATTCTATATCACGGGGCAAGGGCGCCGTTAGGTATGAGGTATAATATATATTATTGTACGAAGGAAGTAAGAGGAGTGTACGCCAGCTAGGGCTGATATAGGGCATGGCATATAATCCGCTAGAGTGGGTTATAGTAGAGCTTTAATACCCGGGCTGGCCTAGTGCTATAGTACGAATATTATAGTATATTAGCTAATAGTACGCAAGGCACAAGGTATATAATCTAGCCTTATAATACTACCTCCCCTCAAGAAAAGTTCCCGGCTATAAAATCGCTATTTAAATATATTATTTTGCCCAAAGTAGGTCCTCCCAGTCCTCCCGTGGATGCGCCCAATTAAATCGTAATAAAAACTTTTAGCGCCTATACTAAGACGGCTGGCTGCTCGGCGTTAAGACTCTTACTTAGGAGTTAACCGCTAGCTAAAATATTATTAGATATACCCCTTTCCGTAAAATATTCCTTTAAATCTACTTTATTGTCCTAAATAATTCCAAATGCTCCTAGAACGCTCCAATCGCCTTTATAAATAGTATCTCCCCTCCCTACTATTACTAGCCTTATAAGGGGTGCTATGAAGACGTTCGTAGTATAGCGGTTTGCGTAAACGTACGTAGCCGTTACTAGTATAGATAGCGTAGAGACCCTCTATTCGATTCCTATTTGTAACTGCCGTTTTTATACTAATTCTAGCTTTCCAATCTTAACCGTTAGCTCTAACCGTTGGCTCTAACCGTTATTAGGGGTAGGAGATATAAGACCGCTATAAAACGTACTATTTCTCGGGCTTGGGACGGCTACCCTGAAAAAGGGTATGCTATAAGGCTTCGATTAGGGTGCGCGGAATAAGTCGAGCTGAATTCCTTCTTTTTTATTAAATGTGCTGTATTAATTTTATCCTTTTTACTATACAACTCTGGCGCTTCGCCGTAGAGGTTGGTGTGATTCTAAATCGGGGGTGACGGGTAATAATATAACTGTTAAGGTTAATAGCGGTGTCGGTTCTAAGTTAGAAGTAACCATTGAATAAAACGTCTTAAATACTAACTTCTTCTTTAACCTTCCTCTACCTCGCCTCCTCTTAACCCAAACTGGGGGTGGTGGAACGTTAAGGTTAGCGTCGTAAAATTTCTAAATGGCATTATCATATCCCTCCAAATCCTTAACTAATTACTAACTAGGTTCGTTAATATCTTTCCACTTAATATAATATATCTAGCGGCCGTTATTTGCTTTACTATAACCGACAATGTCCTCGAACTCCTACTCCTATTAATCGTCGTCGTAGTTATTAGTCCTTATTATTATCCGGCCTTTATTGGCTATAATATCCTACTCGATGTCTTATTAGCCGGGTAGCCCTACCGTATCCTAAAGCTTTACTATAGAGACATAAAATATAGGGTTGACTTTTATATTCTTAGGGAACTTAAGCTTTATACGGTAAGAATTATATTTAATAACTACGAATAGGCCCTCGAACTTAGGGACTAGCTTAGTTTACGGCCTTCCTATTGCTAGGTTCTTAATATTGAGTAAAACTTTATTGCCGATGCGGTATTTAGGGGCGTTATTATAATTTTTATTAGTATTCGCTTCGTAACGGTCTTATATTTATTTGGAGAGTGTTATTACGCCGTTTAGAATAGTTTAGAATCGGTTAATTACCTTTGAAGCCTTAAAGAATTCTTTTTTCTATATATTTAAAAGGTTAGGCGGGTATAGTTTGGCCGGCTCCGTACCTATACGTAGGTAAAAGTTATAATTAATATAAAAGGGACTAATACTAATTATTTTAGAGACGGTATTATTATAGGCAAATTCGGCTAAAGGTAGCCAATCCACTTAATTATTTTATGCTTAGTTAACGTAGAGTTATAAATATTATTCTATTTCTACGTTAATACGTTTAGTCTAGCCGTTTATTTAGGAATAGAACGTTAAAGAAAGTTTAACGGTAACGCCTAGCCTTTTATGCAAAATCTTTTAAAATATAGAAATAAATTATAATCCTTTATTTAATATAATATTGTCCGGTAGATTATAAATATTATAGATTCATTCAATAAACCTTTTAATTAATTCGTCCGTTTCTAGGGTTTCTATAGGGATATAGTACTTTATTTTAATTAGACGGTCGACGACAATTACAACGTAGCGGTAAGTCCTATTCCGTTTAGTATAGGGCATTATTAGAATAATATAATCGATTAAAATTTCCAATTATAATTTGAAGGGTATTAGAAATAGCTTTAGGAATCCCGTTAGTAAATGCTATAAGGATTTCGTCTTTATATATATTAGGTAGGCTTTATAGAATTCCTTAACGGATTAGTATATACCTAACTAATAATAAAACTAGTTAAATATTTCGTATATTCTTTTACGACCCGGGTAACCTCTTAGTTTAGCCGTATATATTTTATAAATAAACTATAACTAAGTATCTTTATTATTTAGATCAATAAGTATACGCTCCTTTATATCCTTCCTCTAATAAATTCTACTTATTTGTATTATATATTCTATAAATACGATTTTAAACTTCTTTATAACTTTTAGAGTCTATTTCCATTAGCCGTCTTTCTATAGGTATAAAATCATTTCCTATATTAAGTTCGACTTAGCGTAGTTATCGTCGATAAGGTTATTAATAGACTTAGTAATATTAAATTTATAGAAATTAAAGTTATCGAAATCTAAGTCCTAGTCGTAGAAGTCTATAGCGTAATTTATATAGTAGATTTCTTCTATAGCTCCTAAGTATAAATAGGCAACGTCCGCTATTTCGTCGTTACTTACGTCTTAGTTTTTAAAGAAGGTTAGGTCGAAGCGGTCTAGATCGATCAATAGTTTCTTTCTAACTTATAAATACTTGTTATCGTCGTTTTGAAGTCTGTTTTTAGGCTTTTTACTTAGAGCGTTTGGGCGGATATTCGCTGCGCCCTACCTATAGGTAATACGGAAATTAAAACGGCTGAGAAATTCTAATTAGCGTATATACCGGGGCGTAAACTATTTAGTCGTAGAGAAGGTTTTAAAGTTTTTATAATTAGTAATAATTTCTATTTATTTTTAAGCGCCTTCTAATTCTAATAATTATTCTTCGAAGGCTTTTACGATAATTAGTAATTCCTTATTATAAATATTATAATTATATTCGGCCGCGATATACTTGGCCGAAAAGTAGATTACCGGGTAAAAGATGCCGTCGTTCCTCTATTAAGAAAGGGTGCCTCTAAATACTTAATTTGAGGCGTCCGTTTCGACTATTATCTTTTTACTCTAATCGAAGATTTTTAAAATTAGTATTATTATAAACGCCGTCTTAAAGTTATTAAATACCTTCTAATACTTAATACCCTATTACTAATCGTTTATTTTCTTAGTAAATTCGTAAAATAATTTAACTATATTCGAAAAGTTCTTAATAAACCGGCGGTAGAAATTAGTAAAGTTTAAGAACAATTATAACGCCTTCTTCGATTTTAGTACTTCCTATATAATTACGGCTTTAATTTTGTTTATATCTATTTTAATACTTCCCGGTATAATAATTAGGCCTAAATATTTGGTCCTTATTGTATAGAATTCGTATTTGTCGATATCGATTTATAGGCCCGCTTTTTCTAAGCGTTCTAAAACGTTTAAAACGTACTTAATATATTTTTCTTTATTATTCGAGTAAATTAGGATATTATTAAAGTAAGTAGTAGCGAATTTATTCAATGTATTATAGAGAATATTATTAATAAAGTACTAGAAGGTTGCCGGCGCGCCCTATAAACCGAATAGGTATATTAATAATTCGTAGAGCCCGAACTGTATTATAAATATTGTAAGCTATTCGTAACCTTCGTAAATACGAATCCGGTTAAAAGTAGTAATAATATTAAATTTAATAAAGATTTTAACTTTATAAATAACGTCTAATATCTCTTTAATTAACGGTAAAAGGTATTTTATCTTTAAAGTAGCGTTATTAATACTACAGTAATTTATATAAATACGGATACCGCCGCCTAGCTTTTTGGCCAGTATAATTAGTGAGGAAACGGGTAATTGGGACGGTTTAATGAAGTTTTACTTAAGGTTGTCGTTTAACTACTTTTTAATAATACTTAACTCCATAGGTAAGAAGGGTTTAAATCGTAAATACAGTAGTTCGGCACCCGGGACGACTTCGATCTTATAATTATAAGAGCGGTATTAGGGGATGATTTTAGTATCTATTAGATTTACTACCCTCTAGAATTTATAATACTAATACGGTATTTTTACTTTAATTTATTATTCGGTAGCTATTAGTTTGTCCGCCTTTTTATAAAATTTTCTAGCGTCTTCTTTTGTAATCCTAGTTATTACTTCCCCGGCCTCCCTTTTTAAGATACGTAAAAAATAATTTATAAATTAATTTTTATATTTTATTCCATTGCCTACGTAGATGTCTTTATATATATATTCTATAATTTAAAGCTTCCCTACGTCTAATCCCTATTCGACTCCTTACTCGATATTTTCCTCTATCTTCCGAATCGCCTCCTCGATCTCCCCTTTAATTATAATAATAACCTCGAAGTTTTCTATCTTAACGGCGAAATTAAAATTAATTATATTAAGTTTAACAATATCGTTTATATTAATTAAAATACTGTTAATATTAATAGGCCGTACGAATAGGGGTATTAAAAGTATCCTTCTTAAATTAATAATTAATATACATTAGCCTCCGACTATCCTATATAATATTAATTTAATCTTAACTTCGGGCTTCGGTTTTAATATTGGGTTGTAGGGCAATATTATTACTTAACTTCCTTCTAGTAAATTCGTTAACTAAAGCTATTTAAAGTTTATACTTATAACTTTGGCGACTTTCTCCCTCAACTTAATCTTCCGGTATTAGATAGCCTTACGGGTCTATGATAGAGGGCGTAGTTCCTTCGCTTCCGCCTCTACGGTTTGCTCCTGCTCTTCCCCCGCCTCAATAGCTTTCTCCTCCGTGCCCGCCTCGGCGGCTTTCTCTAGCTCCTCCGCTTCCGCTTCTACGGCTTGCTCCTGCTCTTCCCCCGCCTCAACGGCTTTCTCCTCCTTTATAAACTTAATAGCGGCTTCCTTTAGGACCTTAGGAGCCCGTATTTAGAAATCTAGTATACTGGCGGGAAGATAGGTGCCTCAGTATTTATAATTGAATTTAAACTCGCTTTTCTCCTAGTCCGTAGACGGGTTGTACTATTAGAGCTAGGGCAGCCCTAGGATAATTAGGTTCTTTAGGAATAAGGTAAATACAAATAATTCGATTTCCTCGTTATAAACCCTAATACATATCGTAAATTTAACGTAGTCTATAATATACGTATTAACGTTGCCGTTGGCCAACTTCAAAGGTCTCGGTCGATTTAGCTTTTTTACTAGTATATAATTTCGTTCGACAAAAGTCTTATTAATAAATCCTTTACCCGTATAACCGCTATCAATTAATACTAAGCAATATACTTTATACTTATTATAATAAAGGTAATTTAAAAGGAGAATAAATTTCTCTAATCTAACTATAATTGAATTAATAAATAATAACTCTAGAAATTCTTAATCCCGGTATAATTCCCCGTTTGAAATATCTTTATTACACTTATCTAAGTGTCCCTCCACTTCTAAACCATCCTTTTCCCTTCTTTCCTTATCCTTCTCAAGCGTTGGCCTTCGTCTACGACTTAAATCGAAGGCTCGGTATTTCCCGACTTATTAGTAGCTTCGTCGGTAGTCTCAACGTCGGCGGTATTAACGTTATCGCCTTTATTATTATTACTATAACTACTCTAACCCGGCTTCTTAATATTAGCGCTATTCTTACGCTTAGGGGGACAATTGATTTTAATACTATCGATACTACCCTTTCCGTTACTAATATCTATTAAGTTCCAATACTTCTTCTATTTGTAGCCAACTCTACCGTATCTTTAATACTTACCGGCCTCTATACGCTTCTTCTATAAGGTTGAGGGTACTAAGCGATATGTAATAACTTCGAACTAATTTAAATCTATAGTATTACCGCCTTAGGAAACAGTTTTAGAAGCGGAGTTTAAACCGCCGTTACCGCTACCCTTATTATTATTGCCGAAAGAGGTTGGGTTAGAGAACTTTTTATTAAAGGCTTCTTCTTCCTACTTACGAACTAGCTTACCGAAAAATATAAACTATCCTTGGAAATTATTACTAATTAAAACATCTACTTAATAAGTAACCAACGCTTTAAATTAATTAGTAACTTTCTAGCGGAGTAAAAAGATACATATAATATCGCTTATATTATAGCAATCGGTATTAAGGACGAATTTATCGGCGAAGTTTTAGAATAAGGACTTTATAGTAAGCTTTTACAATATACAGTCGGCCTCTATTTTTATATCTATAATATTATAACGGGAATCGAGGTATATAATAAAGTCTTTAGCCTCCTTCTACTTCTAAAGGTCTAAATACTTATCGGCGAGGACTAATTATATATCGGGTTCGATAATTAATATAGGGATCTTACCCAAGTAAACGAAAATATATATAAATTTATTATATTCGGTAGGGAAGTACCACTTATTATATACTTAATATAGGCGAATTTTAATACGCTAAGTAGTATAGGTAGTATTATACTCTTTTACGCCTTACTCTAATACGTTGAAGACGGTAGGGTTTTTAGATATACGGCGTCGTATACCGTTAGAGGGTTCTATAACGTTACCGCTAGAACCGGAGCCGAAGCCGCTAGAGCCGCTAGAACCGGAGCCGCCCGAGCCGCTAAAGCCGGAGCCGCTAAAGCCGGAACCGTTAGTACTTATATCCTTAACTATAACGTTAAGGCCGTTATTAATAGTTTCAAAATTAATAACCCTATCCTATAAGGACTTGACTTAGGTTTTAAGGACAGCGTTCTTATTAACCACCTTTATTATTTCAATATTATAATTAATATAGAAGGTTTCCTATTTCTTAAATTCGTTGAACTATCCTTTTACTTCGTTTCGCTAATAGATAATATTATTCTAAAGACCTTTCTAAATATAGATATAAACCCGTTCGTCGGCCTCCTTCTTAAATATATCTTAGCGGTAATTATTCTTAATATTATTAAAGGCCTCCGCAATAATATTAATAATAACTTTAAATACCAGTAATTAAACTATATTAGAAATATACTACCGGTAGATAATAGAGTACGTATTAACGGGGTTACTAACCTAAAATATATTATAAAAATAGGCCTAGAAGATTCTACAGTCCTAATTACTATTGTAAATACGTAGGGCAAGTAGCACTATTTTATTATCGGTAATTATCTTATCGGGCTAGGTATAAGGTAGAACGCTAATTCCTTAAGGTATAAAACTAAAGTTATAGAAATCGTAACCCGGCGGGTAATAGGGAAGGGGTTAGGGCGCTTACAAACCTTACTCAATAGCGGGGATAAATTAATTATCGGCTATATTATAATTGAAGGCTAACTTCTAATCGACAATAAGTACCTCGCCTAGGAGGCTGGGGGTATAAATACTAACTACTAAGGACTCGGTCTCGGCGTCGGCGTATTCGTTAATAACGACCGACTCCGTATCGTTATCATCTTTAGGGTAATTAAAATAACCGCGGTCGTTATAACTAATCGTTATTAAATTTGAACGATAGCTGCGATAACTGGCAAAGCCGCTCATACTGGTATTTCGGGTTTTAGATCGCTTTTCCTCGGTCTTATAAGGGCTGAACGTCGGAATTAATCGCTTAATCGTTTAATTAATTAATTACTAGCTAACCTACTACCGGGTATTCTTATTACTTGTACGCGCGCAGCGCAATAAGAAGGTACAACAAATTATCACGGGGTAAGGGCGCCGTTAGGTATAAGGTACGATATATATTGTTGTACGAAGGAAGCAAGAGGAGTATGCGCCAGCCAGGGCTGATATAGGGCATGGCACATAACCCGCTAGAGTGGGTTATAGTAGAGCCTTAATGCCCGGGCTGGCCCAGTGCTATGGCACGAGCACTGTAGTGTATTAGCCAATGGCACGCAAGGCACAGGGCATGTGATCTAGCCCTGTGACATTCTAACTATTTCTTATAATTTAATTTTATTAAATCCTAATACTCGTTAATATATAGTATTCCGCCGTCGACGTAATAAATAAATATTTTTATAGCTAATTTCTCCGCTTAAATTAATCGAATATACTCCGGACTATAATATACAATATTACCGTCTTCGTTTAATTAAATATAATCGGGGCAATAATAATATTCGTTAATCGTTATAGAGAATTCTATTCCCCCTAATAAATCTTACCTAACTATTATTATTCCGTTGCGTTTTACAATATATATAGGTTATTTACGCAATATTAATTTAATTATTAATTTCTTTTTAATTCCTACCTTCTTAAGGATTTCGATTAGCTCCTAAATATTTATACTAAATATTTTAATTTAAATATAATTATCGTTCTATTCTACTATTATAGACTATATTTATTCCGCCCCAATATCCTTTAAAATAGTATATAATTTACTAATTCGAAAGAAAAAAGTATAATTTGTAACGGTAATTGCAAAATAATAGCCGGGTCGGACGCGCTTTAAAATATAATTGTAATATAAGGGTTATTTAAATAAGGTTTAAAAAAAATCGACTTCCTTAAAATACTATTCTAATTTGAAACGAATATCGAAGGGGATTTTCGAATTAACGTATACCTAGGCAATACAATATATTTTACGAATAGAGCCCGGTTTTAAGAGCCGGCGGTTATTTACTATTAGTACTAATAGCGTACAATTAATATATAATTCGCTTTTACCGAATATATTAATTAGAGTAAAATTTCTACATACAGGAATAATTATTTAATTAACGTAAGGGCTCCTAATATATACGACCGGTCGTTCCAAATCCCCTAGGACTATATTATCTTCCCTCCGTCTCTACTCTCAGAATAAATACTCCCCTTCTAATTCAAACTCCTCTATTATAGTACTATAATATTTATAAAAAATCTATAATACTATTACAATATAATAATAGCCTGCGATAAATTATATCCGATTATATAATAATAGTATAGTATAATATAATATAATATTGATCCGTGACCAATTACAACTAATTATAGTATATAATAATAGTATAGTATAATATAATATAATATTAATCCGTAACTAATTGCGATTAATTATAATATATAATAATAGTATAGTAATTCGTAGTATAAGGTAATATAATATTAATCCGTAACAAACCGCGATCCCTTCTATTCAATTATATACGTAGTAGAAAGAATTCGTTATTAATATTAACCGACGCCGACGTAACAACGCTAATAGTACTAATAGTAATAGTAATAATATTTAATAAGAACTAATAATAATAATTATTATTATTTTAGGAAGATTTACAAATCCAAATTCTAATACCCTACTCCCTCTTTCCTCCTTCTATTAAATACTACTATTCCCTCCCCCTCTTATTATATACTATACCTAATATTTCATCTCTCCTTCTATCCCGTTTTATAATTACATTCATTTGCCTCTATATTCATCTTCCTTAATAACTATTAAACCCTCCAATAAATTTATCTCTACTTACACTACCTCGACCGCCTCGTTAATTTATTCTACCTCCGACTTCAATTTGGCCAATCTCTACTCCCCTATCTCTCTTAATAACTCTTCTTCTCTAACCTTATCTACCTCCTATAGCTTAATATTATTTACATAAACCTTTTTTACCGTTTTCCTTATACTCAGGTCCACTACCTTTACCAATACAAGCGATACCACCTCTATTACCTCCTATAGCCCAATCTATCGAAATATAAATACTAACGCTTTATCCCTATTATCGGATCTCTTCGCATTTCCCTTCTTTCTTATATTCTCTAATTTTATAATTTATATTACTATAATTAATTCCTATACTAAATTACCTACTTCGTAAAGGTTTCCGAAATCTATATCCTACGCCTTCGCTATTTATTTATTATTTTATCCTTAACGAATCTCGTCCGTTTTATTTATTCGCCAACCCTTAATATCTTCTTTTATTAAATCCCTATTATTACCTATAAAGTCTAGCAACCTTCTTATATTTACTATAAATCCCCCAATTGTACAATTAATTACTATTAATCGCTATTCTACTTACTATCCCAATATTAACTATAATATACTATATTTACTCCCTTCCCTAATTTAACTATTTAAATTAATTATTATACCTTCTAATACTAACGGCCAATCTTCTAAATCCTAATAATTACGCTCCTTCGCCTATTTCCGCATTTCGGTTTTAAATAACTTTATATAAAGCTCTATTAGTCCGTAGGATTATAAGCTATATACCGGTCTATAAATAACCTTAGTACTATAATCCCCAAAGTATCACTTAATTATTACAAATAAGAAATATAACGTATTATCGTTATAAACTTCTTTTAATTACCTAAATACCGGTATTATACATTTCTAGGCTTAGATAGTACCTATATTAGATAGCTCCCCTATAATTATAATAAATAAAAACTATAAGAAGTAATCGACCTAAAAATAAATATAGGATTATCCTATTCTTCCTCTTAAAGTAATAATACTAATATAATTTATACCGATTACTAACTAAAGTATTAAGGATAATACTAGTATCGAATCTACCGATCGCAGTAATTTCGGGCCTACTATTACGTATATCGGGCACCCTAGTACATAAAATATAATATTTTTACTATATATTAATTACTAGTATTTAAGCCGTAGGTGATAAAGAGTGATAGCCGCCGAATAGTATCTACAATTATCGTAAGTATATTTAATAATAATTAATACTTTATCCGGGAATATATATTATAATAAAGAATTCTATTCGCCCTACCCCTCTTTATATACCAAATAACCATCGATTAATCGGTATTTTATTAATTTCCGGATAATATTATAGCGTTCTATATAATTCAAATTATCTAGTCCTACTTTCCCCCGGGTTAAGAATATTATTACCCCCGTATATTATAATTCAGTTAGTAAGCGTATATTAAGGTTTTTAATATATATAGGAACTACCTAAAGTATAATTATATATACTACCGGCTCAATATTAACAACGGTTTCCAATCGTACTAAATACACGAATATAGATTTCGTTAATTAATAGAATAATAATATCTCCTTATTAAATCGTTCCGGGCTATCGATTATCTTACTAAATAAGTACGATAAACCGTCTATAATACTAATTAACCGCAATTTCTTAAGCTAATAAACAATTTTAATATTATATTCTCCTAACTAATTAATTTATCGAATAATCTTTCCCGTAAAGTCCCCCTCTACACCTAATATCTTTAATAAATCCTCGTAATTAATATATATAATAATTAAATAAATAAATTCTAGTAAAATATTTCAGCACTCCGCCAAGGCCTTAAAAATACTTAGTACCTCCCTTTCTCCTATATAATAACGCGTTTTAATATTTAATAATAATTATAATATAAATAATAGAATATTAATATCTTTTATATTCTTATCTATAATCTCTATCCCGGGGTCTCTAATCGCCAATTATATTAAAATTATTCCCGTACTAGTATTTAATATATTAATCCCTAAATAGAATTATACGCCCGGTAGGACCGTCTTAATCGCGTAGTTTTAAATTTCAATATATAAATATATAAATAACTTCGCCTATTCCAGACCCCAATACTAATCGCTCGGTACCTAATAATTTTAAATCGAGGGCTTCCCTTTTAATATTTACTTTAGTATTTACTTTATATACGCTTATTTTAGGACGTAGATATAATTAGTACGTCCCGGAATATATTTACGTAAGTATAATAATAAATATAATATTATAGCCAATTCCTTCTCGTTCTTTAGGTAATTTTTAAGCTTTATTTAGTTTGTAAATCGGTCGCAATACTTCGCCATAAGTCGCTATTATCCCTACTACAATTTAAAACTTATAGCTATAATTTTGGTAGCGAATAAGACGGTCTTTTTTAGTAAAATACTAATAGGAATAAATATAATCCGAGGGAAGTAATAGTATTGTAGGAAATTATATATTACGTCGAACCCAATTATTAATATATTATAATTATCGATAAAATAATCAAACGATACGCCCTACTCCGGATAGTAACCGAATAGGCTTAATAATATTAGTCCTTCGAATCCGCCCTAAGTTAACTATACCCTAAAGCTAATATCCATTAAAGTATAATATATATATAATAACCCCGTTATCCCTTATAGTATTCTTATATTCTAGTACTACCTATTTAGTATAATAAATATAGTCTTATCCTCGTGCCCCCGGGCTATTAGAACGCTCTAATAACTATATATTCTATTTACCTAAAAGAAGATTTAGTATTCCCCTATTATAATATACCTAAAGAGCCCCGATTAATTATATATTAGCTATTAGAATTTTACTATTACGCTATTAATTGGGCGATAATTTATAATTACCTATAAATCGCTATTACTTTTGAGTAGGAATTTAATATATACTCCCTATAAATTAATACTTAATATAATTTATCTAGCTACTTCTATTTCTAGTAAAATCCGGCCGGCGAATTCTCTTATCCTTAATATATATTTTAATTACTTCAACCGATAAAGGATAATTCCTAGTAAAATATTAATAGTATATTAAATTAAGTCCGTCGTTTTAATATCAGTTAGCTCTACTACGAATATATCCTAATACATATATATTAATTATACTACTTTCTCCTTCTACTCCTTCGTTTTATATCTATCCCTTAATTATATACTTAACTCTTCTACCTATACTTAGACCACTTCTATCTTTTCTATTATAATATCCTATATTAGCGGCTTTCTCCCTATATTTCTCCTAATTTTTTAATTAGTAATATATTTATCTACGATTAACCGTATTAAGCAAGCCTACCCTACCCTATTATTATATTTTACTATATCGCTACCCAAATTTAAGTCCTCCTTATCCTTATACTATACCTCGTAATATATCTTCTCCTTCTATTCTCTATTTCCTACTATATCTAATAATATTTACTATTCAAATTTTATTCGATCCTTCTCTTTAATTAATACTTCTAACATAAACTTCCTATTACTCCCCGCTAATATTAATATTATATACCCTTAATTATTAAAAATAAATAAATTATTAATATTATAGAATATTTCCGTATTTAGGAAAGGGATATATATAATATTATATTATTATAAAATCGCTCCCCTTCCTTCTACCGGTATTATTAATAGCGGTACCTATATTAGAAAACTATTTTCTACTATACCCAGTTTTCTAAATATAAACCCTTCCCCTAATTTCTATTTCCCCACCTCTAATAAACAGTTTACTACTTATAAATCCGTCTCTAATATACTTCGTTCTACTAGTACTATTATAACTATATATATTACCGTCTTTAATAAATATTTATATACTTCTCGCCCTACCTTACTACGTATTAAATATATTACTAACGCCAATCCTAATTCTATTAGCTTGTAGATTTACCTTAAGTTTAGGCCTACTAACCGTTTTCCATACAATTTTACTTATATTTTTCTATCGCCGCCTTTTCGTCTATTAATTAAATATATTCTAATTCCGGGCTTATTTCAACCTCCTCGCCATCTTCGATATTTATTTAATATTCCTCTTTAAAATCTTTTATATCGCTATCTATTTCGTCTTATTCGTTTCTATTCTTATTTAATAAATTAATAATTTTTTCTATTCTATCTATTCTTTTAATAATAAGAGTCCGACAATATATATTAATAATACCCCTTACCTAATAAAGCTATTTTATACCGAATAGTAAATTATAGGTAGGATTACTCTTCGGAACTATATATACTGTTACTTATAATATAATAATATCTACTACTAAAGGGAAATATATATACCGATTAACCTCTATATACTTACTATTAGTTATTATAATCCGAAATAGGGTTTTCATCGATTCTAAGACTATATTATACTTCTTTACAATATCTTTATTAATTAAATTTATTAATACTCTTATATCTACTAAGTACTTACTAATTTCCTTTTTATTTATAAAACCGCGGATATATCTTAAGGATAAGTCCTCTATTAACTTACTTTTATATTTACTAATATTTAAAATTTTATAAGGATTTAATTCTTTATTTATTATTATTAATTACACCCGTCTCCTCACCCTTCTTCTACGCCGTATTACCCGTTAGAAATTTATTTCTTACGCTATTTATACGCGGATTTATAATAACCGATCTAGTAACTATATTAATAATATATTATATTTAATTATTAATTTTCTTAAATAGTCGCTTATATTCTAGCGAACTTTAGGGTTTAGACTAATATTACGAATCGGGATAGTATCGTATTTAGTCTTTTATCCCTTTCTATATTGTACATCCAATTTCCTCTAATTTCAATCTAATTCTTTTCGTTATTCTACTCCCGATTAATAGTAGAATACTAAGGTAGGTAACCTTCCTCGCAATTAGTCTCCGTTAATTATAAATCTAAATAAACTATTAATATCCTATATATAAACGTTTTTTTCTATAAACTCTACTCTCTTAATCTTTTTATTAGTCGGTTCTATAAATAATACAGTAGCTAATCCGGTAGGCTCTTTAAAAATTTGAATAACCCGTCCTACGAATATTATTACCCCCTATATATCGAACCTTCTAATTTCCTCCTTAGTAAATTCCTATATTTAATTAGTAGTTGTAGCGACGCCCTATATTTAAATTTAATTAGTAGACGGGGTTTATCCGGTAATATACCGATCTCCGGGGTAGTAATTTAATCGTACTAGAATAGGCTTATTATTTATAACGTACTCTCTAATTTCTATATATTTTTAATAGGGGTGTATCGGGTGTGGGTAATCTTTTATAATATAGTTCTCGAAATAATTGAAATATTAAAATCCTGGCCGGCGGTACGAATTATAACCCTTTATATTATATAGTATATTGCGAATATTATTACTATAAGAGGCTTAAGGGTTTAGACGTCCTTATTACTACTATAGCGTATTAGAATCGCCGGTTATTTATAGTAGTCCTATAAGTAGGAAGTATAGCCCTAGGAAGAATAGCGTTATATATATATAGTTCGTATAAGCTTACTTTATAATTATTATTAACGGGGGTATATTTATCTATTATTATATCGGGTAATAATATTAATATCCTCCCATCGGCATTTAGGTATAATTAGTAGAACCGTAACTTATAGATCCGGTACTATAATTAGGCGTAGAACTATAAATCGCCGTTCCAAATAAATAGTTAAATACGAATTTATATAATTCTAGTATATTAAATAATATTTTAAGTCTATTTAATACCGTCTTATACTCTACTTTAACTAATTTAATTGAATTTTTTAAGAACGGGTTCGCTTTATCCCCGGGTCGGATAGTATATCCGATAATAATTTCCCGTATATTATCGAATATAGTATTATCTTTAAATTAATACCCGGCATTAATCTTTTTAATACTAAATAACCGATTTCTAATACACTCTATTAACCTTACGTTTATAGGGTCTTAGTTATTAGCTAAACAATAATAGAGCCGATTTTAGAACTCCTTTAATTATAGTTCGCTATATTTATAAGAGAATTTAATACCCTATTCAATATATATTTTAATAGTCTCTCCCTTCTTACGGCTAAAAGAATTAATTTAGTAACCGGTTTTCTAATTATAATTAATTATATAGAACTTAAACTTCGTTAAAAATTAAACCTTTAATATAATCTACTCGCAATTAGCCTTCGATAATTTAAAATATTAACCCTCCTTCGCGGTACCTTACAAACCTTTATAGAACGCAACGTACTACTCCTATAATTTCTCCTCTTTATTAATTAAATTTAAATAATTAATATAAGTATTAATATCCTCAATATATTCTTCTAGGTCTTCTCCTAGGAGACCCGAGAATATATTAGAGAATTTATATATAATTATTAGGTTAGAATAATAAATAGAAAGTATAGGCGAAGTTAGTATCGATATAGGGGTAATTATTAAAGGTATAAATATATTAGGGGTAAGTACGGGGTCTATAGTTAGTATAGTTAAAAAGAAAAGAAGAATAGGTAATAAGTTCTCGGATAATTGTAATTGGGCTATAGCCCGTTCAATCGATTCAATATTGAAATTAGTATTATATAGTTATATAAAGAATATTGCCTATTTAATCAAAATTATAACTAGTTTAAGGTAATTACTATTTCCTATCCGCAATTCGCCGTTATCGACGGTTTTTAACGGGTAATAGTAATTTAAATAAAGCTATCCTAATCCGATGTGTATGTAGTAGTATTATATTATATTATTTTTATCGATATATAAACGTATTTATATAAAATATATATAATAAATTTAGTATTAATTAAATAGTAAGGGAAACGTTTAATCGAAGAGTTAAGGAAATCTAAATTATTACTACTTTAACTTCTATACTCCTATATTTAATACCGCTTAATTATACCTTCTTTAATACTAACCTAATATTTCTATTAAAATATAAATATAAAATAGAATTAGATAATAATTTCTTAATATTACTACTACGCCTTCTAAATAAGTGCTCCGCTCTCTGCCTCTAAACTAGTAGGTTCCTTCCTAAATAAGGCTCTTAGTACGTTCTTTCGTTCGTTATTTCCCTAATTCGATAAATAACCAGCGTAATTATATATTTATCAATCCCGAATCTTATACCGAAGGAGCCCGCTCCTTAAGTATATAATAGACGGTTGTCGACGCGTATTAATATAACTATTATAACGTAAAAGGGTTATCGGTAAGTATTCGTTATCTCGGTATTAGGTCTCGCGATAATAGTATATTGCGTTGTAATATAGCTATTCGCGCTGTGGTTGTGAGAATAAATGTAAATAAATTTCCTAATTAGGGTATCCCCCTCAATTATAGTAATACCCCCGTGGGTGGAGATCGCCAATGAAATGCGGTTGGTCGCCGCAGCAAATGGTTCTTTTGGGTATGAAATGAAGGTTGTGATTGGCATGAAGGCTATCTAACGGTTTAGAACCGCGAGCTACTGTTAAATACGGCGACCCTTGGTCTGTGCACGCGAGTGCACCTTCTACATGGCACCATTCCCAAACGGACTGAATGACAACATTGGACCCTTCCCCATGTCCAATTTTCCTTCTCGATCCGCGACATGCTCGACGGGCTCATGGCCATGACCAGGCGCATGATCGCCCACCATGATGGACCTAGACTCTTATTCCGACGAAGACCTCGATAATCTCCCCGGCGACCTCCTCCAACAACTCGAAAACAATGCGATCCAATTCACGCAGAGACAAGCGCAGTCGCAGGCCCCGCCACGCACCCAATATGAACCTCAACGGCCACCACGACCGGCACTGGCTTCGGGATTCCAACTACCCGGAAGCACCGCCGAGCAACCGCATTACATATCCGACGACGACGATTTCGACAACGCTGAAGTCATAGACCAAGCTGCCCAACCCTTGAACCTCCAACGACCCGGCCTGCCCATCCCAGCGCCGCAGCCCTTTCGCGCCGTGCCCAGCATCGCCGGCCAACAAAGGTTGAACCATCAACAACAACAGGCAAACCAGCAGCGATATGGCCAGCAACAGGCGTTCCGACCGAACCCCCAATTCGCCCCGTCGCAACATCCACGAGGCCCATTGGGAGCTCCCGGGCGCCCGCTCCCCCAGTCCCAATTCCTCCGCCAACAACCACAGCGACCGGCTCAAATCGCCCAGCCCTATGTCGGCCAACGGCCACCGACCACCCAAGGCCTCCGTGGCGCTGGTCTAGACGCAGACAAGCAAAAAGAAGAACAAATCCGCGCCCTCGAAGCCGAGCTCTCCAACCTGCGCACCCAACTGACCACCGCTAAGGGCGAAGCCAACCTCATACGCTCCAAATATGACCGGGACATACCGCAGCTTAAGAAGGAGATGGTCGAAGAGAGGGCAAAGATGGAGAGGAGGCTCCAGGAGGCACAGAAGGCACAGCAAGCCGCTAGTAACGAGTTGCTGTTTGCCAACGCAGACCTACAAGAAGAGCGGGGGAGAGCAAAGAGTAAAAAGGTGGGGAAGGATGGCGCAATGACGCCTGGTGGCAGGAACAAAACGAAATTCATGCAAATGCCGGATGGGTTTAGTGAGGTGGAAGTGTTGGGGATGGGGAGCCCTAGTAGAGATAGGGCGGGGAGGAGAGAGCGGTTGAGGGATCAGGGGAATGGTGGTACACCAACAAAGGGAAAGAGGAAGAGGCCTGCGGTGGATAGTCCGTCTTTTGCTTTGGAGATGGAGACGGATGGTGGTGTTTTCGAGGACCCTGGCTTGTTTGCCCCGAGGTCTAGCAGTACAAGATCCGGGCCGAGTTTGCCTTATGATGTGAGCCAACATTCCCCATTCGCCGATTCGTTCAAGCGGCCACTGACATTCTTTGCAACAGTTCCTCAAACTAGTCCTCGACCATTCTCCCCTCCCATCCCTTCCTCTAACCTTCGAAACCTTTGCGCGATTCTGCTTCCCATCAAAACCCTCCGCTTCCTTCGCCTCGATCATCTTCCGACGTCTTCCCCAACTGGGCGTCTCCAACCTTATCAACAGCTCCGACAATGACCCCTTCCGTCTCCTCGTCGACTTCTCCGAACTCCTTCTCGACATGTGGCAACAATGCTTATCCGAGCGCTATCATTCGCCTATCTACTACCTCGCCGGTCTGTTGCAGTTTATCCTACAGCTGAACGCCGTGGATGTCGCGCCACGGATTACAAGCAGCTTGGTGCCGGTGGTAGTGACGACTTGCCAGCTTGTGGCGTTGCCGAGGTTGAATTTGAAGCTGGTAAACGAGGGAGGAGGGACGGTGGAGGACTTGGAGCAACATTCTGACCCGGCCATGAGGAAGTTGGCAGCTGATATTGATGTTACACAGTGCCTCACGTTGCTGTATCTCTGCGCGGTGGGGTGCTTGAAGCCACCGAGTGTTGATCAGCACATGTCATCACCTCAAGCGCAGTTCTGGAAGACCATGGACTTGGAGTTTGTTGTCCTGATGCTGAGCGCTAAGCAGCCGGAACAGGATTGGAGGGGGATGTTGCGTCTTTTGAGGACGAGTATTATGCCGGGGAGTGTAGGACCGTTGCCAAAGTCTGACTCTAACGCTGATAGCAGCACGACGTTGGCGGTTCGAAGTCGACCACAGCTTCAATCTCGCGGCAGCGGCAGCGGTAGCAGTCGGGGCGGTCGCGCCGGTCAAATGCTACCACCCCCACTTCCCATCCGCAACACTGACAATGTCGACAAACCCCCCTCCAACCCCGAACCAGACTCACAACAAGCATCAACGGCCGAAATGATCATCGACCGCGTCTCGTCCTACTTGGTCGATACCCCACCGCGATGGGCCTCCCCAGGATCCGCGCGCGAGGTATCTATTAAGCTTGCTGCCTTGCAGACGCTCATGTCTTTTGCCTCTAGCTCGTTTGGGTTGTTGCAGCTCGCTAAAAGCGATGTGGCGATTCCGAGGATGGCGGCTGCTCTGTGCTGGGCGATTGACGGGCTTTATGACGCTGATGTTCCGTCCGAGACTTTCGGGAAACTCTCTATCGCTACTGATGACACTAGGAAGAAGGATGATATCAAGAAAGGGCGATCACGCCTGGCTCAGGGGCATGCCAATCGGAAGGGGCACAGATATGACAGCGGAATGTCGACACCGCAGTTGTTGTCACAGCTGATTTCTAGGTCGACGAAGCTGTTACACGCACTGGTCACTCATCCCAAAACTTCCGGCATCGTCAACCCTATCGCCCGCAAGCTCGCAACACCGGTATCACCCGCGCCACCGACAACCACACAACTGGAAACCGCCCGCGGCGCCGCCCGCAACGGCCGCAACACCACTCGCGGTGTTCCCATCCGACCCACAGCCCTCCACGCCCTGCACAGCCGCGCATCCCTCAATGCCGCCGCTGTACATGGGCAGAATTCCCGCCATAACCTCAACCCAAGCATCCCCAACCCCCACGCCTCAGCCGTTAGCAACATGACCGCTGCTCTCCCCCACCGCTACTTGGTGTCTCTTGGCAGACTCAGCTTCGCCGAAGAAGATCTGGTGTTCGAACAAGGCATCGACGAAGAGACAGTGGAGAGAGCGCATGAGTTGCTGGAGCTGGCAGTGGAGAGAGGGGAGGGAGGGAGGGTCAAGGGGGTTTTTGTGGAGGGGCAACATGAAGTTGACGGGATATGAGTTGGTTGTAATCAAGGCAGGCAGGCTTGGAGTAAGGAGAAAGAGAAGGGAAGGAAATGTTTTTTTTGGCTTTTTGATACCCATAGATCTTTTGAAGTATACTGTTGTGTGATGATGTGAGACATGATCTGAAATGCGATCAGATGGGAGATCAACGCTTTAGTTTTCCGTTCATTTATCGCAGCAGAGTTGGCGAAACAGAGAGGAACTGACCTCCAATCCCCAACGGTAGGTCCATCTCTCTTGCGATCTCGTTAAGTCACATCAGCGTCTCCACCAAGACATGGTCAATAACGCAACCGCCTTATTTGCGCCGCCGCACTTACCTTTACGTTCAAGCAGATTCGCAGAAGGAACTCTCGACGTGTTCTCCTCCTTCGGGACAAAGCAATGTCATTGACAAGAATATGGTTGTGACCGAGTTCTCTTTCTGATTCCGCCGCCGCTCTTGCCTTCGCATTCAAGTCGAAACTTCTGAGATTATTTCAAAAGTTGTTCTTCACTCCTCGGCAGAAAAGGATCCCGTCAATGGCAGTTTCCCCTGGGTCATTCACGCAGAGAAACAAACAAGGCATTTGAATCTGTATAAGTAACACCATTCTCTTCCCCGTCCTCTTCAACTCTGGCCACTGCATATCCACGCCCAACCACTTGTCAACCCCATCATCCAATTCTGTTACGAAGCCTCTATTACTTCCGGAAGACCAACGAACAACCCACACCCATCTATTTTGCAACACAACTTTAATCATATTCGCTCACCATGGATCCCTCTGTGTTCGGCTTCGAGCTCATCGATGATACCATAATCCGGGCCTGGTATCTACACGATGGACAGATCCCCATCCCGACACTTGACCGAGCACACACTCTGGAGATGATCAAGGAGGGCCAGATGCAGACCCCTTTGCAGCTCGTCGCCTTAATCCAGCAAGAACACCCGATCATACACAAGCCCTGGTGGACTCAGGTCTACCTTCCCATCTTCTGTCCCGCCAAAATCGCTCTGGAAGAGATGTACAAGCACTTCTTCTTCTTCATCAAACGCAACGAAGGGCGTGTGCACGACTTTAGCCTAGGTCTAATGTCCAAGAAGATGGCCTTTCACCTCGGTTACACTCTCCAAGTCTTCTGGCTCCTAGCCAAACGCCCGTGCCCGCCGGTCGCCGACCAGCCGGCGCATTTTTCCAATACGAAGCCGAACATCAGGTACCTGGCCAACTTTTTCGAGATACTTTGCCTGCAGCTTTGGCAACAACGAGAAAGCGGGAGACTGAGAGTGCCAAAAAGATTCCAGTTCGAATCATGGAAGAACAGCAAGGGATCTATGGACAATTGGAGGGATTTGGAGGGGGCGTTGGCAACATTGTGGCGTATCTTCACACATGAAGACGGCCTTCAGTTTCCGGCCGACGTCGACCTTTGCAGCATGAGAGATTGGGAGTTTATTCACCTGTCGGCGGAGGAGGAGGCGTGGTATGGTATCTCTAGTGATGGACCAGGCAAGATGTCGCCGCTGGCACTGGGACTGAAGGAGGCGGAGAGGGTGCAGAGGCATTGGGAAAAGGAGAAGAAGTGGGTGGATCCCATGTACCCGGCTGAGTGGGAGGGATGGGCGGTGGTTTAGGTTTGGACTTTGGAATGGGAGTGGCTACACGTAGTAGCGTTAAGTTTGAGTATGGATCATGACAAGAAGTATTAGCGTAGTAGACAGCGATAGCAGTAATTGATGAACATTGACTACTTTGAAGGGCTGCTCCTCAATCCGAAGATTTGCGTACGAAACTGCACTTCTTATTATTGGAAAAGATGTTGCCGATGCTGATGGGCATGAAGGAGGCGGGAAGATTGCAGCTGATTTGGGAGAGTGAGACCTAAGGGGTGGTTTGGGCACACGGACCCGACATCAGAATGGAGGTGGGTTGTAGAGGGAAGCTAAAAGGCTTACCCTGAGTGAGCAACGAGCAGGTATGGAAAAGGGAGGGAAACGCGGCTGGGACGATGGCGAGCCCAGGACGCAGGAGGAACCGAAAGTGCTTACTGTTTGGCGTATGGTTACCTCAAAGTGTAGAATAGCTCTAGCGCAAATAGCAATATAAATGGTATAATGAGCAAAGAATAGAAGAGGAACGCATAGGTGTGTGGTTCATGTCATCATCATTATGTTTGTACAAGATCAAGCGCCGCCAATGTATACAAAAAAGTGTGTGGTATCGCTTTCAACTATCCAACTCCCATCCAGACCCCCCCCTGCTTTTGTTTACTGCTCGTTGACGAAAAGACCAGCCATGCCCATACCAGTGCCAATGCACATGCTCGTCAACAGAATCTTCTTGCCCGATTTCCTGCACTCGGCCAAACCAGTGACAATCTGTCTAGCACCGGTGGCACCGAGGGGATGGCCAAGAGCAATAGCACCACCGCGGGGGTTCATCTTGTTCCAGTCGAGCTGGAGCTTGTCACGGCAGTAGACAGCCATGGAAGCGAAAGCCTCGTTGACCTCGACGACATCAATATCGTTGAGGGTAAGACCGTGCTGGCTGAGAAGCTTGGGGATGGCGATGGAGGGGCCGATACCCATGATGCGAGGAGCAAGACCAGCAACGGTCGAGCCGACGTACTTGGCGAGGATGGGCTGGCCGAGCTTAACGGCGGTAGAACGCTTCATGAGCAAGATGGCAGCGGCGCCATCGGTAACCTGGGAGGCGTTACCGCCCGTGGTGGTGGGACCCCACTGGGGGAAGGCAACGCGGATCTTGGCGAGACTTTCGGCAGTAGTGCCGGGGCGGATACCCTCGTCCTTGGTGATGGTGACGTCCTTCCACTCGCCGTTGGCGTCCTTGACGCGGGTCTTGATGGGGACAATCTCGTCGTCGAAGAGGCCGGCCTTCTGGGCGCGCTCGGCACGCTGGAACGACTCGGCGGCGTACTTGTCCATCTCCTCGCGGGTAATACCGAAGTCGCGGCTGACGTTCTCGGAGGTCCAGCCCATGGGCTGCATGCAGTCGGCAGACTCTTGGGACTGGGAGGTGACGGCCTCGTCGAAGGGCTTCTCGAGGGCGTCACCGCCAACGCTCATGGACTCGGCGCCCAGGGCGATACCGACCTCGATGGAGCCGCACGAGATGGAGTGGGCAATGTCCTCGACGGCCTTGAGGCCCGAGGAGCAGAAGCGGTTTAGCGAGTAGGCGCCGCTGGTGTTGGGGAAGCCGGCAGCGAGGGCGGCGGCGCGGAGCTTGTAGGCGGCCTTGCCATCGGAGACCTGCAAACACACAACAGCCATTAGCATCTAAACCTAGTTCCTTTACGACAGCCACTTAGAAGCAGCGGACAGACAATGTTCCGTACATTACCCATGGCGATATCCTCGACGAGCGCGGGATCAATCTTGGAGCGCTCCCTGACCTCCTTGAGGGTGGCATAGGCGAGATACTCGAGCGAGGTGTCCTTGAAGCCGCCCTTCTTGGCCTTGGCGAGGGGGGTGCGGATGGCGAGGGTGATGACAATGTCGTCGGGGTTCTTGGCCGTGATGTTGCTCAGAGCGCTACCTGGGGTCAGGTGCTTGAGGATGGAACCGAGACGTTCGACGGCCATTGTGACTGATGTTGTGGTGTTTGTTTGTTTTGGTGGTGATGGTTGGGTTGGCTGGGAGACGATGTTCAAGTTATCCGGCGGCGGGAGTTGGGACAGGAATCGACAGCGACACGGACAGAAAGAGACGGGAAGATGTTCAGTGACCGTCGGCTGTCGTGGTTAAAAGGGATCGGCCATCGGCTGGCGGGAGTGGTGGCGGCATGTTGTTAGTCGTCTTGGACGGCCCATGTGGAATGCGACTGGAAGAGTGGGGTTGTGTTTGCCGAGGCACAACGGAAGTGTCGATGTCGGTTCGGTATTTGGACTTGGTTACGGGGGCCATTGTCTCCGTTGGTTTCAAAATAAATCTGGCACGTGCGCAAAGGAATATAGCCCGTGCATTCAACTAGTAATAGCTGTTAGGACTATTGAGTCTCTATTATATTAACCCCCGTCGACTTCCTTCAACGGACCCGCCCTATAAAAATATAGGTCTCCTCTCCTCGAACTTTAATTTTAATAGCCTTTTTCCAACCTTTACCCTTTAATATTTAAATAAATAAAAACGTTAGAAATACGAAAAAAGGGACGCTAAGGATAACTTTTTCAAACCCTTTCTAAATATATATTTTTTAGAACGTTCGGACTACTTATTATAAAAATCCAACCTTGAGGGTATCTTTTATTTTTAAACTTTTATTAGATACTCTTAATTAAAAACGTATATAGTAATTGTATAGATATAAAAAGTATATATTGAGGATAGCTTTAATAAGACGGTTTTAATAGTACTACCTTTATAGTATATAGACTATTTGTTATTCTAATACAATTTCGAAGGGGTAGTTTTTATAATGGCGCCAGCCCGGCTATACTATTATACCTACTATACTTTATAGGAGGATTAATACTATAAAGTACTATAAAGGTTAGAGGAATAAATAATATAGAAAGTTCGCGCTAAGATTAACTAAAGCGGGCTCTAACCTTATTAAAAATATTTACTCTTATTTATTATATAGGTAAAGGGGGATACGAATAAAGGGATTAGCTATTAATAACCCGTATATAGGTCCCGCTATTACTTACGCACCAGAGTATTTATTCGGGTCTATATAAATATATTTAATTCTCTTCCTTTTCTTCTCCTTATTTTAAATCTTTTATTATAAATAATATTTTAGCTTTACCTTCGATTTATTTATATTAGTACCCTTATATTATTTAAAGTCTATTTAATAATACTTAGGAAAATTAAATTTTAATGATTAAAAACTAATATAAATAATTAAACCGACCGTTATAATTTAAAGAACCGAGACTTATAATAATTAATATTATAGTACCCCCGTATTTAATTTATAATAATATTAATATTAGAATTAAAGGCTCTAATAATAACGATTACTACGAAAATAACGATTATAATAGAATAAACCTCTTCGGAAAGGAAGGTAATTATAGTTCTAAACTTAAGGATAAAAAAAGTAATTAAATTTTCTAAGAAGGAGACGTTAGTAATAAAAATAATTCTAAATCGTTGAAAAAGAAAGATAAGGCTATTACTAAATTTAACGTTAATAAAAAGAAGAAGAAGGCTATTTTTAAATTATAGTGTATCGATTCTATTATTAAAGAGAATATAAAAGCCTTTATACGTTTTAACGAAGAATATTTTAACGGACTCTATGTCATGGGGCTGGTGCCCGTGGCTGGCATGCCTGGCAATTGCTAGGCGAGCCCCGCTCATAACCGGCCCGGCAGGGTGTACCTAATTAGGTGCTTTACTATACCGGCAACCCCCTAGCCCGTACGCGCACTCGTCCTATAAAAGGACAGCTAGCCAGGCCTGCCCAATAGGCACTCCTTTCCCCTCTTTTCTTCTTTGTAGAACCTTATTAATTTATTAGGCTAGTATTTATACTAATTATATTATACCCCTTATATTAGGTTCTACCTTATTCCTATATTAGCGGATAAATAGTTTTAAAGACGGATATCTTCTTTAATAAATTTAAAAACGGAGTTAGTAGTTTAGAGCGCAGTATTATAATATTTATTAATACTATAGTCGGATTCGCGGATATAAATATAGATAATATTGGAGTTGAAGAATTCTACAACTCTTAAAACGGCGGCGAATAGTAAGAAAATAGCGGTACTATATCTAACGATAGTATTATAAAAGGCTTCCTCAAAATATTTAATAGTAGTACTACCTTCCGCAATCGTATTAAATCCCTTCTCTTTAATTTTAATCCCAATCCTATCTTTACTCCGCGTTTAGATTTTAATTTTACGGATTCTATTCCTACTACTACTATTAACGGAATTACGGGTATAATTAATACCCTAACTACCGGTACCTCTATTAATTATAATGATAATTATAATACCCCTTATAAATAAAAGCCCCTCGAACTTCCTAAATAGAACGGGCAGCCCTATACCTTCCTCTTCTACTATAATAAATTTATTAAAATATATAATACCGATATTAAAGTAAGTTTACGTATTAATTATAATACTGTTTAATATAAAAATTTTAATACTTTTCCCGATAATAAATAATTCTAACTCGAAGGCTTCTAAATTAGTAAGATAGCCTACGGAGAAAAAGACCCTATTATTCTCCTTAATTAAATTTAAATTATTTTTAACTTATATTAGAATTAGAATACCGCTCTTAATAAATTAGTTCGCTTATATTAAAAAGACGGAGAGTCGTTTATTAGCTTCCTAACTATATTCGACGACGAAATATTAAAGGCTAGGGGTTATAATTAGGAGAGCCCTATTAAACTAACTTATTTCTATCGTACTATTAACTGGAAGTTCTATAATAAATTCTTTATAATCGAACTCTCTAAGGACTACTATATTTATATTACTTAAATATAATACTATACCTCTAATTACGAACGGACTATTAAATTTAAAGAAAATTATCGTAAGTATTTTCGCAATTAAAAAGGTCGCTTTTAAAATAATAGTCTTTACTTCCCTACTTCTAATATTAATACTTAATAATCCGGTATTTAACGCTAATAGTCCTAAACCTAATTTTCTTCCTCTTCTTCTAATAATTACCCCTTTAATTATAATAGTAATATTATTATAGGATTTATTTGTATCGGCGCAAATAGAGGTCGTAGTAATTAGGGGCGAAGCGGTTTAAATTCGGCTATTTCCTCTAAGCGTATTAAGTAAATCTCTAATAACGAACGCTAGAAATATAAAGATAATAACCTTTACTTCTATTATAAAGCTTCGAATTATTAGGTCGGAAATTATCCTTACTTACCTGTAATCCCTCCTAATAATAATAATAATATTCGTATTTAAATTACTATTACCGAAGTCTTTCTGCTTTTAGAAGAGGACGACGAAGAATAGGATTCTGCTTCTAAATAGGGAAAAGAGTAGCTCCGGAACGAAATCGGGCCCTAGAGCCTAAAATAGACGTATTAAATAAAATAGAAAAATTTAAATTAAAATTATAATTAAAGATAGAACTTACGTTAATTCTATTTATTATTAATAACTGTAATTTATTCTATATCCTTGTTAATAAGGGTTGCTAATACTATATTGCAATTAGTAAAAAGGTTATTAAAAATCTTTAAATTCTTATCGTTCCTATTAAATCTCGTTGTATTAAAAAAGCCTCTACTACTATAAAAGGTACTACTATTTAAAGATTAGTCTACTTCTTAGCGGAGGTTAATAATTATATTTATCCCGTCTATACCTATATCGTTCCGCTTTTAGAATTCCCTATTATTTTAAATAAATTATAATTTAAGGCGATATACGCCTATTCTGTTCCTTACGAAAAGTAGTTATATATAGGTATTATAAACTATTAAATTCCTTATATCGGGGGCGAATAGGTCCCGGATATAGAATTTATTAAGGATATTAAGTCTGCGATCTACGTATTAGTAATTACCTTTATTAATTAAATCTATAAAATATAGAAGGAATTTAGCGGTAGAATAGTAGAAAAAGCTATATTTATAATTAGTCTAAAAAATATTAAAAAAGCATTTTAATTAAAGAAAGTCTATATAGAAGAATAACTTCGTAAAATAATCTTAAAGAAATTCTATAACCTTTTACTTTTATAGATAAAGTAAAATATTAATAAGTATAACCTTTATTATTTTAAAGTTAATTATAAAATTGAAATTAAAAAGGATAAGGACGGTAAAGAATTCCCAATTCCCTTTAGCCCCCTTTATAATATAATTCGTAAAGAATTTTTAATTTTAAAGAAAACCCTAAAGGACCTTTTAAATAAAAAATTTATCTATATTAATAATTCGGAGGCCGGAACCCCTATATTATTCGTACGGAAGCTGGGAGGCGGATTCCGTTTCTATTATAATTACCGGGCTTTCAATACTATTATATAAATAGACTACTATCCCCTTCTATTTATTAGCGAAACGTTTTATATTTTAAAGGGCGTTAAATAATATATTAAGGTCGATATAGTTTAAATATTCTATAAGATCTATATAGCGATAGGCGAGGAATAGAAAATAACTTTCTAAATATAATATAAGTTATTTAAATAGTTAATAATCCCCTTTAAATTAATAAACGTATTAATAACGTTCTAATAATATATTAATTATATTTTTTATAAATATTTTAATAAATTCTATATAACGTATATAGACGACGTCCTTATTTATACTTCGGGTATAAAGGAAGATTATAAAGCGAAAGTCCGTTTAATACTATAAAAGTTCTTTAAAGTAAATTTATACTTTAATTTTAATAAATACGAATTTACTATTAAGAAGGTTAAATATTTCGGTTTTATTATTTATATTAATATTAATATTTAAGTTAACCCCGAAAAAGTTAAGGCTATCTTCGAATAATTCCCCCCTAACTTTTAAAAGGGCGTTCGAAACTTCCTTAGGTTTATTAATTACTATAGGATATTTATACTATAATTCTCAAAAGTTATTATACTATTAATAGCGCTAATTAATAAAAGTATAGCGTTCGAATAAATTAAGGAGTACGAGAGCGCTTTCTAATTATTAAAAATATTATTTATATATACCCCGATTCTTATAGAATTCGACCCTAATAGAAAAACCTTCTTAAAAATAAATTATAATAATTTCGTATTAAACGGTATTATTTCGTAAGAAGTTAACGATTTTAGTAAGCGGGTAGTTATTAATTACTATTTACGGAAATTAAATATTATAAAATAGAATTACCCTATTTATAATAAAGAAATACTAACGATTATTAATTACTTTAAATAGTAATTTACCGAACTTCGGAATTGTAAATCCTTTATTATTTTTACTAATTATTGCAATTTAGAATACTTTATAAAAATATAGCGCCTTTTTAAACGCTAAACTCGTTAAGTAGAATATTTCTTTCGGTTTAACTTTAATATTAAATATTATCCGGGTAAAGAGGGAGTAATTTTTAATATTTTATTTCGATAGGAGTAAAATATACCTATAGAATAAAATTAGGAGGCCTACGACCTATAAATAATCCCGGACTCCGCCCTCGAAATTTATACTCCGTTCTACATCTCGGCCTCTTATATAGTCCGCGCCGGGAAGGAGGGCGTAAAAGTATTTAAAGATCTAGATTTGTAGTAGTTTTAAGATTAAATAGCCTTTAAGGACTCCTTTTATTAATAAATTAAAATAGTAGTTTAGAATAACGAATACTACTTCGATCCTTCTTTAAAATTTAAAATTTAGATTACCGATTATAATATTAATTCCTATAGCCGGCTCCGCTATTAAAACTGTCTTTAGGTCCCCGGAGCCCCCGTATATACTAAATTTAATTCTATTAACCTTTCGGACTAATTTTAATAATTTAATATTCTTTATACAACTTTTATCCAAATTATTTATAATTCCTACGTTTTTAATTACCCTAGTAAAGAAAGTACTATCGCTACCCTAATTAGGTATTTCTACTAGCTATTCCTAAGCGTTTATATTCGTTAATTCTTCCGAAACTATTATATTTATAGTTCGATTAAAGTTTAGAGAGAATAGAAGAAGGGGCTTATATAATTATTATCGGTCCCGGACTAATTCAATTAAAAAATCCAAATAAATTTTATTACGGACCTCCCGGACTCTAATAGTAATACTTATTTCTAAATTATTAAGGACCGGCTTAATAAGAACATTATCCTCGAACCTATACCATCTATAAAAGTAAAGTTCTATATAGAACGCTTCCTTTAATATTTTATTAGATACTATAGTTTCCTTAAATCTATCGTTAATAATAAAGGTTCTAATTAGATTAGCCGCTTTTAGGCTAAACTCTACGAACTCCTTAATATTAAACATCTTCTTAGTACGGCGTACTACCCCTAAATAAATAGAGGACCCAAGCGTATAAATTAGGAGATTTATACCTACTTATAAATAATTATTAATTACATTTAAAACAATTAAAATAAATAGTATTTTATAACGTAATTAACTATTAATAACTATATTAATACTTCTATTAATATAACACCTTTCTTTACTACTTATAAATACAACGCCGAACTCCCAATTTCCGTAATTGAAGAAGAGGCCTACCCAAGAGTTCCCTTCCTTTCCTCCGAAAAGCGGGCACACTAATTCGTTAAAAAACTATAATAAATTATAAACTTATATTAAACTATTATAATAGTAGCCGTTTAAGAGCAAGAAAAATTCGCTAATTAACGTCGTTAACCCGCCGAATACTTCTAAATCGGAAACAAAATCTAATTTAATTTTAAAAATTATTCTATAGACCGCCTTAAAAAGAAATTCGATTAATTATACACTAAATATACTATTTTTAAAATCCTCTCGCCTTATATAATTAAATTCTTTAATCTTCCCCGCGCAATTTATAATATCTTCTATATAAATCTCCTACGCCGAATAATTATAAACCCTTTACCGGATTAA
This sequence comes from Neurospora sp. CHS-2018a, assembly GCA_009802275.1. Lineage (NCBI taxonomy): Eukaryota > Fungi > Ascomycota > Sordariomycetes > Sordariales > Sordariaceae > Neurospora > Neurospora sp. CHS-2018a. Next base: position 31,452 of record RAKG01000122.1, on the reverse strand, counting down.
AAAATTACTAATAACTAACCGCTAGCTATAAAAATAGAAAGTAAATTAGAATTCTAAATAAAAGAGATTCTTTATACTAATATTATTAAGAAATAAGAGGGCATTATTCGAAAAGTCTTAATTAAGTAGAAGGGTTACTATATCCTATTATAGGAATCCTTAAATAAATTCCGAAAGACAGTAGCTTTAAACTAATTTGAAGAGAAATACAAATTAATAAATACTAATAACAATTTAATTAACTAATAGATTAAAAACTATCCCTAGGAAAATAAAGATCTTACGAACGGACTAGGAATAGTTAATTATAGAATTAAAAAACGGAAGGGAATAGTAAATAGTACTAAAAGAAATTTAAAATTAATTAAGGCCGAGCCCTAAAACTACTAACTACTAATTAAATATCTCTTATAATTTTATTATCTAATAAATCCTTTATAATTCTATTAATATTAAAATTATTAATATTAAAATACTTAATATTATTTTTTCTACTACTAATTAAATTCTTAAGGGTTATATTATAAGGGTCGTAAATATTTTAAGGGCAGATATTCTCTAGCAAAACTAGGGGTAAAAATAGTAATAAGCAGACTCCGTCCAATAAATAAATACCGAAAAATAAATAAATAGCGTCCTACTATTCGAATCCGCCGAATAAATTCGTAGTACGGACTTTCTTATTAAGATTATCGTCCTTTTTATTTTAGCGGCGTTTGGCGACTTTAGTAGAAACTTCTTTCGTAATAGTAGTAACGGCGGTAATAGTAATACCGGAAGCGGTAATAATAATAGTATTAGTAATAGCCTATTCTTACTTCTCGTACTCCTTTTAAAACTCCTTTTCGAACTTCTTAACGGCGAAAACCTCGTTATAATAATTAATAAATTTATCGAAACCGGCTTCGACGGCTAAATCTACTACCTACTTCACTTTTACTATATTAGCCTCTATAGTAATTATCTTCTTTTTAAAGGCTTCGACCTTAGCCGCTAACGAAAAAATATTATTAAATTAAATAGAAGGTACTATAATAGAGGGCGCCGGCTAATAAGTAACGGTTATACCAATTCTCTTTTAGGAATCGCTATAAAAAATAGAATTAATAAATATAGAATAGAGATTAAATAAAAAATAATAAACGGAGGGGCGGTAAAACTATAAGACTAGATTTATATAGGAATAAAACTTTTCTCCTCTAAGAGGGAAAAGTTAGGAAGCAATTTAAAAGCCGCTATAAAGTAGGACTATTTAAGGCCGGGGATATAATTAATAATATATTAGGCCGTAAAAGTCTCTTAGGCCTAGGCGGGGGTAACTTTGTATATAATTTTAATATATTAATAAAGTACGTAAGTAATAACTACGCTACTAGCGGGGGGCGTAATATAATTATAATTATATAATAGATAGTAAACATACTAGGAAGGCTGGAGTACGGAAGCTTAAGCGATAATAGTAGTAATCTCTTTATTAATAACAATTTTACTAATATTAATAAAATTAGTACTAGGCCGGGTCTAGACCGGCTTAAGGATTTTAAACTTTTTCGAAATTAGAATAGGAATTTAAGGTAACGGGGACAATAACAATTAAAATTAATATTATAATTACTAAAATTATTAAAATACTAAGAATTACTATATTATAATAGCGTCGAAGGAGCTAAATATTTTATTCGCAACTAATCTACAATATAGACGTATTAATAGGAATAATAATAAGGGTAAGAATAATAAGCGGAAAGGAATAAAAATAATAAAGACGATAAAGAAGACGAGAATTTAACGAAGAAATAGCGTTTAAAAGTATACTTACAATTTAATATAATAATAATTAAAAGAGGAAAGAGGAAAAGGAGGGAGAAAGAGAGGGGGATTTTAGAAATAAGTAAGATATATATACAATAGGTAATAGAAAGGAGGTTTGCCGTCTAATATTTGGAACTTACATATAGAATTACGTATATATATTTAATTATTTAATTAGAGGAAAAGAGGGGGGCTAATATTATAGGGCTAGTACCCGTAGCTAATATACCTAGTAATTACTAAGCGAGCCCCGCTTATAGCCGGCCCGGTAGGGTATACCCAATTAGGTACCTTACCGTACCGGCAACCCCCTAGCCCGTACGCACGCTCGTCCTATAAAAGAATAGCTAGCTAAGCCTACCCAATAGGCACTCCTTTCCCCTCTTTTCTTCCTCGTAGAACCTTATCGATTTATTAGGCCAGCATCTATACCAACTATACTGCACCCCTTACACTCTACCCTTTCGAAGAAAGATTTTATAGTAAATTTACTTTTTTTTATAAAAAGATTTTACTTTATTTATATAATTAATTAAAATTTCTATTTAAAATATTAATTAATACTTTAATTAAAAATAATAAAGACGAGGAATTTAAATTATTATTCGACCTATTCGATAAGTATATTAATAGCGAAATTAATTGTTTTAATACTACTTTTAATTTAAAGGATTTTATAAAGGATTTAAGGGATAAAATAAAGGAATTTATTAAATTCTTTATTCGCAACGCTATTCCTTATATCCTTTATTACGCTCTATTATTTAATTCCGAATTCCTATTTAATAATTACTTAAACGAAGCCAAATTTACCGAACTATATACTATATATTCTATTAATATATTCTATAAATTTAAATTCTAAATTATAATAAATATAGTTTTAAAAGAATAAATATTAAAAATGTATTAGATTATTTCGTCTTTAAATATAAAGTTTTATATTATTTATAATTAAGTGTCCGCTTTAGAAGTAATATTCCCCGCTTTTAATATAGAATCGCTGGATCCTAAACCCGCCGACCCTAAGATAATTTAATAATTTAAAAACTTTTTAATAGAGAAAAATAAAATTATTTAAAATTTAAAAGATATTATTACCGATTTAAATATTTTTAAAAGTATTTAAAAAATAAGGAATAAAATAATAATTAAAGAAATAGTCCTACTTAGTATCGAAAAGGATCCTAACGTAGCGCTCCTTCGCCGTTCGATTATTTACTTTGTAATTACTCTTATAAATAATAATAATAATAAGACTACGACTATTCCTTTTCGCCGAACCTATTTTTCGATTAARTAAGCCGACCCTCCGAAATTCTATAATTAAAATAAAGAAGATAATATATTTTTCGAAGCCTAATATAATTTAATTTAAAATAAATTCGAAATTAATATTAATTACTATTTAACCGACCGTAATAAATTTCTCTATATTAAAAATTATTTAGCCGGCTTTACTTTTAAAAATTTAATACTTTATTTCTATAAAACTTACCCCAATTAATTTACAATTTATTCTAATTTAATAATTTATTTATAATACGAATATAGCGACCCTAATTAAAACGAAAAGGCTCTTATTAATTTTATAAAGTTTAAAATAAAGGATATTAATAATTTTAATTTCTTTAAAAATAAATTCGTCTATATAATTAATAAGTATTAATATTTTAAAATTGAATAGAAGTACGAATTATTCTAGCGCCTCCTTACGGAATATAAGATATAAATAAGTATAAAATATTGTAATTCTTCTATTTCTTTCGAATTTTACTATATTAATTATTCTAATTTTAATTAAGTATTTAAGACTATTATTAAAAAAATTAAAATTACTTCTTCCTCTTCTTTATATCATAATAAAGGAGGCGGTAATAAGGGATTTAAATCTAATTCTAATAATTTTAATTCTTCTATTCCTAAACCTATTAATAGTAATAGAGGTAACCGTTCCGCGGCCAATAGGATTAAAGAAATTACTTAATTATTTAATGAGGGTAAATACTTCCTTTATAAAGAATATAATTATATTAAATATAATTATCCTTAAAAGGATTAGTATAATTAAAAGCGTTATAATTACGTCGCTACTATTATTAAATATTATCTAATTAATAATAATAGTATTAGCGGTTAAATTATAGCCCCTATTACTCCGGCTACTAACGCCGCCTCCGCTATTAATAATTAAAGAAATTAAATACTTTAAATAAATTAAATTCTTTCCTAGGGGAGGTATTAGTTATAAAATAAATAAAGGATAAATAAAAATAAAAATAAGGAAAGGATAGATTTAATTTAATACCTTACTTAGGAGGGGATTTTATAATTATTTAATATATTATAATTAATAATAGAATTTTTATCTATATTTAACGCCTTAATTGATATAGGAGTAAACGGTTATTTATTTATTAATATAATATTTATTAATAAATTAAAAGAACGATTATTAATAATTTGGGGAATTTTTTCCTGTTTTTTTCCTTAGTACTTTATTTTGAGAGTTATTATAAGAAGGGAGGTTTAGATAGTAGGAAGAGATTAGCTCCTAGCTATAATAGGTCGAAGGATATTATTAATCTAGAGATAAAAGGGTAGAAATTCCTTCCTCGTTTAGAGGAGGAGGAGAAGCAATTTAGATTAAATATTACTCCTTACGAATATACTTAAATTTATATTTTCTAAATTTGCTCCTCGCTAAATCCGTTCCTACTTTGTAAATCTCTTCCCTTAATTTGAAAATTCTAATTTTTAAATCTACTCCCCCTTCTCCTTTTAAAATTTTTAGAATTCTAAAGTTAAAAGTAATACTTTGGTATTACTTTTAATCTCCTCCCTAAATATTTATAATAATTATTTGGGCTTTCAAATTTAGTCTTATTATAAATATTATAATTTTCTATAAACGATTTAACTTATTCCTTCAAATTTTAAGGTTTTTCTTTCAAATCTTATAAAATTATTATCTTTTTTTCGTAGTATAGTTTTTACTCTAAATTAAATAGTAACAAGGATGAAATAAGTTTTAAACTCTTAATTAAATTAGTTAATACGAATTTAAAGAATTTCCGGCCGGGATTCTTCGTAGACGTAAAGGTTAGCCCCCCTTTCCTTGGGATATTAATTTAATAATCGATCGAATAGCGAATAATTAATTGCCCCCTATAATAATAGAATTATTTAATCGATTCTTCGGAGATATTAATATTGGATGTATATAGTTCCTCGCTTTTTTATCCAATTTACGACTTACTAATATCTTTTAATAAGTGTTTTAACTCCTTTCTCCTTTTTTATTAGATTATAATCGATATAAATTATAAGGAAAAATTGTATTGAGAAATTAAATTAATAAGAAGATAAATTAGGAATAATAAAATTAATAATTTAAATTACTTAAGAGTTCGAAAAAGTCGAATTAAAAATAGAGAATTAATTTACCCCCTACCCCTTTTATTTACTTTCGCTATAAATATTCGAAAATTATATACCGAATTTTTCCTTTAATTAATTATAACCTTATTCGGTTATATTATATTAATTTTTTAACTTTTATTAATTATTTTTTTATTTATATTAAGTTTCCTTTTAAAAACGAATATTATTAGTAGGGTAATTATTAGTAGCGATTAATATAATTAAGAATGCTATTAAATAAGCGAACTATTTTTAAATACTTTAATTCCCGGCCGTATTAAACCGTTTAATTTAAATTTTAATATTTAAAATCTAGTGGTACAAAGGTATTTATATAATACTAATCTTTTAAATAAAGAATGCTAAATTTATTTATTTTTAAGTAATTATATTAACCCTTACAATTATTACTTTATATACTTACTAATAAATTTACTTATTTATTATTCCCTATTTAATTAAAAACCTTTATTTTTTACCGAATTTTTATTTAATAATATATCCGATTCCTCTTCTAAATATAATAACCCCTCTACTCTTAAAATTAATATTCTTAAAGTTCCGGTTAAGGGAGTAAATCCTCCTATAGTAATTGTACCCCTTAATTCCGTCTTTAATTAGTTTAGTATTTAATAGGGCTGTAATATTAAACTTAAAAAGAAGTTTAATAGTAAAAAAATTACTAAATACTTCGAACTTTTTAACGAAGAAGTTAATTATATTAATTTTAGCGATAATAAATTTAAAATTAGCGTTTAAATTACTTAATATAAAAAGTAGCCTAAAGATATTATTAAAAGTATTTTCCGCTAATTTAAGTAAGACGATAATATTTCCTAAAAAATTTTTATTAAAGCCTTTAAAATAATTTATAAAGCTAAGGACCCTAAATAAATAGATAATATATTTATTATTTTTAAGAAATTCTATACTAAATAAATCCCTTATAAGAAAAATAAAATTAATAAGGCTATTTTTAATTATATTACCTTCTTCGTTCGCTAGAATAATATAAATAAGGAGGCTATTAAAGATTTAATTATTAAAAACTTCTATACAAAATTAAATATTAAAACTAAGTAAATAATTATTAATGTTATATTTATTAAAAATAAAGAGGTAATCTTTAAAATAAATTAGATTACCTTCTATACGGACTTTTAAGAGATTATTATTTAATAGTTTAAAGTATTATTTTTTAATAATTCTTTAAATTCTTCCGACTTTAGCGAGGAGGAGATTATTACTAAAAAGTGTAAGACTAAGAAAAAGGTTGTCGATATAGATAATTTTTCTTTGTTTAACGAAGGTAGTACGGTTATTATTGAAAAGATTACCTCTATTAAAAAGGTTAAGAAATAATTGGTTAAAGTAATTAATCTAATCCTACCTACTAAAATTAATAAGACTATTAAATGTATTAATAATTTAATAGATAAATTCGCTAATTAATTCGAGAAATTAATAATTTATTATTTTAAAATAAAAAATATATAATACTTCGTCTAATACTTTCTTTTTACCCTTCAATAGCCCGCATACCCTATTTAGATCCTTTATCCTCCTATATAGATTAATATWATATTAATYTCTGGTTTTAGCCGAAGTAAAGGTTAATACTTTTTATTTCGTAGTAAATATATTCCCTGCGATTATACTTTTCGCGACAATTAAGCTCCTACTATATACTATTAATATAGAAATAACTATTTTATATATAAGTATAATTAAAAATAGTATAATTTCTTATATAAATATTATTTATTTTTTATAATTCAATCTTCTAAAGGATTAAGTATTTAAATCTTCCTTAAATTTAATTAGGACCCTAGCTAGAGAGTAGATTACTAATTATATATTAATATTTAGTGTTAAAGTAAAATTAGGGAATTATTCTAATCTTTAATAACTATAAAAGTTAATTACCTGGATTACCCTAAATTTAAGAAGTAGGAGTTAAAATAATTTAAGGGAAAAAATCCTAAAAGGTTTAATTATATTCCTAATTTTAATTTATTTCCCTTAAGTAATAAAAAAACGTAGGAGGAGATTTAAGCCGTTAATATTAAAAGGAAGAAGGTTAGGACTAATATTATTTAGACTAATAAATATAACTATTTTTATAGAATAATATAAACTATCTGAAAAAAAGCGGCGGCTATTTATATAATTGTAGCTAATTCTAAAGAAAAATTCCCCGGCAAATCCCTAAAAGTTACTAAATTAATAAATTCGGACAATAAAGTAAAAATTAATACCCCTAAATCTTCTTCTACCATAATTATTACTATAGGAGAGGTTAAAAAGCTTAAAATCTTTAATAAAAATCTCCTCCCCTCTATTAATACCCTTATATTCGTAATTACCCCTCCTCTTAAAAGAATTAATTTAAATAAACGAACCCCTAAATATAATATTATAACTATAGAAGAAAAGTAATCTACTTCTAAATTTATTACCGAGAAAGTTAAGAAGATTTACTTATCTAAAGAACTTAAGGACCCTAAAACTCGTAATAATATAATTAAATTAAAGGATCTCTACCCTATAGTAGTAAAATTCATAGCTACTAAAGTGAATATTACTATTAAAAACGTTATTAAAAATAATTCTACTAATACTATAACCATTTACTAATAAGTTAATCTATTTAATAATATTAGCTATAGTAATAATAATAGTATACCTAAACCTGAATTTAAATATAATAGGAGCGCTACTTATAATAATACCCCTAAAACTAATAAATTTATCCCTATTATACCTAAAACTAATATTTAGATATTAACCTTATTCTTTAATAATAGATTTATTCCTTCTAAAATAGCGATTAATTTTATAAAAATAATAAGAAGTATTAGTATATTTTCTTTTTATAATTAAATTAATTCGATAGGGGTATATAACCTTCTAATATTAAAATAGTAAACCTTTAAATAATTCTAGTATAAGCCTATATAAAGAATATTAATTCGTAAAGTCTTTATTAACGTTATAAAATACGCGGAAATATTTACCCTAATTATAGAGAAGGGAATTACTAAATTCCTACTATTACCTACGTTAATAATCTCTATTAAAGTAAAGGGAAGATAAAAAATCGCCGCCTTACTCGATACCGGTATAAAGTATAATACTATTTATAAAGGATTTATAAATTGGTTCGGTTTAAATATTATTAATATAGTAATTAAAAATATTAATAGTAATAGAAGTAAAAAAAACTTCCTTAAGGAGACTTATAAGAAAATCTATTTATTCGATAAGGGTAGAAAAATCTACTTCTTCGTTACTAAAAACTACTTACCTAACTATAAGATTATATTAGGTTTACCCTTCTTTTAAAATGCTAATATTTATATAAAGTATAAGGATAATAGTAAAAATTATATATCGATTATAATTGGCGGGATAGTAATTTGCGCCGCCCTAATTATTAATTTAAAAGAATTAATAAATATTAATTAATAAATTTAAATCCTAAATAATATTTATAGCCCTTATAATATTCGGTAGGGAAAGTATTATAAATATTAATTCTTCGGTAAGGATAGAACTATTAAATTAGATAAAATTTAAAGAAAATAACGAAGGGATAGTTGCCCTTATTAACGAAGCGGTAGAAAAAGTTATTTTAATATTATATAAAGAAAGGGAAAAATATTAAGCGCTATAGAAAGTATAGGAAATTATTAAAGGAGAGGATATAAATTCTAGGGTTAATTCGAATTTAAAAAATATTATTCGATTGCGTTCGGTATAAAGTAAAGGAACAAATCCTAGGGCTAGCGAAGAAGAGGGTTAGGAAGAATTAGAAATAATTATTATTTTGAAGAAGGTGAAGAAATAGATTAAGAAAGTTTTAATAAGAGAATTTAAGAGGGTTATAAGGAAATTTATAAGTAAAGTAAAAAAATAAAAGCTAAAGACTTTTTTCGTATATATTAATATTATATATAAGAAGATTAGATAAAAGGCTAACCCTGTTAATAATATAGTTTCGAATAGATTAAAGTTTAGAGGGAACCTTAATTAGAAAGTAAATAAAATAGTAAAGGTCTAAAAATAGATTAATAACGCTTTAGAAAATTTCGGTATAAAATAAAATTCTTATATCGTTCCCTAATTTATAGAATTAATTAGAGGGTTAAAACTAATAAAAGAACGTTTTTAAGCTATTATCCAAACGGTCTAAAATATTTTAAACGCCGGGGAAATTGAATTATTTACTTATATCCTTTTTAATAGAGAGGACGCTCTTATTTAAAATTTTATAAAATATAGAAAATTTAATGCTAAAGTAATCCCTCCCTAAAAGATCCGTACTATCCTATATTCTATTTAGTAAACTAAGGCTATTCTAATCCTTAAAACTCTTTATAATAAAATTTATAATTTACTCAAAGATAGGGTTAAGAAGAAAATCCTTAAGGAAAGTTACGCTGCGTATAAAAATAATTAATTCTTTATTACTAAAAAGGATAGAAGTCTATATTTAATTAATAATATTTAATAGATTAATAAAGTAACCCTACGAAATATAAATCCGCCCCTAAGTTATAAAGAATTTAATAAAAGTTTTAAAGGTTATAAAATAATTTTACTATTAAATCTATTCTCTAGCTATAATTAGATCCTTTTTAATAAAATTAGTAGAGATCTTACGACCTTCTTAATACTATTAAAATACTTCCGAATAACCACCTTACTTTAAAAAAGTACTAATTCGATCGCTTAATTTATAAGAGTAATAACCCGTATACTCTATAATTTAATCCCTAACGTTTATTAACTATATTTTAATAATATTTATATTAAAAGCCCTAAAATTAATTATAATAGGGAGGTAATTAATATTAAAGGTATTAGGAAATATATTTTAGAATATTTTATAAATATTAATAAAGTCCTTTTTAACGTAGAATTAATAAGAAGGATAATCGCCGCCGTTAAATCCTAATAATATTAAAATTAAACTATCTTTATTAATTATCTTTATACTCCCGACGGTAGATTACCAACTACTAAAAAAGTCGCTAAAATTAATAAATAAATTTACTATAAAAAATAATTTAAGAAAAAGGGTAAAAAGCTAAAGTAGGTTAGAATCTTCCTTAATATTATAAGTTATTACCGGATTTGGATTAAGAATTTTAATATTATTATAATCCCCTTCTACGCTTTAATAAAGAAAGGAATAAAATAGAATTAAGGAGAAAATAAATAATTCGTTATAGAATACTTTTAATACTTAATAATTATAACCCTAATCTTCGCTATATTAATATATAATAATAACCGATATAAAATAATCTACCTAATAATTAATATATTATTTAAAAGTTAGGGTATAATACTAGAACAAATTGGCCCCGATAAAAAAAATTACTTATACCGCTTCGAAAATAGGATTTAATCCGACGCCGAAAAATATTATAATACTACTAAGAAAGAGTTTTAAAACCTCCTTTATACGCTAAAACGATTAAAGTAATACTTATTCGGCGTCTACTTTATTATTAAAATAAATATAATAGTCCTTATATATTAATTTAACGGTATTATAAGCGATATCCCTAAAAAATTTTTAATAAAGTAGATTATTTAAATTAAAGTTTTTAATTTTAAAATTAAATATATCCTAAGAAGTAAGAACACTATTATTAATAGCCTATCCTATAAACTTTTAAAACCTTCTAATTTTTATAAAAAGGAATATAAAGAGGATATTAACGATTTTATTAACGTATAAATTTATATTGTCTTTATTATTTAAATAAACGCTCTAAAAGTAATTCTTAAGGGAGATTAATCTTAATAATCCTAAAAGATCGCCTCTTACTTAATAATTTACAAAGTCCCTAAGTATTTAAAAGGATTTATTATTCGCCGCTAATTTTATAATAATATTATAAAATATTTTATTTCTAAAGGAACCCTCTAATTACTACCTACTAACCCTTTATAAATTCTATAAAAGCTTATTAATAACCCTTAAAACTATAAATTAATTTTAATATACTATTATAATAAAATTAAATACTATAAAAAGGAAGGGACTTACCGGCGGATTATTAAATACTATTATTAGAAGGGTATATATATTTAAATCGAAGAAATAATCCGCTCCTACTTATAATATTAAAAGTTTAATTTAAAACGGTTTGAAGATAATTACAAATAGACCTACTTAAGTATTCAATTTATAAGGAGGTAAATATTTAATATCTAATTTATACCGGGTACTATTAAAAAAAAGATATTATTAATAGAAGTTAAAAATAATTTTATTAAGTATATTAAAGCGACTATCCTACCCAGTATTAAAGCAGAATTAATAATTAACTTTTTAAAGTCTATTCTTTTTAAATAGGGATATCCGTTCGCTATCCTAATTAATAGTAATTCAAAATTTAAAGGGGAGTTTAAAGATATACTCTAATAATTAAGGATCCTTAAATATATTATCGCTTCCTATAATTCTAACATTAACAGAGTAAATAAGTAAAGCTATACAATTATTATAATTTCCTTAGCTAAAATAAATAATAGTAAGAATATTATTTAGAGGAAACTCTTATCCTTTATCCTTTTTACAAATTGAATTACAATTAAAAATAGCTACGGATATATACCCTTCTAATTTACTTACGGCTATAACCTAGTTACCCTAATCGAATTTAATCTCCCCTTTTAGAAAGTAGTAAATTAGTAAAATAATAGCGAAAAAATAATTAGAGAAGAGCTAATTTCTATAATAGCCAAAATATATTACGATATTAAATATTATTTCGTTTAAGTAATTAAGAAAATTGTAGTAATAAGGGAACGTACAATTAATTACCGAAATAAATATAATTAACGGAAAATAAGGCTTTAAAATAGTTAAATCGAAATTAGAAACCTAATACTAATTTACGATAATATTCGCCGTATTAATATAAATTCAATTAAAAAATTAAATTACTAATAGTAAAGTCCGCTCTATATCTTTCGGATATTAAAGAATATTTACTATATAGAAACCCTTAATAGAATATAATTTTTAAAACTAATTAATTTTTAAAAAAACGACGCTGAAACCGGAAACGCCGATTTCTGGTTAGGAAGTGCTCCAAAACGAAAATAGACAACGGCAATCGACTTAGGAGGGTCGTTTACCCCCCTTGCAATATCCTACGACGAACGCAGCGATGGCGTTGAATTATTACTACCGATAATAATTAATAGAAGCGTATATAAATTCGAAAATAACGTTTATAACCCCTTTAGAAGTATTTCCAATTATAACGACTTTAACGCCGCATTCGCTATAAAAATTTCGGAGAAAACGGAGAACGATAATAAAATTATAAAGAGATTTATTATTTAAGTAAATAAATCTACGGACTATAATATTATTTCGCCTAAAAATTATCGTTAAGTTCGAAAATTATTTTTCGAATTCGTAAAAATTTAAGTAAAGAAAAGTAAGTCCCGGATATTTAAAGTAAATAAGGCTAGCGAGAATTAATTTATTATTAAGAAGGATTTCGATAATTTAAAGAAAAATATTTTTAAAGAATTTAAAAAGGGTACTTAAGAAGCGCCGAAGAAATAAGCTAATATTATTACAAAATTACTAAGTAAGATCGGCGCTACCCTCTAATAATTAATTATTATTATTATTCTAAAATTTATCCCTTTTAATTACGAACGCTAATTTATAATTAAAGGAGTTTTAATTTCCGCCTAATACGTTAAATAATCGAACGAAGATATAATATAAGCGATTAAAAACGTTTTAAAAGAGAAATAATATAAAGGAGTCCGAATAATTATTTAAATAGTAATAAGTAGTAATTATATTATAGTTTTCAATAAACCTATATATAAATAGTATTAGAAGTATTATATTTAAACGAAAGAGGTTTTCGGAATAGAAGTTATTATAACCTTTAATATTATAGGAATTCTAATTGAAGGAATCCCTTAGGCTAGCTTCGATAGAAAATTAGATAATACAACGCTAAAAGAAATAAGGGAAAAGAATAAAGAAGCGGATATTATCCGTATAAAAGTTTAAAAAAGATACGATAAGGAAGATAGGGGGATAATTTTAATAGAAATTACAACCGTAAAAGTAATAATCTTCCTCTAAGAAAACCTTTTCTTCTAAGATAGTAGGGTTTATTTATATAAATTATTCTAAATTATAATTATTATTTAATAATATTTTAAATATTAGGGATTTAAATATATAGCGAAGTTCTATCGCCTAAAGGATACTTACAATTATTATAATTAATTTAAATATAATAGGGCTTATTTTAACGAAGAAAATTACCCTTCGAATAAAAATAGTTCCTTAATCTATTATAAATTATATAGCAAGTTAGGGTATTTTACTTTTAATAAAAAGTAATACCTATTCGTTAGAGCGGCCTATATAAAGGCTTTAATTATATACGTTAAAAGGCCCTATAACTTTATTATTTATAAAGGACCGGTTAAATTAATATTAAAGCCGATAATTAAGCCGAAAGAAGACGTTACTATCCCTAACGCCCCCCCTAACTCCTATTTTATTATAATTTTAGAGAGATTATTAGCCGGAAAAGTAATAAAAGGCCGACTTAAATAAAAAATATTCGGGAATAATTTTCGGCCGAAATCTATAAATTAATTTAGTTTAATAAATATATATATGTATTTATAAAGCGCCGGTAACCGTATTTATACCAGCTTTATAGCCGTTACGCGCGCGACCGCCGCTAAAGACGTAATACCTATTTTATCCGCCGCTAAATTAAAAGGAACCCTTTTATAGGGTAATTAATAATCTAATTAAAAATATTCTATTAGAATATAAGAAAATTGTACGAGAGAGGGAAATTTCTATTCGAATAAGAGGAGACTTATAATATTATAGTAATTTAAGAGCCGGGTAGAAATTTAAATAGGGATATTTACCGGCCGAAGGATAATAGGTATTATAGTATTAATTATTTAAAGAAGGGTAGGGCGGCGATTTATATAAATAAGAAGTAGAATTTTAAGGACTTAGATTTCTAATTAGGGAAGGATTAGGCTATAGTAATATTTAAGAATTTATAGGAATTAATAATCGTTTACTCTATTTACTCCCCTATCTTTATATACGGTACGCCGGAATATTAATAGGGGTCTCCCCTTTTCGAACTCTTCGAAGAGAAACCCTTATAAAGTTACTAAATAGCCGTCGGGGATTTTAATTTCTATTATTCTAATTAGAATTTAAAGAATAGGATTAACTTAAAAATTATAAAGTTTTTTATTTAAATACGACGGTAAAAGTTAAACTTATTAACCCCTCGCGGGGAATTAATATAATTCGGTAATATAATATAAAGCGAAAAAAACGGAACGATCAATTATATATAAATATTATATAATATTAAAATTAAATATTAGGGAATTTAACGATACGAATAGACCGGCTCGGATTATTATTCTTAAAAAATTTAAATCTAGGTTAGAAAATAAAATAGGAAGGCCGAGGAAAAAGGAAATTATAATTAGAGCCTTATAAATATAAAAAAGGTATAAAATATAATAAAAAAACGGATATTGGTCCTAAAGGAGATCGTTATAATAGAAGACTTCGAATTAGCGTTTAATAAATTCAATAGGGAATTTATTAATATTATAGAGAAACTCTATCTGTACGTGGATAAAACTCTATTTGTACGTGGAAAAAAAAAGGCAACTTCAATGTCTCTTTTCTAACGTTAAGGATTTTAGTAAGGAGTTAAAAATTATATTGAAATTTTTTTTATTTTTTCCTCTACCTGATAGTACCTTACTACCAAGTGTATTAGCTCTATATCTTAAATAATTTCAAGATATAGAAGAAAATAATAAAGGAAATATTAAAAATAATAAAAGGTTAAAAGCCGAGGGAAATAGGATTTAGCTAGCGCTTGGAGTTGTAATAGGCTTACTTATAGTGAAAAATCCGTTAAAAATCAACGAGTAATCTAGTACTACTTTTATTTCCATCCGATCCTTCTTAAACGAGTTACACTTAGAAAAGCAAAAGTGGATCCACGTACGAATAGAGTTTTATCCACGTACAAATAGAGTTTCTCATATTATAAAGGAATTCGTCCTATATTAGAAGAAAGGTCGGGGAAAATAGGCGGATTAGTAGAATTTAAAATATAAAACAGCGATAAAAGATATACAATAAAAATAGTAAGTATAGTTTAGGAATAGGACGCTTTTAAATTAGAGGGAATTTATAGAGGTAGTAGTAAAGAAGAAACGATTTATATCGAAGACTTAGACGGCGAAGTAGCGAAATTATATCGCCTCTATATTGAAGGATTTAAATAAATTTTAACTATTAAAAAAGTAGGCTCGAACCCGGAGTTACTGCTTAATAAATCCGTCTAAATTACTAGCCCTTAAACCTAATAAAGAGGTAAATGAAATTAAAGATTATAATAATAAGGCGAGTATCTTCGCCGACCAATTCTTCCTTAGGGTAAACGTTCCTATAAATTATTTACTAAATTAAATTTAACTATTAAATAGCGATACCCTAGTAATTATTAATAATTAAATTATTAAAGAGGATATTAAAGAAATCCTTTTAAAGATAGTGCCGAATAAAACGCCGGATATCGACTAATTCTTAAATAAATTTCTAAAAATTCATAAGGTACTATTTAAATAAGTTATAATAGTTTTCGCTATAGCGAACTTTCGGTTCGGATATTTCCCCTAATAATTTAAGAATGCGAAAATAGTTATTCTAAAAAAGCTAAAAAAAAACGCCGAATAATAAAAGCTAGCCGGCGTATAGAAGCCGATTTTACTACTAAATAACGTTAGAAAAATCTTCGAAGTTTTAATTATTATAAAGTTAATATAAGTAGTAAAAGAATTTAACCTCCTCCCAGAAGGCTAAATAAGTAATCGGGCAGACTATTTAATAGAGTTTATAATTAGGGTAGTAACCGATATAGTCTACTCGGCCTAAAAATTTAAAGTTGTAATATCTCTTATATTTTTCGATTTAAAGGGCGTATTCGATAGAATTAATTATAGGTAGCTTCTATATACTTTATAGGAAATATAATTCTTATAATAACTTTTTAAATAAATTAATAATTTCGTTATTAGAAGAAAAGGTTCTTTATTCTTCGACGATAAGACTTTGAACCCTTACAATATTGTAGTAGGAGTACCCTAGGGCTCCCCCCTTTCTCTAATCCTTTTTATTCTCTTTATTACCCTATTATACCGCAAATTAATTATAATTAGGAATATAATTACAATTAGTTTTACCAATAATATTAATATTATTATAATAATTAAAATAATAAAGGAAAATTATAGGACTCTCTAAGTAGTATAGGAAATTTATTCCGAATAAGTAACCGAAAGAGGGATAGAATTCGAAGCGAATAAAACGGAACTTATATATTTTATATAGACGAAGGAACTATAGACAAAAATTTTCTAAATCGGTAGAATAGTACTTTAATCAATAAAATCGATAAAATTCCTAGGGGTTTAACTAAATTAAAAGTTCAATTATTAAGTATATATAGAAATAGTAAAAAAAAAGATAATTACGTAGACGAACGCCTTAATATAATTAATAATAAAAACTTAGGGTTACTCTTTCGTACGAATAAAAGAAATTTATACTAAATATATTCGAAGCGTTATTATATATAAAGTATTAACCTTCTACTAACCGACCGAAATTTATAAAAAATTATAAAGGATAATAATTAGGCTAGCCAAATATTAAATTAAATATTTAAGAATTGTCGCTAAGGTGTATAAAATTATGCTAGTAAGGAATTTAGAGACGGAAATATATTATTTACCGTTCGACCTCTACTTTAATAAAAGGGTAAAGGCCTTTAAAAAGAAGTTTATTCGAATAAATTAAATTAAATTCGTTTAAAGGATTATAATTTAAATAGTTAATTATATTTAAATAAAAGTAAGAAGTCGATTACCTATTAACCGACCCGAAAGTAGTATTACTAAAACTAAATAAATTAAGGAATAGGTACCGACGGAAAAATTTATCGTATTAGTAATAGGATTACCCTTAGAAACGGGAATACCCTTACCCCTATTATAAATACTAGAACCGACTGCTATCGATTGAGAGGAATAGTTAAAGGATATTATAAGGAAAGAGTAGGTATTATACTATAATTACTAAATAGCAGCGGCAATAGCTAAATTAGGTCGGCGATATAAATTTATTATCGTTAACCTTAATACAAAATTTAGTAATAATATTATTAAATAGTATATAATCGGAGTAAAAAAAAAAAAGAAGAAAAAAAACTAATTATTAGAAGACGATAATAAGTTATACCTATTAATAAAAATATAGAATTCCCTCTTTACTTAAACCCGAATAGGAATTATTAAACTCCGGTCCTTCTTCTTTTAAAGGAAAGTACCGGACGTTATAATATTATTCTATTCGTATAAAGCTAAGGAAGAAACGTTTAAATATTTTATTTTTAAATATTTATAAATAAAAGAGTATTAGATAATAGTAACCGATTAGTTGCAAATACGGGAAGAATTCTAAGTTTACTTAAATAATAGAATTAAAACGGAGAAAATCCTTTCGTAGGTACTTAGGTTAAGTAAATTGAATAAATACCGCCTAGTAGTCGAATTAGAAGGGGAATAGCGAAGGGAATTCGTATAATATATATAAAATTATTTATTTATTTATAATATTAGAATATCGAGATACGGGAACGAAGGGAGTAGTAAGGAGACCGGTTAAATTAGTTCCGGCTTATATTTAGCAAGGAGAACGGAATTGCGGAAGAACTATTTAATTAATATTTAAATATAATTAACGAGGGTACGAAATATTTTTATTATTTCCGTTAGGTTGTAAATAATTTAGCAGCGCTACTTATCCTAATTAAGACTTATTATAATAATATAAAAGTTATCGATAATTATAAGCAAACCTAAGGAATTATTAATATTAAGGCTAATACTATTATTAGCTGTACCGGCGGAAATAATATAAAGAAAAATAATAGTAGGGCGGCAGTCAATTATAGACCTCTTATAATAACCCTTCTCTTTATAATCCGAAACCTTTAAATTATTAAAGTAATAGAGAAAAAAAAGGGTATCCAGCTAATCCGAGAGACTATTATTAATTAGGCGAATACGTATAGGGCTAAGGAAAGATATATAAACTTATTAGAAGTTTTTAATAGATTTACTAGGGTCGGTTAGAGCGTTTATAATAATAACCGCCGCCGCCTAAATAAAATTACGCCTATTATAGTAGCTAAAAGGGATATCGAATATATATTTTAAAATAACGAATAAATATAGAATATTTTAAAACGTAATATTTAAATAATATTAAAAAGAAATAATACTATAACGCCGGGAAGGATACTTATTCTATTTATTAACTATATAAATATACTCCGTAAATATTATTCGAAAGTTATCCTAATTTAGAATAGCGATATTCGGGGTACTTATAATATAGTCGGCGAAATTTAAAATATAGCCGAAGTAAGGAGGAGTACGAATAATGCTAAATAATAGAATTAATTAGGAAGGATACGAAAATATAAGGGTAAGAATTTTACTAATCGTTAGGAAACTGAAGTATAGGATTGTAAAATAGAATATTAATAATAATAATAGGATTTTAAAAAGGAATTATAAGAGCGTTAAGGGTTTAAGGAATATAATGAAGGGTAGAAGGTATAATATTAAATTTAAATAATAATTCTACGAAGTAAGAAAAATTAGGGCTTTAACCGGTCCAAACATTAAAGTTATAAATATTACAGCCGGAAGCATAACCGGACACGCCGCTAAATAATAAAAGAGAGGCTATTTTAAAAATATAATAATTTAAGGAAGAAGAGGAAGGTTTAAAGCTAACGCCCAAAGAGAATTTATATAAATAATAAAGGAGGCCCTTATATAGGTATAAATTATAGTAGGGACGGGAAAATAAAATAAAAGGGGAGGGAGTAAAGGAGAGGGAATAGGGCGGGAAAGTAAATAAGAGTAAATAAAGTAAATAGGGACGGAACGGCGGCTAGGGGACGGAAAGAAGGAGTAAAAAAAGGGAGCGGTATTATAATAATTCTAATATTAGGTAAAATAAAATAGAAAGCGCATTTATTCGCTATAACAATAAGTAAGAACTATTATAATTAAAAGTTAGGAAGGAGCGGTATAACCTATTTATAACCGGAACGGAATTAAGGGTTTTTATCCGGCGGCGCTTATTACCGTACGGTTTTTCCTTTAGAGAACTAAGAGAAGTACCTTATACCAACTATAGCGCTATAAATATATAGCTAAGGAATAAGATTATTATTATTTAATTAATTTTTAAAGGATTAAAAAGTTTATAGTTAGGGATAGAATTATATTAATTATAAATAACCCGGACGAATCTCTATTAAAATAGATTTCTCTTAAGGAAGGAAGGCGTAAAAAAGATTGCGAACCGATTAAAAATAGAGTTATAATCGAGGAAAATTAGCGACGAAACGAATTGCGAGCCTAATTTATAACGAAGTTCGAATAAGGTACCGCCGGGGAATTAAAGGAAATAAAGTCTAATACCCGAAAGCGGAAGATAGAAGAGAAAAGGCGTACCTTTCGCCTCGAAATCTCCTTACTGAATACTAAATTATTAGGAATCTAAAAAATAGTAATAGAGGATAAAGAGGAAAAATTATAAAACTAAATAATTATTAATAGAATAATAGTAGTAATAGAATTAGTAGTAATTAGGCAGACTATAAATCCGGAATACCGGCCGGGAATCGCCAATTTATATACGGGCTTTCGAACCCGTAATAAGAACGCTAAAACAACCCTCTAAAACCGGCGAAGGATGTATAAATCCGCCGCGTACAATAACCGACCGACCGATTTCCTCCTTATTTTTACTTTTAATATTTTTCACTATATTATTTAAATTTTATATTTTTATTATTTATTTATTTTATTCTATAATTAGCCAAAGGAAGTCCCTACTAATTCTATAATACAAAAGACCTCCCAATTTAAACCGGCCCTAATTTAACTAGACCCGAAGGATTATATTCCTAGGCAAAGAGTAGATCTAAGCTACAAAATTAAAATACTAATACCCTTTA
The DNA here is from genome assembly GCA_009802275.1 of Neurospora sp. CHS-2018a. Taxonomy (NCBI): domain Eukaryota; kingdom Fungi; phylum Ascomycota; class Sordariomycetes; order Sordariales; family Sordariaceae; genus Neurospora; species Neurospora sp. CHS-2018a. The sequence continues at coordinate 11,047 of RAKG01000122.1, read as the reverse complement.
ATTTTTATTTAATAATTCTTTTCAATTTTTATTTATTTTTTATATTTTTTATTTAACGAAAGTAATCGCCAAGAGTCTACCTATTTTCGAAGGGAAAATAAAATACTAAAAGATAAGTAGGAGGAGATTAATATTAAAGGAAAAAAGGAAGATTATTTATTATTATAATATTGTCTTTTTATTATTCTTTTATTATATTCTCTAATAAAAATTTTTTATAATCTCTTTCCTTAAGGTAAAAAAGTTCTAATTATTTATATACCGCTATAAAAATATTATACTTTTTAATACAATAAGAAAAAATCTGCTAATACTATAAATAATAAATCTACTTACTTATTAAAGGATAATAAATTCCCCCTATTTATTACCTACTTTACCTATATTTATATTATTATCCTTATCCTCTAAATTTATACCCTATTAATAGAAGGTTTTATTATCCGAATAATCGGCCTACAAATAGCGGCTACTATAGAAGGTAAACCCTTAACCCTTAAGATTAAGAATTTAATATTTATACTAGGCGTATTAAATCTAATACTCCTTTCGGGAAGGGACGTACTATTTTATACGTACCCAATTAAATTAAATAATACTATTAATAACTAAAATATCTCCGCCTCGACTATAATTACTTTTAAAGATTTTAATACTCTTAAAGATATTAGAATAATCCTACTTATTAATACTCTTCCGAACGAAAATTTCTAACTCTTTAATATTCTTAACCGAATAAATATAATTAATAGTATAATTAATATCCTAAGTATAATTTCTATAAATTCCCCCCTTAATATTAGCGGGTATAAAAATATAACCTATAAAGGGCGACTAAATATTAAAAATTTCTTATTTATTCTCTAGGAAAATAAATATAAAGGTCTTCTACGCCTTTATAAAGTAATAAGAGTAAAGATATTTATTCCTAAAGGAAAAAAAAATTAATAAAGGAAGAATTATAAATTAAAGAAGAGGAGATCCGTACAGTATATTAAAAACTTAAATAAATAATTTAAAGATCCGCTCCTTTTTAATCCTTATATAGGTAATATAATAGCCCTAAGGCCAAGCGCCCTTCTTTTCGATAAAAATATATTAAGGAAAGTATTTATTAAAGTCCCTATTTTTAATATATTTAAAAAGAGTAAAGTAGTACGTATTGGTTAAATAGAAGGCCTTTATAAGTTTACGGAGTATAACTATATTTATCGGAAGAACCTATTCTATATAAAATTTATTAGTAAGAGTAGACTTAGTAATAGCGCAGATCCGTACTACGCTAGCGAATATCTTACTACTTAATTTGTAAATCATTCTTTAAAGGGAATTTATTAGAATCTAACCGGAGTTAAAGTAGATATATATTTTTAAGAGGAATTATTTCTTCTTATCGGGACGTTCGTTAATATATTGAGGGTTATTTTTAATTACTAGGAGATAGGTTAAAATAACGCTACCTACTAGATTAATAAACTAATCCTTTTTAATAATATTTACAAGCCTAGAGACGTTTATATTAGGCTAGGGGTTAATACCTTCTTCTTCGGCGGGCAAATCTCCACATTTAACTTTGACCTAGATAAGGTTATTATTAAAATCTTAAAATATAGTTAATAAATATTTAAATTATAATAAAATAGTAGGCAAAGAGGGTATTATAAAGAAATATAAAGAAGTACTAAACGTATATAAGAAAAATATAATAGAAGAAGGAGGAATAGATTTATTACAGTAATAAAAACGTATAAAATATAATAAGTAGTAAATACGTATTACCTAAATAATAAGGATAGGAAGGTTTTAGGTAGAACTACGGAATGGGAAGGTATTATTAAAAGTAAAATAAACGGATTTTAAAGTATTAACTAGGCAGATTAATACTTAAATAATATTTAGAATTCTAATAATAATTATAAAATAATACTGAAACACTTTTTTTTTCAGACTTATAGTATAATACGTTCGTAAACTTTAATACCCCGCGCAAAAACTTTTCTAAAGTTTAAATAATAAGTACTAATAATTACTACTACCTCACACAAACCTCTATTTCCCCCCTAATAACTAATAAATCTACGCTTATCCTAGCCACTTCCTTATTACGTAAGCAAGTCTTTTCCTTCCTCTTATATAAAATATCGCAGCCAAAAACAAACCTCGCCAATCTTTTAAGTAAAAAGACTACTATAAAATAACTACTACGTTTATAATAAATTAGTACTACGCTAAACTACCTCAAAAAGTAATATAACTTTAAATATTTAGTTAGAAAAGTTCGGGTTCGAAAGGCCTTTTAATAAAAAGATCGAGTAGATATTGAATTTATATAATACTAATTATTACTTAATTATATTTAAAATTAAAATAAAATACTGCTTTTAATATAAAATTAAATTTAAGAAGGGGGTAATTCTACCCAAATTATATTACTATATTAATATTATTTAATGTCCTATAAAAGAAGAATTTATTAAAGATATTATTACTAATTAAAAGGTTCTAATATACTATTAGAAATTTAATAGTATAGAGGAGGAAATAGAGGTACTAGATCTCTTATAATAAAAGGACCTTATAGTGCTTACTAATAAAAAGAAGATCCTAGTAGAATAATTATTATCTTTATTTATAAGAGATTAATTCCTTATAACGCTAATTTTAAATTTTGCTACTAATTTACCCCCTGCTATTAATAAATTTAAGATTAGGGAGAAATTTTAAGCCGAGGAAAAGATCTTTACTATCGAAACCGTTATTAAAGAAATATTTATCGTTAAAGAACTTTTAATAGGATTAAAAATATAAGAGGTAAATTTAAATATAATTATTATTTAATATTTTATTTATTAGAAAAATAACCCTATAAATTAAGAAAATATTAATGTTAGTAAAGGAGAAGTTTATCCTCTATAGAATAAATTACTTAAAGATTTACTCCTTAATTCGGACTAGAAATTCCCGAAGTATAAAGATAATAGAAATTTAAATAAGGAAAGCGCGCCTCCCTTCAATATTATATTTGGAAAAGTAAATGTTTCGATGTATATAATTATAATTGGTATAAATTTATACCCTCTTACTAATTAGAGAGAATTAAACTAATTAAATAAAATATTATAAAACGCCTATACTTTTGGGATAGCGAACCTTTAATATTATATTAATAATAAAAAATAATTAAATAATACCGAAATATATACAACTTTTATTTAGATATTAAGAAGTTTTAGAGATAAAATTTATATCCCGCCGGTAGGAATAATTCTATTAAGTACTAATTAATATTTTATAACTGTTAATATTAAAATTAAAGCCTATATAAAAGTAATGTAGTAGTAGTATATCCTAGTCTATATTAATTACTATTTCTCTTTAGTAATTTTCGATTAATTAGAATTTATATAGTACTATTACAACTCGGCTTATAATAATAAAAGGGTAGAGTGGATTAAAACTATATATATAGTTTTCGCCTTAAAGAATTCCGGCTATATTTATACTACCGGGTAATAGATTAAGATATAAATTTAGTAGATTCTATAAGAATTCCTAAGGTAGTAGTCCTTTTAGACTTACGGCCTTTAAATATTCGAAGTAGCTAGGATATTCTTTATAAAAATTAAAAGAGTTAATTAATATTTTATTAAAGGAGAAGTTCCTTATTTAGAATTAGTTTGCTAGGAGGGTAGTAATTATTAGAAGCCTTAGATGTAAATAGATAATTTACTATAGCTAGAGTAAATTATAGTCTATTAATAAATATATATTACGTATAATTATATTAGAATTAAATAGATTAATTCTATTAAAGAGTTAATAGATAAATAGTAATATATAGATTTATATTATAGTATATAATTTAAATTCGATTATAAATTTATCGGCCGAATTAAATATAATATTAAATTTAAAGAATTTACTAGTAGAGGACTAGAGGATGAACTTATATTTAAAAATACTATTACGTTCTATAATTTAGTGGTTTAGGGCTTAAACCTAACTATTGTTTTCTTTCGCAAGCTTTAGAAATATAAAGAGTGAGAAGAGATAGCCGATATATTTTTAAAAAAATAGGTTAATTTAAACGAAAAGGAAAAATTAGTTAGCTTAGAAGTTATTATTAAGAAGGTACTAATAATACTAAAATAGTAGTAAATCCGCCTTAAAGCTACTACTAAAACGCTTAAGAAGCCGAAGGTAGTCCGAAAGATAAAGAAGTAGTGGAACGAAGAATTTATTAATATTTTTACTAATTAAGACCGCCTAATAATTAATTACTTTATTTTACTTAAAAAGAAGAAGGCCGAAATAATACTATTTCTCTTTAATTTAAATAAAAAACGCTAAGTTACTACTATAGAGTACCGATATATTCCTACCCTTAATATAAAGGTTTAATAACTACTACTTCTACCTTCCGAAATAGATATAGTACGGATTTAAGGGTAGTTAGACTCTACTTACAAAATTATTGTAGTAAAAAAGAAAGAAGAGGCTAAGGCGGAAAAATAGCGTTAGAAGGAAGTAAAGGATATAGCGTATTTTTTACTAAGCGCCGCTAAAAGGGTTAATACTATTAGGAGGGGCCGGAAGTAAGGGTATAAATTATTACCCGGAATCTATTAATAATTATTTACTTAAGTATTATTACTATTTTTTTTCCTTTTCTCTTATAGTAATATAAATCTCCGTATTAGAGTAGTAATTTCGTTTTATTTCTTTAATAAATCTACTAGGAGGACCTATAATAGATTTAAAGGGAAGTTTAATTTGGGGAATTTTTTCCTATTTTTTTCCTTAATACTTTATTTTGAGAATTATTATAAGAAGGGAAGTTTAAATAATAGGAGGAGATTAGCTCTTAACTATAATAGGTCGAAGGATATTACTAATCCGGAAATAAAAGGGTAGAGACTCTTTCCTCGTTTAGAGGAAGAGGAAAAATAGTTTAGATTAAATATTATTCCCTACGAATATATTTGAATTTATATTCTCTAAATCTATTCCTCGCTAAGTCCATTCTTACTTTATAAATCTCCTCCCTTAATTTAAGAATTCTAACCTTTAGATCTACTCCCCCTTCTCTTTTTAAAGTCTTTAGAGTTCTAAGGTTGGAGGTAATACCTCGGCATTACTTTTAATCTCCTCTCTAAGTATTTATAGTAGTTATTTGGGCTTTCAAATCTAGTTTTGTTATAGATGTTACGGCTCTCTATAAACGATTTGACTCACTCCTTCAAACTCTAAGGTTCTTCCTTTAAGTCTTGTAGGGTTGTTGTCTTTTCTTCGTGGTGTGGTTTTTGCTCCAAATTATTAATAGAAATAACGAGCGATTTTCCTATTCGAAATATTAATAATTATTAAAAAAGAATTAGTTAAAGTATTAAAAAAGTTATTAAAATTATTTTAAAGATTCGAAACCGAATAATATTCCTTAATATCTTTATTATTATTAATATAAATTATAACTTTATTATCGGCTATAAATAATTCGATATCTATAACGTTTAAATAGATTATAAGAATCGTCGCCTTATTTTTCCCCCCGAATAGAAACCGGACCCCGAGTAAATAAAGAATTCAAATTTCGAAATCCGTCTTAAAGGCTCTAGTATTATAAACTTTAAATATTAAAAAAAACGTAGCCTATTATAATATATTTATAAATCGAAGAAATAAATATTAAGCCGATAATAAAAATAATAATTACGAAGCGTTTAAATTTATTAATAATTATATTAGAATACTTAAACCTATCCCGGTTAGATAACCCTTTCTTAATTACCGAAAAAAGGATTTCGATTAGGAAATATAAGATTAATATAATTATAAAATATAGTAATATTAAAAATAAATTGAAAAATATATATTCGAATTCTAAGTACAAATAATAGCCTTCGAGCTTAAAAAGATAATCCTTATTATACTTATAGATTTTAAATATATATATAATAAGAAGATTAATAATTTAGGCTACGTTCGACCTTAATATTTACTTTAAAACTTTAATTCGATTTTTATACAATTAAACCCTTTAAATAAAATAGAATAGAATTTAATTAATTTTACCTACTTTTTAATATTATTTTTAAACCTCCTACTTACCCCGAAAATTAAACCGACCGAATTATTTAATAGTAAATAAGGCTCTAATAATTAAAGTATATATAAATTAAAAAGGGATTTAATAAAATAGTATAAAAAGCGACTGGTATAAATATATATCTTTAATAGTAATTTATTTATATAATCTACTATTAAAGATAATTATATAGCCTATTCGATAAGTATTTTCGAAATCGATTAGTTTATTTAAAAAAAATGTATAATAAAAGACTTTATATAAGAATTATTACCTTACGGCGAAAAAGAATTACGTAAAAAAGCTTTAAAAATAATACCCGAATATTATTATAATTATATTAATATTTTTAATAAATTCGATTTAAATATTTTATTAAATTATTAGCCGGATAATTACAAAATCGAACTCGAAAAAGGCTACCGATTAAAGGAATTCGAATATAACCTTTTTTATAAAATATTATTAAACGAATTAAAAGTAATAAAGAAATATATTTTAAAAAACCTCTCTAAGGGATTTATTGAAGCGAATTCGTCCCTTTAGGTAATACTTATTTTATTTATTAAAAAAGTTGATAGAAGTTTATAATTCTACGTAAATTACCGAAAGTTTAATATAATTACTAAGAAAAATCGATATTTATTACCCTTAATTAAAGAAATATTAACTAAAGTTACTAAGGCTTAATGATTTACTAAAATCGATATTTAATAGACTTTCTATTATATCTATATAAAATTAGAAAATAAAGAATTTATTACCTTCTATACTAATATAGGAGCTTTTAAATATAAAGTATTACTATTTAAACTAATTAATAACTTAACTAATTTTTAAACCTTTATTAATTTAATTCTAAAACTTTATTTAAAAGGTTTTTATACTATATATATTAATAATATCCTTATTTATTCTAATACCTATAAAGAATATAAAGATTACGTCTATAAAGTATTAATTAAATTAAAAAACGTAGGTTCATAAACGGATTTAAAAAAGTATAAATTTTATATCGCTAAAACGAAATTCTTAAGCTTTATTGTAGGTTGTAATAACGTTTCCGTCGACCTTAAAAAAGTAAAGGTTATTAAGGAGTAGGTAATACTTTCTAATTTATATAAAGTATAATCCTTCTTAAAATTCTATAACTTCTACCGAAAATTTATTAAAAATTATAATTATATAATTCGCCCCCTTATTAATTTAATTAAAAAAGGCGAAATATTTATATAAATTAATAAATATTAAATTATATTCAACGGACTAAAATAATTATTAATAAATACCCCTTTATTAAAATACTTTAATTATAATACCGAAATACGAATTAAAATAGATACTAATAATAGTATCTTCGCGGGAATTCTATTCTAATATTAAGAAAATATAAAAAAATAATACCTTATTGCTTACTTCTCAACAACTATATAATAAGTGGAATATAATTACCCGATTTATAATAAAGAATTACTTACTATTATTAGAATCCTTTAAATTTAACGACTTAAATTAATTAGTTTAAAGTAATTGAAACCTTTTATAATTATTATTAATTATTAAATATTAAAGTACTTCGGTATAAAACGATTATTTAATTTATAATAAATTAGATAGGCCGAATTCTTATTTTAATACTACTTCGAAATTATTTATCGCTTTAATATTAAGAATATAGCTATTAATATTCTATTATAAAAGTTAGAAAATTTTAAAATTTAAAAGGAAAAGAAGGAGGCGTATTATACCTTTTAAATATTTAAGCCCCTAATAGACTATAGAGTTAAAATTATCGCCTTAGCCTCTATTATTATATTGAATAATTTTTTAAAAGAATTTATCCTAATTATAATTTTAAATATAGGAGGAGAATTATATTTTATCGAACCGGAAGGATACGAATTAATAAATATTATTATAAAAATTAATTAGGAGGACGAATTTCTAAAAGAGTACCGAATTCGAATTTATAATTCTAACCCCAAATTTATAATAATAGTTAACAATCTCCTAATTTATAAAAATCGCCTCGTAATTCCTAATAAAGATAATTTATATATTTATATTATCGACGAAATTTATTTAACTTTAATAATAATATACTCCAGCTATAATAAAATTCGAATAATTTTAAATTAATATTATTAATAACTAAATATAATTAGTAATATCGAATAATTTACTAAAAATTATATAATTTATAAAGCGAATAAAATATTTAAAAATAAAACCCTTAGTAAATTGTACCCTATCCTGCCGCCTATTAAAAAATAGACCTTTATTATAATTAATTATAAAAAAATACTTAAAGATAAATACAATTTTAATAATACTTTAATTATAATAAACCGCCTAATAAAATTATTATAGGTTATACCTTATATAGAAGAATTAACCGCCTAAAATATTACCCGAATATATTATAAAAATTTTTATTATATTTATAATATACCCGAAGAAATAATTTCGGATTATAAACCCTAATTTATATTTATATTTACTGACGAAATATTTAAATTAATAAGGACGAAATAGAAATTCGCTACAATAGGATATAATTAGACAATTAATTAGGCGGAAATTATAAACGTTTACTTTAATTAACGATTTTATCCTTTTATTAATTATTATTAAAATAATTAATTTAAAGTTATATTTACCTTCGACGTAATATAAAATAATTTACTTTAAAATAGCGTCGGCCTTTCCTTTTATAAAATTATATTTAGTTATTCGATATATATACCCTTCGATTAGGAAATTTATATCCGTAATACCGGATTTAAAACCGAATAATTAATTAAAGAGTAAATTTAAAAATATATTTAATATATTTATAAATATATAAAGTACGTCTATAAAATAATATTAAAAGTATAAGAAAAATAAATTCGTTAAATTAATAAGAAGAAGAAGGATCCTAATTTTAATATAAATAATAGAATTATTATTATTAAATACCTTTAATTAATTATTATACGGTTTAATAATAAATTCGATTTCCTTAATACCTATAACTATTATAAAATTATTAAAAAAGTAAAGTATTCCTACCGATTAAAATTCTTAAATAATTAGAAAAGGTCGGATCTCTTTTATATTAACCGCTTAAGGAAGTAAAATAATAATGTATTATTAAATTAATTAATTAAGTACCCAGAACCTATTATTAAGGATGACGAAGACTCTAAATAGGAAATCGATAGAATTAATATATTTAAGGTCGTTAATAATAAATTCTTCTATAATACAGACTAGACAGGTTAGGACCCCGATTTAGAATATTAACCCGCCTCCAATTTTAAATACGCCCTAAAAACTCTTTAAAAATTCTACGAAATTAACCCGGATACCCTAGGCCCGCCGAAATAATTAATAAATTAATTAAATAAGGATTAGGAAGAATATAATAATAACAAACTATTAAAATCGTTAGAATTAAAACGCTTACGAAGGATTTTATATAAGTAAATTCGCTAAAGGATTATTATATTTATTATAAGACTTTAATAAAATTCGCGGACGAATCTTCTATATAGGGGGGGGGTAATATAATAGCGCCGGCCTAACTATATTACTATATTTACTATACCCTATAAGAAAATTAATATTATAAGGTATTATAAAGGTTAAAAGAACGAATAATATAGAAAATTCGTACTAAAATTAGTTAAGGCGGGCTTTAAACCTATTAAAAATATTTACCTTTATTTATTATATAAGTAAAAAGGGATATAAATAAAAGGATTAGCTATTAGCAACCCGTATATAGGTCCCGCTATTACTTACGTACTAGGGTATTTATTCAGGTTTATATATATATATTTAATTCTCTTCCTTTTCTTCTCATTACTTTAAATCTTCTATTATAAATAGTATTTTAATTTTACCTTCGACTTATCTATACTAGCACCCTTATAACTTTTCCTTTTTCTTTTCTAAGTTTTAACTTTATATTTAATTAATTAATAATAGTAATATAATAATTGAAACGCCTATCCTTTCACCTTAAGGCGCTGAGGTCGGGCCCACCCCACAGGTGCCACAATTGGATCCGCACCAAAGGTCGCGTGGTCCGTGGGCCCACCGAAGCGCCGAAACTGGAAGGAGCGGCGGTTCTGTCTATTACAGGTCAATCTGCAAAAAAAATACCCGTCTTGGCAGACCCAAAAAGGAAGAATTGTGGGTCATCAGGACATAGTCTCGATAATTATTGCAAACAGTGCTGGATTTCCCACGAAACGACATTGCAATTGCAATTCCTCTTTAACCAAAGGATGCATCAAAGTGCACAAAGTATCAGAATGACCGCAAAATTCAGGCGGACATTTTGCACTTAGTTACACTCCCTGCGCTATATTGGTTGTTGAGAAAAGTCGAAAAGAGTGGTTTTTCTCATTGAAAGGTTGAAAATAACTAAGTTAAATTGTTAAGGAGATAAGAAAAGGGACGATAAGGAAATTGTTAAGGATGGGAGATAAGAAATTTGGAGGCGATAAAGATTTGGAAAGAAAATCCAAAATGGCTAAGTCTTTTCAATAACGAATAACCCTAACCCTAAAAAGGGTACCAAAATGATTAGAAGGAGATAACGAACATTTTGGTACCGGGTATAAGTTAATCCGGCCCTTGGTTGGGGAGGAATTCGGATTTGAAAAAATTTAACGAATGAGTCTTTAAGAAGAAAAGTCTAAAAAAAAAAGGGAAAAAAGGAGGAAAAAAGGGAAAAAAAGGAGAAAAAAAAGGGGAAAAAATGTAAAAAAAAAAAAAARAAAAGAAAAWGAAAAAAAAGGAAAAAAAATGGAAAAAAATGGAAAAAAGTAATTTAAAAATAATAATATTATTAAAATAATTAAAAGAAGAAACAGGAAAAAAATAAAAAAAAATAAAAAAAAATGGAAAAAATTAATTTAAAAATAATAAAATTATTAAAATAATTAAAAGAAAAGAATATTTACTTTA
>RAKG01000121.1:0-157678 GCA_009802275.1 Neurospora sp. CHS-2018a | reverse complement strand
AGGAGAAGGAGAAGGAGAAGGAGAAGGAGAAGGAGAAGGAGAAGGAGAAGGAGAAGGAGAAGGAGAAGGAGAAGGAGAAGGAGAAGGAGAAGGAGAAGGAGAAGGAGAAGGAGAAGGAGCGGAAAGCGCAAGAGGCGCGGGACAAGGAGGAGCAGGAGAAGGAGAAGGAGCGGAAAGCGCAAGAGCAGCGGGACAAGGAGGCGCAAGAGGCGCGGGACAAGGAGGAGCAGGAGAAGCTGAACCAGCAGCAAGGCGCTTCCAACTCTCGTAAGCGTGGAGCGGCAGATGACAACGACGACGAGTCGTCCGGTCGATCAAGCAAGAGGTCCAAACCAACCCCTGAAGAAAACCCCACGGAAAATCCCGCCCAGAGCCCCAACAACAAGAGAAAGACACCGCCACCCGACACCCAGACGAAGCCCGCTAAACGAGCCAGGAGGGAGCCAACGCCAGCACCACAGGCACCCGCCAGAAAGAGTGAGAGGCAACGAAAGGCCACCGAAAAGGCTGCAGAAGCTGTTCAGGAGGCAGCAGCTGCTCAGAAGGCAGAGGCTGCTGAGGAGTCAGAAGATGACGTTGTCGAAATTGATTGGAGGGAGGCAAGGAGGGCCAGACTCAAGGCAATGGGCATGACCCGGCTGATAGAGGAGTGTAAAAGAAGACTACTTGCTGGACCTGGCGACGAGCACAAACAACTTACATACAGTGCCCACAAGACCCTCGACGGTCTCGTCGACAGGTTGATGTGGTACGATGAACCCGAGGGGTACGAGGAAGATCTCGAAGGAAAGAGTTTGCAGGAGTTGAAAGAAATGTGCAAGGAAACGTACGAGTTGCGTTTCGGTGGGACAAATGCGGAGCTTATGAAAGATAGGTTGAGGTGGTTTTATGCTGAGCAACAACGGCATGTTCAGACCCTTATTGAGGAGGGTGAGATACCTGCTAATTGGAATGGAGAGGAGGTGGTAGAAGATGATGATGATGAGGAGGAGGGGAAGGAGAAGGTTGTTCAGAACGATGAGAGTGAGGGTGAGGACAGGGAGCGTGTGGAGGAGGACAGAGAGCGTGGGGACAAGGACGAGGACAAGGATGAGGAGTATTCTGAGGAGGTTTCTGAGGAGCCGTAAATTCAGGATCAGTGAACCTGAAGGAGGTGTTACTGCGTCGGTTGGAGTTTGGCTAAGACCACGGCGGTATTGTTTTTGTATACATCGGTTTTGTTTTGTATGAAAGGCGTTTTGGTTAGGTGCGGCTTGTTTTGATAATTTACCATTTATGCATTTAATGTTATGCCTACTGTCTTGTCATCTGTTTCATTTGTACCTGAAAATATCATTGATATTGATGGCGTTTCAAGATATCTCTTGAATATTTCGCTCCTGGTATTTTGCCCAATCAATGGCCGTGAAACCTTGGGGTTGAAGCAGTACAATTTGCGCCAGCAGTCTGAATTCTTCAGATTCCAAGGAAGAATACGGAGACGTGGTGATCTGAACAGTACGAGTGTACAATTGCTTGGTGACATCAAACAACAGTCGTGGGGTGGGCACGTGCTAAAGGGGGGATTCGAATCTGCCTCGTAGGACCCTTTTTCTTCCGAAATGTACGACTCTGTCCTATGGTCTCCTATTTGTAAGTCGTATGCAATATTGGCATAAGTGTCGTCGGCCCGCTGTCCCGCTTGTCAGCCAACCTGCTCCATCTGGCAGACTGACGGCGACAGTCCCTGGGAACATGCGTGAGCAGTTGCACGCAGGCAACCGGCTTGCCGTATTGGACTCCGTTCTTTAGCGATTCGAGATCCTTATCTCCTTATTGCCAGGCTGTCTGTACTCGTTGCCTTATCTCGTAACGTTGCTATGGCTATGGACAAATATGCTGTGCCCTGCATCTTTACTGAACCGCACAACACTCAGGCAGGAAATCTGTTATTCCGCTCGCACTCTACAGGTAGCTAGCTGCTACGACCGTCATGACATTTCGCCTACTGGCTGGTAATGCCAGGTATAATTCCTGATGTTACTCGACCGCTTGTGTCATCTGGGAAGCTGACGGCAGATGTTTCAAGTTTTTATTGAAGCGTGCTTCAACTATGCAGAGGTGGATGACTTTCACAGTCTGGGGGTTCAAAGGACCCACATCCACCGAAGCGGAGTTGAGGGACGGTTCGTCTATAGCCAGGTTTCTATGTTGAAGTTCTCTGTACTCTCATTGGTCAAATGCGTGGCACGGCCCTACAACTGGTCAGGGCGTCTTGCCAAGCCAGGTTCTGATTGGCTACTTCGCTGACAGTGTCGACGACAGTCTGCGCCAGAATGCACTGGGTCCTTCCGTTTTTGAAATACTTTACCAAATCTCTCGATATCGCCTATCGATAAGGTTATCGTCACCCTCCCCATCATCGCTATCTTCATCGCCGTCTTCATTACCTTTTTTACCTACTCTTTACCATTGGGTAGCTCTAATGATCCAATACAACGCTACCAAGCAATAAAGCAATGAAGCAATGAAGCAATGGGAGCAACTAGGTGAGGACGGCTCCAGCCGTCCGAACAAAGAACGTTACAAAAGATACAGATACCCACGCTTCAACATATACAGCGGGCGTTGCTTGAACTAGGGATCCAGCATCGCACCGGTGTCCGAGACTATTTTGTACATCCCCCGTCTCCCGTTCCACTCCGCAAAATAATGCCCTATAAGAGCCCAAAATCCTTCTCTTCGTACTGCTAAGTCTTTCTCTTCTATTATTTTACCTAAGCACCATGGCGGAAGAGTTCAAGTGATAAGTATCTGGTTACACCAAATCAACCTTACCAGGAATCGGTTGCCATCCACCAGTACCTATCAAAGGACGAGGTAAAATATCTTCCAGCCACCAATTACCAGGAGCTTACACATCAGGAGCCGAGATCATAACATCTGACTTGATACTATTTCTCCAAAACATGAACAAGGGCAAGATTAGAAGGAGGGCCCAACAAGGATGGCGTCCGGCTTCGGATTATTCCTCTCCCTGGACCGAAACTTCACTGCTAAACTGCCATGTCACCAGTCCGTCACCACTCGTGTCCGAGCCATACGGAAGCAACACATTTCCTATCCACCAGAACTACGGCATTGAGAGACCTCTCGTAACAGGCCCAGTGTATTCTTTGTCTGCGGAGAGTCAAGGGGTTGGTGATTGCGGCTTATCGCTGCCGCCGCAGCCGGAACGTCGTCAATGCCTCCAGGACTGGGGCTTCTCAATGCCAGGACAGTACATCGGCACAATACCCCGACATGGAAGCTCATCATCAACAGCGGACAACATCCCACCACATCCTTACCAATCCGAGAGTGATGCATATGTCGAAGATGAGGACGACCATGTGGAGTGGAGTTTGAGCAGAGAAGCCACTCATGACATCCAGAGTTCCGTCAAGCAGAACAAGACAGAGACGCGCTACTTAGCTTGTCCGTTTTACAAGCACGACCCAACGACGTTTAGCAAACCAAAGTGGAAGAGCTGTGCCCATCCCGGGTATGAGAACATGCATCGGTTGAAGTTAGTAACTGTTTGTTTTCAAGTGTCCTTAGAAGTATCATTGTTAGGCCCCAGTTCGGATTTCAGGGAGACGTAGGACGCAATGGAAGAAGCATACTCAGACTATTGGTAACAGGGACCACCTCAAACGGCGTCACAAAGCCACCGCTAGACTTTCCATACCGGAAGAGACAATCCGAGAAATCCAATTCGAACAAATGAAGAGCTGGGGGCGTACATCGGGAAGGGGCAGACCGGCCATTGAGCAGTGGCAACATACATATCGCATCTTGTTTCCTTTCGATGCGATGATTCCCAGCCCCTGTGAGTGCCTTCCTCTTGAAACTAAAAGTCATCCCCTTGGGTAAAAGGCTAATTAAAGGCGGAAGACCAGGACGAGATTCCGGAACTAGCACCCGGACCAGCCCGACAGTCCCTGAGACTGAATGACGACAAGATCCTGGAACTTCTCCCATCTCAACTTCAGTCAGTCATTGAGGAAGATGAAGACTTGCGGTACTTACCCGCGTCCTCGCAACAACGAATCGCCCTGAAAGTCAAAAGGTCCGTAGAACAGCTTCTCAACAACGACACTGAAGGAAGCCGCAAACTGGATAAGACTACAGTGCTTCCTTACTCCATAGAGGAGGCTCGAACACTAGAAGTAGACGACTCTCTGAAACTAGTCGGGGGGAACGATGATCTCGAAAGACAAACATGGAACTGTCTAAACCCATGGATCGATGACAACCAGCAGAGTGTGCCTGAAGAGCCAATTTCAATCTTCGCTTACGGACTCTCAGAACTACCGCACATACCACAACATCAGCTGGGTTGGTACGGGACAGCAGTCGACATAACAGACACGCCAGAGATTGATGCGTACATGTACGAACCGAGGCGTCCTCATCGGTTGAAGATGCACCAAAGTCGCTGACGTGGAGAGGGAAGGGGAAAGAAAGCAAGAGTAAAAAGAAGGGAAGGAAAGAATAAGGAAGGGAGGAAGGCAAGAACCAAAAAAAAAATAAAAAAATTAGACAGTAGGGAGAAAAAAGCGCAAAAAGGGAAAAAAGAAAGGCGTGTTTGGAAACGCCGGGAATTGAGCCCGACGTGGGGGTCGAACCCACAACCTTGAGATTAAGAGTCTCACGCTCTACCGATTGAGCTAGCCGGGCGGTTATTTGGTTAACCGCCGATTGTTGAAAGTGAGGGCTGGGAAAGGTGTTTAAGAAGGGCGTGGTGCTTGAGTCATTTTTTATCTTGTGTGTGAAAAAAAGAATTTGTTGCGATGAACGGGATTCAGGGACATGAAGTCGTTAATAGTGGGTCCGATTATGGGGACATCAGATGGCCAGATGCAGGGTCCTGGTTGGGGTGTTGAGATCCTTGTCACTGGGGCAGGGCTTGGGGCTTGTTAGCGCCAGAGCTCGCATAAGTTCGCTGAAGGTCGCTGAAAGACTGCTGGAGGACAACCTTAAACAGGGAATCAATCATCTGACAACACCTCACATCCCCAGAGGGCATCCCGTTTCCAACATCTCGGATGAACACCATAGATGCCCCCGCCCCATCCTTCAAATCCAGGAAAACCCACCTCGTTCAATCTCCAGTGCCGGGCTGAAACTAATGCCGATGGTTTACCTGCATTCGATGATCTAGAACATCCCCATGGGCCTAACGAGAGAAAAGAAGGCTAGATCCAATAGTGCATGAGGCCTCTTGGCGGCACCGATCCCCTTCTGCACTTCAGCTTGGTGCTAGTCATTCAGCTCATGCAATGTCTGTCAGTTGAGGAAGTGATAGATTTCTAACCCGACGTCTAGACACCAATATGTTCCTACGAAGGCTTCTTACTCTTCATTCCACCAAGAGTTGATGGCATAGCTTCCCTAGCTTGTTCATTGAGGCCTCTGCCTCTGGCCCTATCACTCGACCCATCACCGTTACACGAACTCGTGAGAGGGGGAGATGGAGGCAAGATCAGCTAGCCACAACAAGTCTTGTTTGATCCACCCACTATGACACTTGGCTTTGAAGATGTTGATATGGCTGGTAATGATAGAAAACGTGTGAGAGGAGGGAAGAGGGAACCAAAGTCAAGCAAATACTACAAAAATCAACACATCCCCATAGTCTTCTTTGCTTCCCAAACAGCAAAGGACTGAGGAGACCATATACACAAACCGTCACAATCGCATTTCCCTTTCATCATCAACTTCAGGCTCCCGCACGTCGAATTACTAAACATGGCCCACCTACAAACCGACATCCCCCGAGACATCGACTTCCTCCCACCCGGCGGCGGCGGTAGCCTGCGCATCGCCTACGCCAAGCATCTCCTTCGAGAATACCTGACCGAGGAGCACGCCAAAAGGCACGGATGGTCCAAAGAAGAAGACCGCGGTCTCAAGCCCATCTTCCGCCATGTTCCTTCATCCCTGGATGATGTCGAAGAGAGCGATGGTCTTCTTTCAGATCCAGACTCCGACTCCTCAGCGTTCAAGGGCAAGATCTGCATCGTGGGTGCTGGTGTGGCTGGCTTGTTCACTGCGCTGATGCTTAAGATGAGTGGTATCTATAACTTTGATGTTGTCGAAGCGTCGGATAGAGTTGGTGGAAGACTTTATACCCATTGGTTCTCGGATAAGAAGAAGCCGGATTCGGAGCATGATTATTATGATATTGGGGCGATGAGGATTCCGGAGATCAAGACTATGCAGTCGTAAGTTACCCACTTTCACGTATTAAATGGCCGTTATTGAGGTCGCATTGGGATCAGGGGCACAATGTTGTTTAGCAGCGGAATACTGACATGTTCAACAGTGCCCTCGATCTAATCAAGTTTCTCGAACTTGGTGACAAGTTGGTGGAATACAACTATACGGAAAAGAGCAAAGGCGAAATTCCAGTTCCACATATGTGGTGGTACAAGAACAAGAAGCCAGAGTGAGTACCAGATATCCGTGTGCTGCTAGGTCTGTTGAGTTGACGTTTTGGAACCAAAAGCGGAAGCAAGTTCGACACTGCGATCAAGAGTGTCATCAACAGCTTCACTCAGGCTCAAAGCTTTGACATGGCTTTCAAGAAGTACATGGACGGATCCAACGACTATTATTCTACCCGTGCATGGCTGATGCTTCAAGCTGACCCAAAGTAAGTCCGAACTGCGGAGACGGGATGAACTCACCTCAATACTGACAATAACCACTAGATTGACATACGAGGAGACGGCCATGGGTGAAGCGTCTGATACGTCCACTGGTCTCTTTGACCAAGCTTTCACCGAGACCATCTGCGACTACTGCGACTTTGCCGCGGCAGAGAAGGCTAAGTGGTGGCGTCTCGAAGGCGGCATGAACCAGGTGGCCGAGGAAATGCAAAAGCTCATCGAGAAACCCGACTGGCCCGTAGAGGGCGCTCCCGGAATCAAGATCACCACCTCACGCCCCGTAACCGCCATGTCGGAAACCGCCGACGGCTCCGCCATCAGCGTAACCACCACCTGTCCCAAGGGACAGTCCCCATCCACGACCGACTACAGCGCAGTCTTCTCCACCACCGCCATGGCTCCCCTCCGGCGCATCGACATTGAAGGCCTGCACCTCCCCGTCAAGATGCTGACCGGCATCCGCTCGCTGAGCTACGACCGCGCCACCAAGGTAGCCATCAAGTTCGCCTCGCCATGGTGGACTCTAGTAGGCGGTGTCTCGTCCACAGACCTGCCCATTTCCAACGTCGTCTACCCTTCCTGGAACGACGGACCCAACAAGCCAGCCGTGCTGATGGTCTCCTACTCCTGGGCACAGGACGCCACCCGCATGGGCGCCTTAGTGCCCGATTACACCAAAATCAACCCCTCCRAAGACGACGAGGTCGTCTCCGTCTGCCTCAACGCTTTGGTCAAGTTATTCTCCAAAGCCGACCCCAAGACCATTGCCACCAACGTCCCCATGCCCATCACGCTGGACTTCCTCCGGTCGCAGTACATCACCCACCACGCCTTCGCCTGGTCTCACGACCCTTTGCAGGGAGGCGCCTTTGCGCTCTTCGGACCGGGCCAGTTCAAGGATCTGTACCCGGCTTTCCAGAAGGTGTACTGCAACGGCAAGTTCTTCATGAGCGGCGAGGCGTTGAGCACGCATCATGCCTGGATCAGCGGGGCGGTGGATAGTGCGTACATGAGCTATTTGACGTTTTCGACGGTGTATAAGCTGGAGAGGGAGATGGTCAAGGTTAAGGCGAGTAACTTGGTTGGCGAAAGGGGTGAGAATCCGGAAGAGGTTGATGAGTTTTTGTTGAAGTGGGCGGCGAAGCTGAGTAAGGGAGTTAAGGTTCGGGGTGATAATAATTGGGGCGGTGCACATTGGAAGAACGGTGCGGACGAGGAGAAGGGAGGGCTGGAGGAGGATTGGTGTGATTGTTGCTGAGGAGCTGTGAAGGTCAGTTGAATTAGAACAACGAAAGAGGATGGATGAAGCTGAAGTTAGCGGTGCCTCTCGGCTTTTGCAGGGTCCGAATGGTGGGGCAGATAGGATAGCTGTGGTTGCCCATGTTCCTATGCAAGATCTCTTTTCTTTCATATCGTCGTCGTAACTGAGTAGGCGAATTCTGTACCTCAATCAACGTAAGAATCATGAACCATCGAGTTTTCTCTTCGACTGGCACCTCGTGGTTGTAGATGGCGGCAAAGTGGTTCATCTGAAGTGTCAAAACGAGTTCCAGTTCAGGAAAGTGGTGATGTCATCATCGAACGGCCCCACTTTGCCGCGGTACCTGGAGCTAAGAGGAACGTCACGATCATCGAGGATGGTTCGACAGTCTCGACCGGTGTAGGACAGTCGTGACGTTGACGAATTCTCGGTGGGAAAACATCAAAAGTCGAGTTCACCCCCCTCTGCTCCGTCTAGCTCTAGTTTCTCCTCTTCCCTCCCCTTCATATCATCTATCTCCCAAAATCATCTCTCGACAACCTTAGCAGAGACCAGCACACTAACAGCCACTACCACTTACACCACCAACCACCAAACCAAACAACACCCAACCAACACCAAAAACAACAGAACAACACTCCCAAAAATGCAGTCCATCCTCCAAAAAGCCACCGGCATCGGCCCCAAGCCCGTCCAGCCCTCCGACCTCAACGGCCGCGTAGCCGTCGTAACCGGCGGCGCCTTCGGCATCGGCTTCGAAGTCTCCCGCGCCCTCGCCAACGCCGGCTGCCGAGTCATCATGGTCAACCGGAAAGAAGAGCAAGGCGAGGACGCCAAAGCGACCATCATCGCGGAATCCCCGGGAGCGGTCGTCGAATGGCGCGAATGCGACATGGGCAACCTCTCCCAGGTTCGCTCGGTCTTCTCGACGCTACGCGAAGAGCTCGACCGACTCGATTTCCTGGTTCTGTCGGCGGGGATCAACACGAACCAGTACGGCCTGGACGCGGACGGGATTGATCGGCACTTTGGGGTGAATTATTTGGGGCAGTATTATGTGGTCAATCAGCTGTATCCGGTCCTCCGCAAAACGAGCAAGTTGCCGAATACGCCGGCGCCGAGGGTGGTGTTTGAGGCGAGCGAGATGCATCGGACGGCGCCGAGCGCGGTGCATTTTGCTAGTCTGGACGAGATCAATAACCCGGAGCTGGGACCGACGGAGTTGTATGGGAGGACCAAGTTGGCGTTGATTCTGTTTGCCAAGTACGGGCTGGCTGAGAGGGTGATTAAGAAGAATGGGGACAATATCTACTCGGTTTCGGTGCATCCTGGTGCTGTAAGTTCTTCCCCTCCTCGATGCCCCTTTTCAGTTTCATCTTGCTAACGGGGGATACAACAACGCAGGTCAACACCGCCATGCAACAACAATGGAAGGACGCCTACCCCGGCATCACTGGCAAGCTTCTCACATGGTCCATGCTGGCTTTTGGCCGTGACGTGAAGCAGGGTTCTTACAGTGCCTTGTGGGCGCTTACCGACCCCAAGATTGAGGAACAGAACCTGAACGGGTGGTACTTCAGCGACCCCGACCAGCCTGGCAAGGAGACTTCCCAGGCTTCCGATCCCATTCTTGGTCAGGCTCTCTGGGACTTGAGCGAGCGCATCATCAAGGATAAGCTTGGCGAGGATGCTTTGGTTGACTGGTACTCTGCCTAGAGAGGGTATCCTTCAAAGGGGAGGATGAATAATGATCTGTTTTTGTAACGACGACATGACCTAGAAATACCTGCCTTGACTTGATAGCAAGCAAGCAAACAAGCATTTAGTTTACAACATTTTATCTTTTTGTCATCTTGGTGATTACCACGTCTTGATGGGAAATGACTGACCCTATTATGTTTAGTGATGATATCTACCTCACCTTCCTTAGACATCAAGCATACAGGTATCCCTTGCAAGGAACAGTCTGGCACTCAAGACTCATCTGTCGGGGTCTCTGAACATGGGATGAAGCGAAACACCTTGGGCTGGCTCAAGTCTCTCATGGAAGCAATCTTTACACGTGATGTCAAATCTGTTTTCTTTGATCCTTTGTGCTGTACTATGTGAAGCTGATGTGCGTTTGCAAACATCAGATATAAAGTCTAGAGTGATCCCAATCAATCAATGTTTTCCCACCAAAGGCTCTTCCGTCTGTGTGTTCAGATGACATGTCCTTTGTGTGATCTCTCCCAAGCCTATCCTCCATAACTCCATGCCTAAATGCGCAAACCATGTTTTCGTAATCATCATACCAATCCTTTGAACGAACAGCAAGCCATTAGAGTCTAGGCGTCAGTCTTGGTCTCCGACATGAGTCTCTCGTTCTTGTCCGCGATCGACTGAATCGTAGCGGCCGTCGAGCCCTTTGGGGGGCGGTGACCAAGAAGACGTGCCTGTATGAACAAAGTCCGTCAGAATCCATCCGGCACGGTGATGATGATACTCGATCAAAGAAACAATTGAAACACACCTCGGCGCTCTCAACAGCAGCCGCATCCTCCTTGGTGATCTCGTTGACCGGCTTGTGAGACACCTCGCTGGCCACCTCAATAAAGTGCTCCTGCTTGGCCTTCAAGCTCTGGGCCGTCGCCGCAACTCCACCCGCGATAGGTCCACGACCGTCCGTCAGCTCAGTCTCCGTCTTGGCGATCTTCGAGACATCGTCCGTGGTGATGGGGTGGCCCTCAACAGCACGCTGCTGGAGTTCCTCACGGGAGGGAAGCTGCTGCTGCTCGGTGGTGCTCATGGTGTCTGGTGTTTTTTTTTCACTGCTGTGGTGTTGGCTGGCGTCACAATCACTTTCGTTGTCGGTGTCTGTGAAGTCTTCTGCGTCTGAGTCGGCAGTGTAGGTTTGTATTGCAGTGCTAGGGTTGCGAGAAAGTGGTGGAGGAGGGTTGGAAGTTGCTGGAGTGGTGGGAGCTGAAATAGTCTTGTGTGGATAAAGTCGACGTGATGCGTTGTGGCTGAAGGAGGGTGATCGTCTTATTTAATCTGGTGGTTCTGGCCTTGGTGAGTGGCACGGAGGGGCTCTTTCCATCTCACGAAGTGGACAAGCGGGTGGGTTGACCGGTTGGAGCCGTTGAGGTTCCCAAGAAGTCACACTAACAAGTTTAGCGTACAGTTTGCGTGGTGTTTGTTAGTGGAAAACAGTGACCAACGGTCCACAACCAAACTGTTTGGAGACTTCCTTCCCTTTTTGAAGAGAAACTTGCGTCAATGGCCTTGATGACGTTTGAATCGGCGATGAGTATCCGGATCTGATGCGATTGCCATTGGCTGCGGGGATTTCCTGGAAGCTGTTGAGCCACTGATTGCAGTTGTGTGTTGATCACTTTCCCTGCTGGATTCGCGTTCGGATGGTGACTTTCCCAAACACAACACAGCACGCAATCCATCACTGAATATCACCACAACGTCTTATCAAACGAAAAAGGAACGGGCCGGAGCTTAAAGCCCGGATGTTTCATACTACAGACAGATAACGGGAAGGCGCCGTAGGCAGTGAAACCGCGGCCCCGAATGTTCTGCTCCGTGCCGTGTAGGCCGTGAAAGGGGGGGAGCGGGATGAAGTCTTGGCATTCCGGTTTACATCATTCCCGCCGTATGAGATGCAAGAACAATCACTTCCATCCACCGGCACACCTGCATGTTTTCTTTCACACAAAAGATGAAGGGCGGGAATTAGGAGTCTGATTGCACTCATCCGTTCCTGAACTGGAATCCTAGGTAAGTATAACGATCATGACATCATGCCTTTATGGTGTTGTTGACTTCTCCTTATGCCTTCCATTATCTTTGCTGGCATCTTGAACCTCCCACGTTCAGTATGAGCAATGCTAACTTTAGCAATAGTGTCTCAGTCGATAGACTCTCCAAGATCGTGCAGCTTCTTGCGATCCTTCTCCTTGGCCTTCTCCGACACATTGGGGTTGTTGATTGCTGCCTTCAGTCCGCGGATACTACACGAGATCACATTTGTCAGTCATCATTCATAAACTTCCTTCGCTGGACTTCACTTTGGATCCTGGATGTCGACCGTAGTCAACTGGCTGTGACTTACACATTTCCTCTGTCCTTTCCCTCGAGATTGCCAGATGTGGATGACTCAATTTTGGAGCTGGTGGAAGCATCATGAAATCCCGTCGACTTGCTACGACCCTTCTTGGCAGTAGGCTTGCTCGAGAATTCGGTGAGAACTTCCTCCTCTGCGATATCTGCGGTAGACTCCTCAGGCATGTGAGTTCCGAACTCGCTTTCCAGAATCTCGCGATCGCGCTGCTTGGCCTGCTCGGACACGCGCGGGTTGTTGATGGCCGCCTTGAGGCCGCGCTCACGGTTTCCAGGGTCCATCTTTGTTGAGTGATAGGCGGTAGTAGCTATCGATCTGGCGTAAAAAAGTGGAAAGGGTTTCAGGTCGATGGGGAAACGGCTGCGCAGCATTGGATGGCAGCGATGATGAATCGGACTGTCCTGTCTTTGTAGTCAAGAGCTTGGTGGAGGATGCAGGATTAAAACCGGATTAGGTATGCGCGCACTCTGGCGCTTCTTGGTTCTTTCAAGCACTTTCTCATGCACGGCCTGCTTTCCATACCTACCATCTGCAGTCTTCCGCAGTGACGGGCGTTTGACGTTATGCTCCGCTCGCTTTCTGGAGAAGACTCCGTGCTTGCGCGGGGGCAATGCAACAACTTGACATCACATGCCTGTCAAATGTCTAGAGAACATCAGATGACAACTTTGAGATACTCCCCTCCACTCCATCGTAAAGTAATTCTCCGTTAAAAGAACTTTTAAAGCTTTGGGAAGCCCCCATTTCCAGTGTGGTCTGCTTCATCAACTTCCCGATTCATTTTTGTCACATTGTTCCGAGATGTACCCCTTTCCAAAGCCAGGAAAGAAAACCACATCCAACTTGTTCTTTACAGTTCGCTGTGCAGATGCTGGTGTTTTCCAGAACCCTGTCTTTCTCACAACCCGAAAGGCCATGTCTCATCAAACTCAAGTGGCCCAGGAGGTTGATGAACCTCCAACGCACCCACCTCTTCAGTCTCATCAAAGTAAACAATGCCATCAAGCTGCTCAGGCAACACGGCAAACGAGTAATGTGACTGTCTCTCCGTCGCGGGCGAATAGATGACTCCAATGAACCTCTCCAGTCTTTTCTCCATCAAAGCTTCCCTCAACGCCTTATCGCAGTGCTTTGTCCTCAGGTCCAGCACAAAGTTTTTAATACCGGTATCATGCATCAGCCTCTCATAACTGTTGGGCAAGGCTGGTTTGACATGCATAACATTCATGTCTCCGTCCCAACGTTTGGCGGCGGCAACCTTACCCGTGTATCCCAAGCAGCCGATGCTGAGAGCCTTCTTACCATAAGCCTCCTTGCACAGCTGTCCCACGTTGATTTCATCCTCAGACCAACCCATGCTCGTAGCGCGGGCATCTCCAATGTGGCTGTTGTGCGCCCACACAATTGCCTTTGAGTGGGAGCCGCGATGGTCGAGGGTGCGCTGGAGGGTTTGGAACATGTGTGTATCGCGGAGATTCCAGGATTCATCGCGTGCGTAATACATGGCTTTGTAGTAGTGTTCCGCATCTGGTGAGTGTCAAGTCAGTAACAGATCTGATACCCGCACCGCAAAAAGAACTGACCTTTTACCAATCTCGCATTCTGCTCTGCTCCATGAAATTCCTCTCCATCCCACTTTATCCGTTCATACTCGAGCCTTTTACTCAGCAAGTTCTTCAGCACCTGTACCACATCATCCTCATAACCTTTGAACCCCTTGCCCGAGGCCACCAGCGTCTCCAGCCCGTATTCGTGTGGATCTTCCGACCATTCGTGCAGTCTCCAATAGCTCTGTCTCGCCGTCTCCGCCATATCCTTATCCACATGTTCCAGATAGTTAATGACCGCGCGCATAGATGAGCCCATGCTGTACAGATCCAGTCCGTAAAACCCGATGGCCTCCTTCTTCATATCCTTCCCTTTGTTCCAACACCTCAGCCACTCGACAAAGTCGTGCGTTTCCTTGTTCCGCCACATCCATCGCGGGAACCGCGTGAAGCTCAGCTCTCTCCCTGCGCGCCGCGCTTCGGCTTCGGACTCGATGGTCGCTGGTGGGCCTGGCCCTGGGCGCCGACGGACATATCGGTCGATGGACTCGGCGTCGGGCCAATCGGCTTCACAGGCGACTATAGTGTAGCCATGGTGTTCGATCATGTAGCGTGTCAGCGCGGCGCGGAAGGCGTAGAACTCGGAGGTTCCGTGGGACGAATCGCCGATTAGCAGGACCTTGGCGGAGCTGAAGGAGTCGAAGTATCGCAAGATGTCCTTGTTGGGGTCGGCTAGGGCTTCGGGCAGTGAGGGAAAAGGATGGACATGGCTTCGGAGAAGCTCGATCGGTGATGCGGGAGGCTGAGGTGTCGACTGTCTGGAGAAGTGTAGGGGAGTATGGCTTCGGCTGAGGCTTTCAACCCCGTCTAGGTGAAGGTGCGCGGCGGCGCTGTCAGTGAAGGAAGACATCCTGTCCCTGAATTTGTGCATCCTTTGTGGTAAGTGGTTGCTTTGAAGTTTAGGTGAAGAAGGTATGTGACGATAAGATAGTTGTCGGTATAGGGAGAACGTTGTTCGGGAACACCTTTGAGCACGTAGAGGCGGCGAATGGGAAATTCTCAAGGAATTCATTTCATTGTCCTTAAAGTAAGGGCAAAACTGTCCACCTGACTAACTACGGATGAGAAGGTATCCCCTACTCGTCTGGGCTAGAAGCGCCTCGCGCCCCCAGGCCGCGAAGCCTGGGTGTCTGAAGGGCGTTTCTAGCCCAGACGAGTAGTGTTAGTCCCAGGATATCCTGTCCTTGACCTACCTACTAACTTGCCATCGAACGACTTGCGGCGGGGAAGTTCTTATAACTTGGGACGATGAGACGCAAAACGAACTTCATGACGACAAGATGACGTTTATTGACCACGCAGGCAAGGGAGGAAGTCATCGGTTGCCTGCCGCGTTAAGGCGTCGATGATTAATTCGAGACTTTTGTGTATTCGAAGTCTTGAACATGATGGTGTGGAGGTGTCGAAAAAGATCACTGCAGGATTCCTGCGATGAAGCAACCTAAAGGAAGCCCGAGAGGGGAGCAAAGCAAAGCGGGGTATGCCTGTGCCTAAAATGACTAGATGGAAGGCGGGAAGAAGGGAAAGATTTCTATAGGACATTCCTCCGGAGTCTCGGGTACGGTACCTGTCCACCCGAGCCACCTTAACCAGCAATAGGTATCAATCACAACATGCAAAGTTCTTTCCCAACTTCCAATGTCAACCCGAGGGAAGTCGAGAAGGCGTAAAATTGAACTCCCATCTTTTACTTCACAAGACCTGGGAGCGACCATTGCAAAGTACCAGTTGTTCTTTCCGTTGTTGATGCAGGCACTGCTGTCTGCATATGACATCATGGATCCTTATCAGTCGCCGCGCGGTCATACGCTCCGGCTGATAAGGCCTCCCCCAATTTCTCTCGACATGCGGAAGATTGGACTTTGGAGAAACACGACGACCAGGACATCTGCATTTTACTGAACTACCTATCTAACACCATTCTTATCATCCTATCCACTCTGACTTATTAGGTTTGCGAAGTGCAGCCATGAAGCCGACGTTCGGTGTTGTTACCTTTGGCCTGCTTACCGGTTTGGGCCACGCTGCGAGCTTGGTCAGGCTCCCGTACCAACATGTTTTGGCTGGTAAGCCCGTTACCGAAGGAGTCAGAGAGGCGTAAGTGCTTTAGACAGCTCGGTCTTTGCTTGAACATAATCTGTTTAGTTCTGACCCCTCTGAAACGCACCTCGCAGGCTGAAGAAAGCAGAGATCATTCCAACTGGTGAGTCGGCTCGTCTTCGAGAAAACTGGAGTGACCTCGCAATTGATGACCGCCAACCCAGTTATCGATGACTTCGTTCCCACCTTGGACTTGGAAGCCAAGTGGTCCGATGACCACCAAGCATCTCTGGGCAACACTCTTAAGCCGGAAGACCTTCAAGATACCCCCTCCGTTCTTCTCAAGGACCTGTTAGCGCCTACAACTTGCCTTCTTCGCTCTAGCACAAGCCTCGTGATTGTCATTACCGATCCTGATGCCCCGTCTCGAGATGACCCTAAGTGGTCCGAGTTCTGCCACTGGATTGCTGTTGGACCGCTCGTAACGGAGGATTGTCCCATCATCGACGAACAAACCGAAACCCAGGGATGTTGTTTGTCCGTTTCCCTCGGGACCTTGGAGGATATCGTGTCTTACACACCCCCGGCTCCGCCCGAAAAGACCGGAAAACACAGATATGTTATCTTGGCCCTCGCGCCGGTCAATGGAACAAGCGAGAAGCTGCACTTGTCGAAGCCCAAGGAGAGAAAGCGCTGGGGATACGATGAAGTGGTGAACGGCAAGACGCATGGTGTAAGAGATTGGGCGGTTGAGAATGGACTAGTACCCTTTGGTAAGTCAGGAAACAATCGGAGAGGTTCATGGAGTTTCTCGGGCTAACATGAAGTATCACAGCGGCGAACTTCATCTATGCGCAAAACGAGAAACAGTGATATCAATGAACAATTGTTCAATCATGTGAGTGTTCTGGGCTTTGTGGACATGCAGATCATGTTGGCGGGCGTGGAAGAAGACAAAGAGACAGATGAGCAACAAAAGGAGACTGTTAGACCTACAAACACTACCATGGAACCTATGCCTACCTAAACAAAATGTCAATTCACCGGAAACCCCGGCCGGGTCCAGAGACACATATTATCATCACCGCAATGTTACGGACACGGACTTCCACGATGAAGAAACCTGGGCGGCTTACAGCAAGTCAGGGTGCCCGGGCTATTGCGAAAGGTTCACAGGTGCAAAGTAACAAACGGGTGACCATCCAATTTCCTTACCCAAGTGATGGCTTGCCCAGTACGAAACATTATGAATCTATACGCAGATAAGTGCAGGGTTCAATACCTCGCTGTAAACATCTCGGAACATCAGGATGAGCCTCTAAGTAAGTAAACAATCCCGATCAATTGTAAATCGACCACTCTTCGCATCTTCTTGTGCTCCTTTTACCTCCCCCTCCAATCTCCATGATTCTGCTTTTTGCGGTAATATATTCTACCTACACATCTGTTGTGAGATGTGATGACTCGTTTACAAGCCTTTTTACGCCGCCTAAACCATTCACAGTTGACTTCCTCTCAACTTCCTCCCAGTATCAATATGATGTTCAGAATATCAGCAACATGGCCCTGTATGTGCCTCCTCAAAACTCTGGGAGTATCATGGCTTCGGAAACATACTACAAGCTTCTCTGGCTCCATGACCTCTTAGGTCCGCAGTCTGATCGACTCTCATAACCGCGGGATATATGAACCCAACGGCGGGTCCATCCAAGCACGAGATCATATGTACCATCCTTCTCCTCCAGAACACGACCAAAGTGTTCGTCACGAATCATGCGTCTCACTAAACAGCACGATCAGCTTGCCCCTAAGCCCGGCTATGTATACCGCTTTGACTCCACCATCCCCCATCAACGATATTACTTTGTCAGCAAACTAGGTCACGGAGTTCAAAGTCATGCCCAGCTCGTTCAGGACAGAGAGACAGGCCTGAAGGTGGTTCAAAAAGTGGACAGGAAACTATGTCCCTCCACCCTCGACCATGACGAGCCAGCCGAGATCAGCGTCCTACGCCGCCTCATCAGTTCCCACCGTCTCGTCAACTACCAGCCAAGATGGATCACCCTTCTTACTTATGAGCAAGTCGTTGCTTACCAGGAGACCGAAAAATCAGGTAATCATTTGAGCTATCAAGTGAGTTACTGGAAGTTCTGCAACGGCGGAAACCTTTATGGCTTGGTGAATCCCTACATCATGGAACAAAGGCCGTGGTTAGCACGGAATCAGAACTCTACGCTCCCTCAGCCACCTCTGCCTAAACTTCCCATCTCACTGGTTGCGCGCGCTATCCGCCACATATGCGAGACCCTGGAGGTCATGTACCAAGGAGGCAACGAAGCCGTTTACCACTGCGATCTGCATGCCAGCAACATTTTTCTCCATTGGACACAGGAAGATCCGCTCCCAGAGTTTTACATCGGGGACTTTGGTATGGCGCGGACGGCAAGCCAGTCACTCCTGGACTCTAAGAAAATTGTCCCGAGAAATGGGACACCGTTCAATAAGCAACCATGGGAGACCAAGCCACCGGGTCTTGCCCCTGAAGGTTCCCGCCGTCGATGGGATCTGATTATGGATCACGAGTGTAACCTAACCACGTTCTTTAGTTGCATGTGGAGGATCGCAGCCACCAGAACGGCGGACACCTGCATTGGAAGTGCTCGATTACCGGTTCCGCGACCTCAAGCGCAACGGAGAGGTTTGGTGAAGCAGATCGCGCAACAGAAGAACCAACCGACGCCGCAGAGGCATAGACACAAAGCGAACGCCGCCCCCAGCCCCAAAATATGCAATGGACCTTCTCAGTCCTGGACATTTGGGCCAAATCCCGAACGTGGCATCGCAGGTAGTGCAAAAGCCAGCCACGTCCGACTACTGCTCGAGCTTGTTGAAAAGCTCGAGACCCTGAACGAGCTTGACCAACTAAATGCTGTACTCCATCCGCACCTGCGTCCACCCTCCCTAGCGCGTATTATCCAAAGCGCAGGGCATTTGGAGAAGGAGGCTCTACAATGGGAGCAACATACTCGCGCTTTCAAAGAGTTTGTGAAGGAAAAGAAAGAAAAGGCGCTGTTCCAGGAGTTCGAGACCGCTCCGTTTGTGTTTAGGCGTGATGGGCCGGAGGCGAAGGAGATTTTGAGGAAAGCGTTGAAGCTGCCGAAGAGGAATCCTTATGTGGTTTATCGTGGGAAGTTGGATGAGCCGGAGAGTCTTGAGGAGGTTTGGGGGAGGGAGAATGTGGCTGGGCCGTGGAGGGTTGTGGAGGTTAGGGTGTAAGATGAGGAGGAGGAGGAGGTTTAAGTGGCTGGGAAGGAAGGGAAAGATGTCGTGATCACGGCTGTTGAAAGGATCTGGTGTATTTTTAGTTCTCTGATGCTCTCTTGGGCTATTTTCACACCAGTGGTTAATCTGTAAACGAGGACAACCTTGAAATGATCCAGTAAGAATTTTGTGATTGTTACAGCATGTTTGGCACATGGGATGCCGGGTTGGAGCTGCCCCCTAATGCTGAACAAAAACAGTCCACGTACCGTCGGTGTGATTCCACCCACACACTTACGATAAGCTATATCCCATTCAATTTCTACCAATTGTCCCCGATAATGATTTCAACGAGAAAATCGTCGTTATGTATTGTAGCCGACGTGCCGTCGGATGCATGGACTCAGAAAGGCAAAAGCCCGGAAGTGACGACCTTCTCGCCCTCGGGTGCCTAGAGGTACCCTTCCCACGTTGACTGAAGGTGTCCGTAACATCTTAATAAGGAACACCTGATGTATTCATGCTTGCCGTTCGTTTTTGATCACGCGTTTGCGTGCCTTTGATCGTCGTGCTTGCTCTCCCTTCCTCGACACTCAAGGCTTCAAAGCGTACATCCGCACCGGGAGAAGCTTCATAGTCCTCGTCTGGGGGAAACCCTTTTGGAACTCGGCCTTGACAACCTTCAACCCAGCCTTTTGGAAGACTTTCTGGAATGTCGCCTCGCCTCTGTCATTGTTCACAATGCGTTAGTCGTCAGCCACCAAGCCCCAAACAACGCCGTCCCATCAACCCCGGGGGCCCGTGGGCAGGAAAGCTCACCTCGTAACACTACTATCCTCCTCATCAAACTCATCATTCCCCAACACCGTCGTGTTCTCCTTGATCACAATCAACCCATCCTCGCTCAACGCGCTCTTGCACCTCTGCAAGTACGCCACCAGCTGCTCATCCGTCAAATGCCCCACACACCACTGCGTCCACACCAAATCATAACTTTCCCCCTCCCCCAACTCAGGCACCCACTCCTCCAACCCCATCACATACACCCTCCCCACGCCCTTCTTCCCCTGCAACTTGGCCGTAAACTTGGCAATCGGCTCAACCACATCCACCTTTGCTTTTTCGTCGTTCTCATCAAGTAGTTCAGTCAATAGTCCCTCCGTAATCCTGCCCACTCCGGCCCCTCCCTCAAGGATGCGCTTGCACCTGCGCAGACCTGACTTGGAACCGATGCCGAACTTGGCCAGGAAATTGCGAGAGCCCTGCAGGTCGATCTTGGAGGTGTTGGCGAAGCCGGCGACGGTCGGGATCCCGCCCAGCATGCCGTTCTCGTCGGCGCTGACGGATTCCCAGTAGGCGAGGCCGTGTTCTTTGGAGATGGAGGCGTCGGCGGGGGTGCCGGGGGTGGAGCCGGAGAGCTGGGTGAAGTCGTCGTTTGCGTCCGACATCTTTTGTATGACCGACGGGTGCCTGCAGTTCTTTGGGTGTTGCGGTTTGGGGTTTGAGTCTGGTTTTGTTTTTGATTGGTTTTGAGACTCTTTGTGATTTTGTCTTGGTGGAAATTGTTGTTTAAAAGTGATTGATATAAAGGCGATGAGTGGGCGGTTGGAAATGGTCGTTCGTTCGTTAAAGCTGTGAGGTTTGAGATTTGAGGTTGTGATGTTTCAGGCTGTGATTTCTGCATTTTGTGAATTTTGTGCAATCGGCGTCACGTGGGACCCTGGGAACGTACCTTCTGTTGTGTTGTTTGGCAGTGATTAACCGTCACAGTTTCCCCAGATTCCTTTTTCCTATTGATATGGCCGCATCAGAGTCTCTTTTGATTGTCAAGAACGTTCAATGGCTGATGGCCAAAAACAACAGCAAGATCGAAACCTGCAGCTTCACGTTGGACGATTCTCAACCCTAACCCTCACTCCTACCGGGTAAGTCTGAAGGGTCTGTGATATACTTGGGGGAAGGTGTGATCCAGGGATCATTGAATTTCTTTTCCCCTTAGATCATGATATTGGGAAGAAACGGGTATATGGACGGTGAAAAAGGCGAGGGATGTTAAAGTTACGGTCACGAACCGTGGTATCTGTTGTCTCCGTGTGGGGGAATACGAAGCGTTGCGTTTGGATTCGTTTCATGAGACCTGGACTCGCAAAGAACGTAATATGGGCGAATTACATCGAAGTGAGGGGAAAAGTCTATACCCGTTCGCCCGATTCCATTTCAGTACGTGTACCCCAGTTAACAGAATATCTTTTGAGATGCCCTCTGTTATAGCTTTTACCAAAAATCCAACCATGCAAGTGGTGCTACAGTCTAAATAACCTTTTCCGATCCAGCCAGACAACCCAAAAACCTAGACGCCATGCAATGCTGTGTAGGTGTATCCATGCCTCTTCGACACCAAAAATGATTCTGGCTCCATCTTTACCTGTTGCGGTTGACAGAGAAACGCCTCACCATAACCTCACGGATCGTGAACTTCTTGAGCGCAGCCGCAATGCCACCATTCTTCATCTCCTCGTCGAACACTGGCGGGGGCGGCACGTCAACATAGACGAGAACCAAGCTCTTGAGCACATGGGCCAACACACGGTTGACACCCATCAGCCAAGACCAGGTTTTCTTGGACTCCTCGTGCTCGTACTCGCTCCAGCGAGGGTCGGAAAATGACGGCACCACCATGATACCGAACTCGGAGTGGTCGAAGACCGGTCCGCGTTGGTAGATGATCCAGTCGACGCCAAACTTGATACCGTGACGGGGGACCCAGCCAAGAGAACGGAAGTGGTGGTAGACGGCGTATTGGACGAGGAAGGGATCCTCAGGGCGAAGGTTATCGACGGACCGAGGAGGGAAGTAAGAGTTGGCACGAAGCTTGATGAGAAGCTGTTCGTTTGAGATGGGAGCCTTGGTAACTGGGTCGACAACGCGGAGGGCACCGAGGCCAAAGGCCAGGAAGAAAGCCTCTTCGGGAGCCAGCTGGAAGTGTTCCTTGTCAACCAACTCTTCAGAGAAAACGGTAGGTTCGACGTTGGAGATGACAGGCTTTTCGACGGCAGGGACAGCGGGGGAGATGGCTTCAACGTCAGATGACCCGTTGTTGTTCTTGACTTCAGAGGCTGCATCGGTGTGCTGGAAGGTGGTAGACTCGACGGTGGGAGAGAAGCGAACGCTCTTCCTCCTCTCAGGAGTAGCGGGGGTGTCTTCCTGCGCTGGCTGGCTGTCTGGAAGTTCGTCCGTAGAAAGAGGAGATGAAACGGAAGAGGTGGTATCGTTGGCTTCGGTTGCGCTGGTCTCGGGTTCGTCGTTGGTCAGGGCACTTGCCTCCAACTGATTCTCTGCGGAAGACTCATCTTCATCAATACCGACGTCCTCGCTCAAGACGGATACGACTGATAGTGCGACAAGATCGGCCAGAGAATTGGGGAGAGCCAACAACTCGATGGGACCAACAGGCGGCTTGAATTCCTTGCGCACATTCTCTTGAGTGATTGTCGGCTCAGGCTGCGATCGGACAAGAGCGTACGAGTTGGGCAGCGCCAGAAGCTCCAAGGGGCCAACCGGTGGTTTCGGCTCGACGATATGTCCATGTGCTACTGTCTTGGGAACAAACTCGTCCGTAGGCGCAGCCTGGGATGATGAAGCGGTTGAAGTGGCAGAAAGAACAGGATCAGGAAGAGATGCAGGTAGAACTTCAGGCTCGGGGTCGGACTCGGCAGCAAGAGACTCTGGGACAGCAGCATTTACAGTTTCGCTGTTAAGCTTGGCTTCCTCGAGCTTTTGCTTCTCGATGGCCTCCAGCTCTGCCTTTGCTCTTTCCCATTTGACCTGCTTGCGTTCTTCACGGCGTGACACGGTGCGTTCTTCGCTGACCGTTGTCCCGTCAAGACCGCGGCGGCTAAGCTCTCTCTTAAACCAGTTGGGTTCACTACGACTCAAGCTTCCTTTTCCATAGAAACCCTGCTCCCACAGGGCGCGGATGGACTTAGGGTCCTTAACGTGTACGGAGCGAGTATCGGGATCCCATATTCCCTCATGTATCACTGATGGTTCGGCGGGCGGAGGCAACAGCACTTGTCTCAACCACGCGACAGCAAGGTGAAAGAGAGAAAGGGGGTTGCTGGGGTAGAAGGTAGGCAGCGGAAAGGTACGGATTGGCGCAGGGAGTTTGTAGATCTGGTGGTAGGGAACTCTTTGGGGTCGAGGCGGCGCAGATGTTGCCGCGGGGTTGGTGCTCGCAGGAGCTTCCTCCCCAGGTTTACTCGGTGATTCGCTAGGTTGCGACATTGTAGTAGTGGTCATGCTTTCAGCCATTGTGTCTGTTCATATCGGCCTGATGAGGAAGGATGTCAGCAATGTCAACCGGAGACAAGTCTTGACAGCGCATCCAGAAAGAGGTCCCCATTGTAAAGTTGCTCAGATACCGTTGTAGTCTAATACAGAGGCTAACACAGAACGATCCACTGAAGGATATATTGTTCTAAGCACAAAAGGAGTCATCACCGCAACTTGGGGTTGTCCAAGGGCAAAGCCGATGGGACACTGGTAACACTCTCTGGACATGCGCGCCAAAGGAATGATGAAGTTGTAACTTACACTTTGGAGTGATATTGCACCCAGGTTGTGGGCAGCGATGGAGATGTGAAGGCGCCTGGCCATTCAGCAGTGACAATAACGGTCACTACTCGACAAAGATCCAATTGGGCATTCAGATAACGAATGTTTGTTCCCGGAGTTCAGTTCATGATCCTGTCATGCTGTTTCTCCAATTGGGCTTGGGTGATGTCGTTGTGCTGAGACACAGAAATTCAGGAAGATGTCAGAGTCAGGAACAGAAAAAGATTTGGATCCCCGAATTTTATCGACCGCAGCAAATTCCATCCGCCGAGCCCCACGTCTCCAGGGCTTGATAAAGTGGGGCTGATTGGCGTTGTGAACTTGCGATAAGCTTTCAAGGTTGGCTGACATAAGCTTCCCCTGAGCTTGCCTTACCTGACCGGGGCAGGCAATTCAGGGACCTCCCTCGAATCATGATGCCTGCCAGTCGCGGAGCCGTTGTCGCGACCGTCGTTGGGCTGGAGCTTGTCCCGTTGGCGTGGAACAGCCGCCGTTGCCGGACGAGCCGACAAGCGTCACTTTTGTTTTCTTTGAGATCCATGACAACATCCATCCAAAACTGACAATTCGACCGGGGGAACCCAGGCTCACGAGCTCGAGTTGGGGCTTCCGCTCCCGCTGTCATCCATCGCGAGTCCAGTCCGTGAATTCCTATCGGGCGCAAACATCTTGTTCAATTTTCAGTTCAATATCCGATGATTCCGGTCATCAAGAAAGATCTTCCCGCGAAGCCTCCTTTTCTCTGTGACGATCATTGTCCGGCGCGGAGGACAGCGCATGCGATTACTATCTCCACTCTGGTTGCTGTTCCTTGAGGAAAATCCCGATAATAAATACCTTCTAGCTTCCTATCCAGCTTTTGTTTGTCGGATGTGTACATATCAACCTCCCTCTGGCTGGCAACTGTACCCTGTGCTACCAAGCTGACCTAAGCTCTAACCTCATCTCTAACCACCCGATATCCCAAAAGGATTTCTCTCCTTTCACACTTCCCTGCATCACATTCCTAAAACAGCTTGCTTATTCTTGCGCCGCCGCGCAACGTCGCTCCTTTTTTTCTCCTCGGATTCCCATCCTTTCTTCCCTTCCATCAGGTTCACTTAGACGGAGTGCTATGTTCCAATGTCTATAAACATTATCCAAGGCGCGGCCTTGGTTTGTCTTGGCTGGAGCTGTATTGTCTTTCTCCTCCAACTCGTTGGCATCACCAAACTGTAAGCGAAACTTCAAACCACATGCGCGCGCATCCATTGCAGCTGTCGCAAACCTCTACTTTGGTGACTAACCACGAATATGCACCTCCTACAGTTACCGCAACCACACCACACCTCTTCCCCCTCCCGCATCGCCTTCATTGCCCGAAAATGAAGTCCCCCACGTTACCGTCATCCGGCCCGTCAAGGGCGTAGAAGTTGGCCTGTACGAGTGCCTCGCCTCGACCTTCCGGCTCGCATATCCCAAGTCCAAGCTCTCGATCCGTCTCTGCGTCGACTCTAAGAGCGACCCTGCCTACCCCGTCCTCTGCCAGCTCGTGGCCGATTTCCCTGCCTTCGACGCGCAGGTTCTCGTCGAGGAAGAAGACCCGATCCTCCACGGTAGTGCCGGCCACGTCAACAACCTAGGCCCGAACCCCAAGATCCGCAATATCAGCCGCGCATACCGCGAAGCCAAGGGCGACGTCATCTGGATCGTGGACTGCAACGTCTGGGTGGCCAAGAACGCAGCGGGGAGGATGGTAGACAAACTCTTTGGCTTCCAGCCCAACGGCGGCAAGGCAACCCCCTACAAATTCGTCCACCAACTTCCTCTCGTGGTAGATCTAGACAACACCCCCTCCGGTGCCAGCCCCGTCGGCAAGTCCTCCTCGACCGAAGGACAATCCCTCCTGCCTTCCACCGTCACACCCAAATCTACTACCCCCGAAAACCAGATCCAAGGCCTCCTCTCCCACGGCGGCCGCCTCGAAGAAATGTTCATGTCCACCACCCACGCCAAATTCTACGGCGCCATCAACACCGTCGGTCTCGCCCCCTGCATCGTCGGCAAGTCCAACATGTTCCGCAAGTCGCACCTCGACGCCTTCACCACCGTCTCCTCCAACCCTCTACTCCGCTCTTCGGACTCGACCCGCGGCACCGGCATCGATTTCTTTTCCTCCTACATCTGCGAAGACCACCTAATCGGCGACTTAATCTGGCGCTCCTCCTTCCCCGGGTCTCTGGGGTACAAAAACCACGGCCTAGTCTTCGGCGAAGTAGCCGTCCAGCCCATGGCAGGCATGTCCGTCGCCGCGTACATTGCCAGGCGCGTGCGCTGGTTGCGCGTGAGGAAGTGGACGGTTTTGGCTGCGACGCTGGTGGAGCCGGGCGTGGAGAGTTTGGTGTGCTGTGCTTACTTCGCGTTCGCGGTGACCACGCTGCCGTGGTTCAATAGATTGTTTGGCGTGCCGCAGACGTGGGGAGCTATGGCGACTTTGTGGTTCGGGGCGGTAACGATTTGGATGTCGATCGATCGGTGGTTGACTAGCAAGCTGTTCAGGCTGCAGAGTTTGGACGTGGATGAGGACACGCCCTTTTTCGCCAGGGGCACGGCAAGGACGGGAGGGACGGCGCAGAGGCCGTTTAGGGAGTGGATTGCTGCTTGGTTGGGGAGGGAGCTACTGGCGCTGCCTATTTGGACTAGGGCCGTGTTGCTGGGCACGACGGTTAGGTGGAGGGGGAGGCAGTTTAAGGTTAGGATGGATATGAGCGTGGTAGAGGTGGAGGATAGGAAGAGCAGGGCTGATGTTGTCGGTGGGAGCAAGCCTAGACCGAGGGTGGCTGGCTCGCCGGATAGCAAAGATCGCGTGGATTGAACGAATGTGTGGTTTGGGAGACCAATGGGGGAAATAATGAGACTTTATGCCATGATACCTACATAGAAACATAGACTACACACCCGTACTTGGACGCTTCACACGCCTTGTCGATGCGGTAATAACAACCTAATCATACCCTCTGTATACACAAGCAAAGAACACGAAAGTTGAGCTGTGTGTATGTGATGTTGAGATTCTCGTTATCGTCCCGCGTAGAATCAAATGAAGGGTCTTTTTTTCGACCCAGGTTAGCAGAATAGCAGGATAGCAGGATTATCATTCAAGTCTAACCACGAACTGCAACAAGGTGCTAATAGATAATCACAGAAGAAATCACTGGCACATCGCTCTTGATGCAGTAGCTTGAGACCAACTTCGCTTCGCAATATTATATTAACTGATTCTGTAAGCCTTAAGACTATCGCTAGGTTGATCCATAAACTATTCCGCTGTACTATGAATCCCGGATTCAAGAACTGCACCGGCAACGACCAAATTATCTTCCGAACCCCAGCAAACCCGGCAAATGAGACAGGCGTCTCCGCATAATGGCAAAAAGGACATGCGCAAACGGCCGCCTTTCCCGCAACTCAACTACGATACTGTGCTTCAGAAATATGAGTAGAATTGACAT
Organism: Neurospora sp. CHS-2018a; assembly: GCA_009802275.1. Taxonomy (NCBI): domain Eukaryota; kingdom Fungi; phylum Ascomycota; class Sordariomycetes; order Sordariales; family Sordariaceae; genus Neurospora; species Neurospora sp. CHS-2018a. Next base: position 130,598 of record RAKG01000121.1, on the reverse strand, counting down.
CCACGTCAACGAGCAGAAGATCACGAGCTGGAGGATGCCCCATACGACTTCAAAGCGTCCCCATCCTTTCCAGCACGAGATCTCGACAAACCTGTCGAAGAGAGAGTCAAACTTCTCCATCCATTCCTGCCATTCTTCCTAGTAATCAGGTTGTCCTTGAACCGCTTCGTTTTCGTCAAGGTATATCAAATCTTCGAGCCCAGTTTCGAAACTCCCTCGTTCTTCTTCTTCACTTATGTGCCCCGCTTCGTTTGTGTTTCCGTGAATTGTCTTTGGGATATTCCATAACTTGGAAAGTACTAGTATCAACCAACCCGGCAATGTCGACTAACCGTTCCACGGCTTGGGCTCGACTCCCTCCGGGGGCACCGTCGGGACGACCTTATCCTTGACCTCATCCCAGTTGGTGCTCAAGGTCGTGCCATTGCTCTCCAGGAAGCTCTTCATCATGGCACGCTGCTGTTCAGGCGTACTACCCTTGTGGAGAGTTTTGAAAAAGCCATTGATATCCTGGCCATCCTCCTTGTCGTCGTCGTCGACAGGAAGGCTGTCCCAGTTTTTGGGGCCAGATTTGCTGCTCGTGGGGTAGGCGGGCACCTTTGCGGGAGTAGAGGCCGAAGAAGTAGCTGGCTTGGCAGTTGAGGCAGCAGAAGATGATGTCGCTGTTGTAGCAGGCTCTTGGTCATCGGATTCGACGGCGCCAATCTTTTCGTCACCCCAACGACCCCATTTGATACCAGGTGCGGCCTTCTGCAGGACGAGCTCAATCTTGCGTGGCGAAGCGGACCACTTGGAGGCCGAGGGATCGATCTCGCCGGCGAGAACAAGGGTCGAGGTGGCTTCTCTGTCACCGGGCTTGACGTAAGGTGCGGCTTCGCGAGGGATGGGGGAAATCCGAACCTGCGTACTCTGTTAGTAATGGCAGTTTCTGGTGTTCAAAAGCAGGGTGTACTTACTTGGTGCTTGCCAAATTCGACCTTCAAGTCTTCCTTCTTGACGTCCTTGACAAACAGACTGACTGTGACAGTCTGGTTGGTCTGGTAGAAATCAACACGCAGCTTCATCTTCTCGTCGGGAACTGACCCCGGGGCAGGAGCCTCCTTTTTGGGGGGCTTTTGCTCCTGCACCTCATCTTCACTCGTCGAATCGGCCGGCTCAGGGCTCTTAGCCTTCTTCTGCTCGGGCTTAGGCGGAATCTTGGTGACATTGACCTTCCAGCCAGGGTGATCTTTGGGCAATTTCTTAAGCCTTCCAAGAGCCTGGCTTCTCCACGAAAATGCCATATTCCAGTCCGTGGCATAAGGTCCCTTCTCGGCAGCGGCGAGAGCATTGCCGGTCTTCGGTTTCGGTTGGTTGTCCTTGTCGGCAAGATATTCCTCGTATGTGACCGTGTAATTTCCTTCGGAGTCAACCCTCTTGTCCACACCATCGTCCTCGCGAGCCGGTCGGCCTTCGGCAAGCAGCATGCTCCACTTAGCACAGCAGTCTGCATCGGCAAAGCGTTCGAGCTGGTAGTAGATGACGGCACGGCGATACTGGGCTTGGATCATGTGGCTTCGTGATGTACCAGAGCCACGTTCGGCTGCAGCATGGTAAGCCAGCTCAGCATCGTGTAGAGCTGCTTCGAGGTTCTTGGCCTTTTGGTGTGCCTTGGAGCGAGCTAGGAGCCACACTGGCGAGTTGGAAGACTCGAGTGCCTTGTCGAGATGTGAGATGGCCGTGGCATAATCACCCTTCGCGAGGGCATCGATGCCCTTCTGGGCGATCGTGGTTGCTGACATTCTGGTCAAGCGTCAATAAAATGATTCGTGTTGAGGTTCTGATGATGGTCCCGGTGTAAGAAATGTGAACTCGGTTGGATGGTAACTTCTGCGAGATGATGGAGGTCTCGAGAAAGGTGTTGTGGAAGAGAGGAATGGAGTGCGTTTGGTATGAAAGAGATGTCAGTTGATGGAAACGGAGAGAATCAGCTCCCACTTTATATGAAGGGGTACGTAACTGTTAGCTCCGTTGGGACATGCATGGTGGGGTTCTTGCTTGATTCTGCCGGCAGGAGGGGAGGGCACATGCGGAAGCTCCTTTCACCGCCTTCCTGTCTTAGAATTCACAGCACTGTTTGCCCGTAGCGGGACCAGCAAGTGCGCACCTTGATGGCCAATTCAGCAAACTACCTGGGACCGAGCCGACGACGATCTCCAAAGGGGAAAAAAAAAAATAACAGATACCCTATCGTCTCGCGAAACGGGGATCCGAAAAGGCCATGTATAGGCACGGATCTGTACAACATACAACGGCTCATATGCCCGCCGAAATTTGTATGCAAGACGGTTGAATCTCTGCTCCACGGACGTCCGAGCTCGAGATCCCTCGGTAATGGGGAAATTCACTCCTACAGGAAGGTCATAATGTACAGACTTCCGCCAGATTGGTGGGCATGAAAATGTACAGTAAACGTACAGCTCTGCACCTCTACCTGCCCTTTCTTAATCCCAATTTCGCAAGAGGACACGGTATCTTCACATCAAATCATATGTATTAACATTATGTAGGCCATCAAATATCATTCCTCCGTTCGAATTTTTGCAATGTCATCTAGGAATATCCCCTTCGGCTGAGGATTCAAACGACCTTCTCGTCAGGATACCGTGTGGCAAACAAGCCCATAGCCTTCATCGGAAAGACGAACTTGTAGTTCGGGTAAGAGATCATGCAGCTTTTGTTGAAGACGCCCTCAATGGCCTCTTGCAACCACTCTCCATTGGGCTGCTGACGGTCCATGATCAACTTGATGCCCTTCTTGATGGGCTCAATATCGGGATACTTGGCCTTGATCAACCCAATAAGGGCCCATGCGGTCATGACCACTTGAGACCCAGTAGGATGTTCAACGTACTCGCCCGTCTCACATGCCTGCACTCTGGTTAGCATCAAAAGAAATAATGGGATAGTTCAGCCCGTGCCATGCGCGGAAAAGCTTACTTTGTAGCTCTCAGACCAACCGCCGTCCTCCCTCTGCTTTGAAATGAGGAAGTCGCATCCCTTTTTGGCATACTTGCTGGTCTCATACGTTTCACCGACACTAGCCAAGCTCTCCAAAGCAAACATGGTGGCGTACGTGAAGCAAATGCCCCAATTACCATACCAACCACCATGAGGCTTCTGATCACTCTTGATCCACTTAACAGCGCGGGTGATAAAGCTGTCAATCTCGTCTGTGCGATGATTCGGCCAGTGTTTCTTGAAAAGCGAGAGGGTTGTAAGAACGGCCGTGGTGCATTCGGGATACTCATATTCGACCATGATGTTGCCAAACACTTCTGCAGCATTCAACACCTCCATCCACTGCCCGGCGCGCGGAGTCTCGTAGGATGAGCAGGCACCAGATGGGTTTTGGTAGGTAAGCATGGTGTCAACGGCGTCAAAGATACGCTGGTCGTCGATCAGGGTCGGGAAGCCTGGCGTCTTTTGCAGGATGATGACGGACTTCAATGCCTCGGAGACGCAATCGCTAACTGCGTACCCTTGGTCCTTGTTGCTGAATGCCCAAGCCCCCTTGCGGGGATGGCGATAGCACTTGTCCTGATCCTTGATGTTCTCCCTGATCTGCTGGTCCTCGAGAAATTCCAATGACTTGATGAGCATCGGCCTCCAGCGTGGGTCCTCGGTCAGGCCAGCGTCCATGATAGCCTGGATTGCAAAGGCGGTGTCCCAACATTGCACGCCGTTTGTGCCATTGCAAAGCATACCCTCGGCGTTGACCCAGAGGACCTCGTCTAGCCTCTCCACGTGCCTTCGCACAGAGTAGGCCCCAGGTCCGTCCCGAACGTAACAGCAAACGGTATTCATCGCGGCGTTGACAGGGGCTAGGTCGGAATAATCGGTGTTTTCGTCCTCCATGTCGATAAGTTCCGACGCCCATGCCTCTGCCTTGTCTACCAAGTACTTGGTTCGGAAGACAGGGTTCCAAATATTCACGAGAAGCCAGTTGACCGTGTTGAGAAAGGCGGTTTTTGGGTGGTAGTTGTCGTTGGGATGAATGGTGTTGCGGTTTCCAGCCCAGTCAATCTTGTTCCAATCCTCCACGAACAACTCCTTGCGCAACTCCCGAATCAAGTCCGTCTCCTCCGCCTGCCACTTCTTGGACCATAGGTAACTCATGGGCAGGAAGACCTGGCGCATATGAATCCACCATCTCCAAGGCGCAATGGGCACCCAGTCGGGGAGAAGCCACAGCTCGGGCGGGACAGGGTTGACGATGTCCCATTTCATGATGCCCAATACCGTGAGCCAGAACTTGGCCCAGTGTGGCGCGCATATGGCACCTCCCATCTTATGCATCGTTGCCCGCGCTTTCACCATGACCGGATGGTCTGCCTCCACACCCACCAGGCGCAACGTCGTGTAATTGAGCGTCGTTCCCAACATGGTGCTCTCGCCTTCGATGTGTAGCCCCCATCCGCCGTCGACGGGGTTCGCTCGTGCAAACAGGTAGTTCTTGATCTCGGTGGCGTAGTACCAGGGGACGGGGTTCTTGGTGACGTAGCGAGCGATGACGACACCGGGGAGGAGGAACATGGGACCGCCGTACTCGCAACCCCAATGGCCCTCGGGGAGCTGGAGCTTTTCGAAGAAAGTGAGCCCATTTCGTACCGCATCGAGGGGGTTCGTCGCCTTGGGCAGTTCGGGGAGGTCCTGTAAGGTTGGCGCGCAATGTTAGCATGTGAAGCGGCATTGTGGGAGCTTACGGCTGGATGTTTTACCAAAGGCATTCCCAGAAAGTACTTGTCAGCATATGACTGCGGCCATTCTTTTGCAGCCTCGTCGTCCTCGAGGTAGCGCCATGTGTGCCGGCCGCCTTCACTGCTCAAACGCCAACGCGCCTTATCGGTGCTCTCCTGTAGCCGGGGTCGCTTAGCATCGTGATCATCGCTGTCGGCGCTGGACCGTTTCTTGGATGATCCGTTTGAGGCCGCCGGGGCTTCAGTGGCCTGCTTCCTGGCCATGATGGACGGGTTGGTTTGTTCTTGGAAAAAGAACAAAGACAAAAATTGGCGCCAGACCAGAGGATAGGAAGGATTAGGAGAGAAATACGAACAATTGACAGCGCAACAGACGACAACACAACATTACCCCTGAATTGGCCATGCGCCAATCCAATCGGGATCTGTCGCGTCGTGTTCCCGTAAAGTGGGAGCTTTGACACATTTGACAACGGCGCCAAGAACTTGGGGGCCATGGGGTGTGTGGGGAGCAGAGGGGGTCTGGAGATGCAGATCGGATTGGACCTGCACTGTGCCGTGTAAGTCGAGTGGGTCCAGCAACGACATTCCATCGGACATCAACAACCTCCAGCATGGGAAGGAGCACCTTGAAGTCAGAGAACATCGGAATCTCCTTCCCTATGATGTTTTCCCTTTTGTAAATTTCTTCAGGGCTCACTACAGTATACCACCAAGATTGCAATTTTTCTTCACAAACATGTTCTTATTCGAGCTTCCGCTTGTCCACCAAATTGGACCGAGTTTGAACGAAGAGCTTTCGATGCCATTCAACTTTCACTCCTCGCTCTGGCTAGCCTAACTCCATCGGTTAGCTACCATTGGTAGCAACTGCAAGTACACTATTAGACACCATTCGTTTCTCATCTCACTACCGCTTGTTGCAAGCATGTATTTCTGTCCGATACGCAACCAGTTCCTCCATCCCCCTTCTCAACCCACGACTAGCAACGCCCATGGACAGCCCTCTCCTCCTCTTAGACAACGTTCTTCGGTGGAAGTTGGCATTAGTAGAGTGTCTCGCAACATTGTGACCATACCACAGAGCCACTCCAACGATGATGCCCTCACAAAGATCGAAGCATTGTTTGAGACCATCGTGGATACTGTCAGTGTCGGGAGTCCCATTGTCATACCCTATCGGCGGTCGACTAATGCGCAGGCATTCAACCCGACTGCTTCTGCCTCAAACCCAAGGGATGGGCGGCACATGGATTCCGTACGCTTTCCGGGACGTAACCCGCAAGAGCTCCGAAGATTTGGTCAGTCACTCCACCAAGTTGTTGTCGGCCAAGCTCCGCAGCACTGACTACATCGAATACAGAAGCCTTGTTCCGCATCATCGAGCTTTCTCACGAAGCACTCCTGTCTGGAACTCTTATTACAAAGAGGTCCGTAACCGTCGATGTTTATGACAATATTTGTAGATTTGTTGCTGACTTCGACAGGAACATTTACTACCAGAACATGGAACTGTTCAGGTCACAGAGCGTGGTCGACGAAATGGTGGACAATCTTGCATTCACACTTGGAGTGGGACGTGGTGATCTTAATATTGTACGTATTCGACACTTTCCGGTCAATCTCCTCCACTCATGATGCTCATAGTGTTTTAGGTAGCCACCGCAAAGGGCCTCGTTGCTGGCCAGGTGAAGCTTATTATGCGCGGCGGTTCCAGCATCAACTGTGCCGAGTCTTCCGACAGTGTAAGTATTGCTGTCCGCCCAGCAGCTCTCTTGACTGACTGTTCCAGGGTGTTTTGTTGCCATCAATCAGCGCAGTCGAGAAGATCGACTTTCAATCCGTCAAATGGCTGCTGGTCATTGAAAAGGAGGCATGACTTAGTCCACCTGTGTATATCCTTACCAAGACTCTTCCACTGACGTATCCGAGCAGGCCACCTTTCGAACCCTGTCCGCTTCGCGCTACCACACTGTCTCTCGGGCAGGAAGTGGAATTCTGGTGACTGTAAGGCTATGACAACCTCTATTATAGCAACGGTGCTAACAATTACACTCTCAGGGAAAGGGGTATCCCGACCTTGCTACACGAAAGTTCCTCGCGACCCTCCACTCAGTTCGACCACGTTTACCCATGTTTGCTTTGGTCGACTTCGATCCCCATGGGATCTCTATTCTTCGGACTTACCAATACGGCAGCCAGCGCCTAGACCACGAGGAGCGCACCAAGGTGTCCGGATTAAGATGGCTTGGAATTCGCAGTAGCGATGTCCTCTCAAACACAGTGATAACGCAAGATCGCTCCGCCAACAGTCAGGGAAGTCAATCGAGCCAAGACCTCTCGAGTCAGGAATCAATCGCTTATTCTGTGGATGGTGAGTGTATCGTTAGGCAGGTACATGACTTATGCTAACTTCTCAAACCACACAGCATTCCAAGATGAACGCCCGGCGAAGAGGCCGAGAACTCGAAGAACGAAAAGCCACCCAAGCGACTGCACAGCGCCACTCAACGAAGGGGACAGGGAGAAGGCCGTCAGCGTTTTGCGAGACATATGCACTACGGCAAGACTTGACGCTACAGGGCGGGAACACAAGCTAGAACTGCAGAGAATGTTGATGCTCAATATCAAGGCGGAGATACAGGCGGTTGATGATTTCGGCGATATCACGAACTGGTTGGATGAGCGACTGTTATCACACAGCAGGGATGTGAACTCGCATTAATAGGGCATTCGGGATAGGTTTGGGGAACATAGTCTTTCAGACACATGATAACGAGAAGAAAACAATCAAGAGATGATAAAGCTAAAAACTAAAATTAAAATTAAAACCAAGAAAAGAACAAAAAGTAGATCCCTTCACAGGGGATTTATTCGATAGGAGAGTCGAACTCCTGACCTTTGTACTTTTAGTGTACAATGCTCTTCCAACTGAGCTAATCGAACATTTGTTATTATGATGACTCCAATTTCTGCTTCAAGTACTTGTACTGGCTGAGGGTTACTTGAGCGGGTAGGAGAGGGTTGAGAGAGGGGGGGAGGGGGCGGTGCATGCGTGTGCATGGCATGAGTCCTGCACCTCGCATCATCACGTCTTGGAAGAAGGAAGGAAGGAAGCATGTTCAGAAATCTGATTAACATCATGAGAGATACAAAACTGGCATATTGAAGCCATGCTCAACACCAAGGCGGAGATACAAGCGGTTGGTGATCTTGGCGATATCAATAACTGGTTGGGTGAACTCGCATTAACGGTAGGAGTTGTTGTCATCGTTCCAAGAGCTACAGGTCTGACACAAACTGTTTCTCCTCTGGTGCGACTTCCACTCCGCCTCCGACGCTGAGAAAGACTCTTCAGATCAGCCGTAAGTAAGACTTTCTTAGAGGCAGTCTCCTCGCTCCGAAACCCTGATGGACATATCCCAGATTTCTGGACTGTCTAGGTCTGTAGGTCAGGAGACTCCTTCCGTGACGAAGGTTATCAAAAAGTGCTCTCCCCCATAAAAACCTCCATTCACCCTCGATCTCCTGAGCAATACGGCAAAAGAATTATATCAGCCTGGCAGAATTACAAAGATGCTAGAACCCGAATTCTGTGACACAGAGCTCGAATTGCTCGCCAACCTTTTTCGTAGTCCAAGGCTTTGAAGCAAATAGGGGATTCAATGTCGTAGTTTCACAAGCGCAGGGTTGTCGCTCATTTGGATGGCTGCAACTGCGTCCAGTCTCTCTCCTGTGTTCCCATAATCCGGAAAGTCCTCTAGTGAAAGTTTATCAAGCTGTGCTTTCATCGTGTAGTTCCTTGGCTCTCGATGCCGAGGTACTCGTCATGAAATGCGGGCATCGAGAACGTTTGTCGGAGTTGTAGAGAATTTCAACAAGTTTTCCGTTCTCCCAGCGAGTTTGGGCGCCAGAGTTTCTGCCATATTGACAATGTTTTGTCTTTTGTCGTTGTGGTTCATCTGGTCTAATTGGACTTCTGGAAGCTCTTCTCTTGGACGCCTCGGTTGGCATTTGGTACGAGGGGAGCGTTTGGTTGTCTTGCTTTGGCCGTATAGCGGGTGTTGAAGATTGGTTGAAGGCGCTCTGGGTGGGAGGCACGCTCATACTGAGGACTTGTTCGAAATGGACCGGGTTTGGTTGTGATTGTTGACTTTCAACTTTGGGTCGAACATCTTTGTCCTTAGCAGAGGGGTTTCTCTTGTCGTCCGCCGGAGACTGATCGGAGGTAGTCATTTCGAGGATGTGATGTTGCAAAGCAATACGTTATGCTTGGGTGATGAACGAAACCCGAATTATAACAGATACACGGAGAAAGTGTATGCCATTGGATAGTGACGATGTCATGAGTACGGCACGGTTGCTGGAGAGTGCCGAAGACGTACAGGTACTTGCTATGGCTCCTTCCGCCTGATCCAGGATTGCGCTGTTCGGCTTCCCTTCTCTATTAATATGGGCAGGAGCCATAAGCATCCGAACCATGAGTCTTCAACTTGTCATGTTCTTTGTGTCCAAGCTGGCGGAGTTCGAAGGAGTGGAGGTCTTATGTCGATACTTAGGGGATTTGGGTAGGGGGTGGTAAACCGTTGAATAACTGTAGATGTATGGTCAAGTGTATAGACTATTTAAAAGGTTTAAACTTTTAGTAAGGTGGTTTAAAATTTTAAGCTCCTAGTTTAGTAGACTGTATAAATGCATTTGCTTGACTATTCGTTAAGTAGTTAACCGTATAATTAGTTTAATAATATTACTATTTACTAAAGTAACGGTTTATTATACTAACCGTTGATAATAACAATTACTTATTTAAATAACGGCTTATTAGGTTAATTGCTAATAAGAATAATTGCTTAAACAAATTACTTATTTATTAGACAGATTATTGATTAGGAGAACTAATAATTTTATTTATAGTTTATATAATAAATTAAATTATTAAAAGTTTATTTATATAACTAGTAATTATAATAATTGCTTAATATTTTAATAATTTGTTTTATAAATAGTTAGTAGTATCAATTACTACTACGCATTATAGTTTAAATATTAGGCAATTAATAGTATTATCTATTAATTCTAATAATTATTAAAAGAGTAAACGGTGCAAATATTAAACGGTTATATTATAGACAATTATATTAGTAGATAATTGTATTAGTAGATAGTTGTATTAGTAGATAGTTGTATTAGTAGACAGTTGTATTCAGTCTGCCGCTTGTGTGGTTAATTGTTAAGATAATAGACCGTTAAGATAATAGACTATTAAAATAATAGACCGTTAAGATAATAGACTATTAAGATAATAGATTAGCAAAATGTCTATACGCTTAATTACGTATAATTTAAATACGCTTTCCCTAACTCCTCTACCCGGCTCCTACCTACCCGGCTCCTACTTACCCGGCTCCTGCCTACCCGGCTCCTACCTACCCAACTCCTCCGCTACCCGGCCGGCTCTAATTCCTAATTCCCCTACTGCCCGGCCGACTCCAGCTCCTCCGCCCCGCTTCCTCTACTCGGTTAGTTTAGTTCTATTCGATTTCCTATATAATTGTATATAAACTAAATAAAGTAATTATTCAATTATTTTAATTAGCGGGATATACTTATTTAATTATATAAATTATAATTCGTTCGTTCCGTTCGATTTCCTATATAATTATATATAAATTAGATAATGTAATTATTCTAATTAAATCATTTTAAGCAATATATATTTATTTAATTAAGTGAATTGTATACGCTAATTTACGAATAGTAAACAATTATTATTTATAAACTCTATTCTTTCATCTATTTATATCGGTCGGTCTATAGATTTATTAAATAGTACTATATATAGTATATCCCGTTCGAGCGCCGGAAGGCCGATAATGTCCTACGTAGAGTCGTTGGGGTATTAGGCGCTATTAGCGGTAATATTATCGGTATTAGCGATATATATTATAGGGAGACCGGTTAATAGATCCGGGCTTTTAGGGTCGTCGGTAGTATCTAACGGCTTAATTATTAAGAATACGAAGACTAGCTTTCCTAAGAATATACTACTTTTATATAATTTTATTATAATATATTAATTATTATAATATATTATTTACTACGGACGACGAATTCTCTTAATAGGTAATTTAAATAATACGCTTATTAAATACGTATTAGATTCTATATTATACGTAAAGATATATTCTAATTAAGTACGCTTAATAATATATTTATTACTAATTGCGTCCAGCCGTCGGCGGTATATAATAAAATAGCCCCGGTAGAATATACGTCGGCAAATAGAAATATTAATAGAATTATAATATTATTAAAATATATTTATCTTTATAGACCTTATACTATATATATTTATTATTAAACGAAACTTTCTTCTATTACTTAATCTACTAATTGCCCGAAACAATAATATTACGACCGTATTTATTACGGTATACGCGCCGCAAAAGAGATTAGAACCCTCTTAACATCTAATTTTCACGTATAGGAAATCCCTATACCTTACTTATATCTTCTTTAATTTTCGCAATAATAATTAAGTTAATATATTTATTATTATTTATAATCGCTATTATTACCTTTATTAGATTATCGGTATTATTATTATCCGGTGAAATATTATTCTAAGTCGGCGAAATATAATTATTCGGCGAGACTATACCGAAGGATATAAATAGAGTCGGTATAAAGGATAATAGTCGTTGAAAATATATATTTAATTTTGGCTCATTATTATTAAAACCCCTTAATATTAATAGGCGTATTATTTATATAAGATTCTCGTACAATAAACAATCCTTCTTTAACTCTATATAATTTTAATAAATAATAATATTCTTCTATAGCCTATATATAATAAATATTAGTATATATATTTCTAGAGCGGGCACAAATTCTTTGCGGGCAGGGTAAAGATAGTACTAGTAAACGTAGCGAGCTTAACGGAGCTAGAGTCCGTATATATAATAAATTGTATTTTATATTAATATAACGTAGCCTATTAATTATTATAAGTACTATATAAGTAGATACTAATTCTTAAAAGTACTACTTTATATTATAAAGTAATTTAGTTTAATATATTAATATTTTAGGGTAAAAAGAATTTCAAATTAGTAATTGACTTACTTATATTTAAATTTACTAATTAGTATTATTATTAATAATACTATACTATACTAATAGAATACCTCGATATAATAAATCCCAATATAAATATTCGGTATTTAGGCCTATTAACGGTATTTAACGGCCTTTTACGTAATAGTAAGAGTACCGACGTTAATATTACCGGTAATATTTATATTACTCTTATCCGGCCGCGTAATACCGGTAGGTTTGTCCTTTGGAACCGGGGTCGCTATCTTTAGAATCGGGGTTGTAAATTGATTAAGTATAGGAGAATTCGTATAGGAATTTGAACGAGAATTAGTAGGTGTAATACCGGGCAACCTTACTATACGACCGCTACGATATTTAGTAGTAATATTAATAGTAATATTACCTTTCGGCGGTGGCTTCGTAATTTACGACGCGGTATAGTATAATAATTAGAATAGCCGGCAGTTAGTATAATATATTATATAGAAATATTTATACGATTATTACTCTATATTAAATTGAGTATTCGATAATAGGATATTAGTTCTTACTATATATATTACGACTATTATTAATATATTAATAATACGTTCGTAGTCTTCGATAAAACGGTTAATTTTACGGTCGTATAGCGATTTATTTATTTATAGAATTATTAGATCGAATATACTCCTTATTACTAAAACGAATAGTTTCTTTAAGTTAGTATCTTTGAATTATAGTCGAAAAATAATAATTATTAGAATTAATTATCGAATATACTCTTATAATATATATTATAATACTTTATAAGGCGTTTGGAGATGCTACTAGCCTGGGTAGAACAGCATTTACTATAAGATTTGAATATATTTGACTATAGTAGTCGGTTGTAATATTACGTCTTTTAATAATTAGTTTATTAAATTCGTAATACTATTAAATTCTAAATATATAGAATTAGCGGGCCGGCTACAGATTAAATCTAATATTAGTATAATATAATAAATAGCCGGCGGGTTTTGTAAAATACTATAATCGGTCCCGAATTGCTTTTTCTTACCCTTTAATTATATATTACCGAGTTTGCAATAAAGCTATACTATTTCGAAATATCTTCGGGTATATTAAGTATATAATAAACTAATATTATTCTATTTATTTGCCGGAATTTTATATTTATAATAGTTAAAGTTAGTTATTAAATTAAGAATACTACTATTCTTATTCTATTAAAGTATATTTCCTGTAAATATAATAATCGGTATATATAATAAAATCTATATATAGTTAGTTATATTCTTCTATATAGAATATTTTATTAAAGGATTAGATATTTAATTTATTAATTATTAATTATAATAGGGTAGCCTTTATTTAGTGCTCCTAACGGCTTGAAATATTGTATTATATTTTCGAAGTTAGACTTATATAGACCAAATATAACGGGTAAAATATTAATTTACTTAGTATATTCGATTCGAAGGAGAGCTGCGATTTGGATATAATACCCTATAATAGATTTGTATATCGAGCGGTAGAGTTTAAAGCTATCGTTATAGTCAAATATTAGTATAGAATATATAATACTATATTTTTAATATACGAAAGTATCGATTAACTCTTATCGACCGAATTATTAAATTTCAAATACGTTAGAGATTAGCGATACTTTATATATTAGTAATATAGTTCTATCGATATTAAATATTACCCGTCGGATATATAAATGGGGCGCTAAAATAAGATTATTGTTAAATTCTATATAATTCTTAAATATATAATCGAATTTAATATCGATACGCTTACAAACTTTAGCCGAATCAATATACTCTATAGGGTCTAATACTAGGATAAGCTCCCCTTCGGTAACATTTTCCTTATTTATTTTATTAATATCGATTTAGAACCTACTAGAATTAATTATAATATTTATTATAAATACCTTTAATATAAAGAGGATAATATAATCTTTATCGATAGTTATAATAGACGATAAAGTATATTATAGGTTAGTAGAGCTAGATTAGAGAATTTTTAAATATTTTGAAGATTTGTATTAATTCCGGAAAATTCCTTATACTTAGCCGTAATAACCTCGTCCCCGGGCCGTATTATAATAGCCTAGATATAATAAATATATATATTCGAATTCTACTATATCGCCCGGGAAGATAAGCTCTAATTAGGTATTATTAATAGGATAAAATACGAATTAACTATTTATAATACGAATAGACCTAGCCTATTAGAGACTATACTAAGCTTTATTAGGCTTATCGACTAATTAAATTATACTAAAATATATATCGCCTTTAAATTAAAATTGTATAAAACGACGATATATATTAATCGGGTTAAGTATATAAAGATTTTAAATAAGTATCTCCTTAATTATCCTTATTATATATTTTTATAATAATAATAAATTATTAGGCTATAGCGGGAAGTCTTTAATAGTACGTATATTAATATACGGGAAGTACTTTCGTATACAGCGTTTAAGGGTATTTAGGCTTTTAAATATAGCGTTAGCCTTATTACTATTTAAAACTTTAAATATATTATACTAAGCCGAATATTATTACTTTAAAATATTATAGACGATATAGTATAAACCCTATAATAGTTAAAAGTTTATTAATTCAGTATATTCTTTACGTTCGAACTTTATAGACTTTGACTTTTAGAAGGTATATAGTTGATATAGTATATTTATAGTATTAGTATTTAATTCTAATTCTAATTCTAAATTTTCTAAATTATTTACCTTATCGGCCTTATTAATATAATTATCCGCGTCTTAATTAATATTTTAATAATTAAAAAGATTAGTAAAATTATTATTATTGTCGTCGGAGTCGCCGGCGGTATTAGGAGGAATACCTAATATAATACAAAGTAAGTATTCAATAAGTATTTTCTCTTCCTCTTCCTCTTTTATATCCTCTTTTACTTCTTCTTCTTCGGAGTCTTCTATTTTATTATTATAAACGGTAAAGTAATTAATACTAGTTTTAAATATTATAATATTCTCGTTACCTTAACTAATTATTTATTCGATAATTATTAGTAATTAACCGCTATTATATATAATTAAAGGGAGTAGAACTTTGCTAAAATCGATATATAATAATATACGGGTCTATAGGCGGTATTATTAAAATCCGTATCCTCCTATACTATTAATTTATTAAAATCTATATTATTATTTTAATTAATATCGGTTAAAGGGTTCGATAAATTAGAATTAACCGGGTTATCATTATTACAATCGTCTAATTACGGCCGTCTACAATTAGGACGCTAGTAATACAAAGACGAATCCTCTTTATTATCGTCGTTATAACAAACTCTCTTCTTCCGGTTCTCTTTAATCTTACAGGTTTTGCGTCTAATAATATTATATATACCTTTTCCTCTTAAGACAAGTATATTAGCGGCGGGATTACGGTAATTACAGGGTATTAAATTCGAATTAGTTAATATAGGCTATTAATAGTAAAAGGGGGTAAAGGGTGAATTTAACTAAATTCTTTTAGTAAATAATCCTTCGTATAAAATATTTGGTAGGGTAAATTATATTAACGGTAATAGGGAGCTCGCTGGAATCGAATATATTACGTTAATAAAAATATACAGGATACATCGTTAGAATAAATATAGGGATTTAACTCGTTTAAATTATATCAGTATCGATCGATCGATTAATATAATTATAATAGAACGCAGTAGTCTAGAGTGAAAATTAAAATTCGAAACGAGGACGGACCGTAGCTCGTCGATGTCGACCGATATTATTCGCTATATTATTTATTCAATCGGCGGTGTAGGCTATTACCGCAATAATAATAACCGGGTAACCGTCTAATATAAACGATAGGTAGTTTAGGAAGGTACAATACTTAATATAATCTAGCACCGTCTATTTTATAAATTGAATTGTATTATTGTAGTAAAATTCGATTAAATAACGGCGGGCCAGATAAATCGATGAATAGTAAGTAATAATTTATATATTTTAGTAAGTAACGAAAAACTTAAAAGAACTTCCGTCGGCATAAATATTTACTTAATTTAACAGCATCCTTTCACCTATTATAATAATTATAAACTGAGTACAATAATACCTAATATATAAAATATTATAACGATTAACGATTAGGTAACTATTTAATTTAATTTATATTAAGATTATTCGCCTATTATATCGATCTATACTACTATTATACTATACAATATAATTTTATGCGATATATTTAAAGTATTAGTATACTATATTCCGCTATACTATACTTGATTACAATTAAGCAATTATATCCAATTTTAGGGCATTTGGACTCCGTTGTAATTTGAAAGGGTTCAATTCGTTTCTAATCCGGGCGTTATCTAAAATTATTAGCAAATTTACTACTATTATAAAAAGAAAGTAGCTTATACTTCTATAGAATTTTATTAGGCGTAATATAGTAGTAAGAGTCCTCTATTTAAGTTCTTCGGTTTAGGATAATTAAAAATTTAATTATTAATTCTAAGGAAGATAATAATTCCCTTCGTTAATTCTCTATCGGCCTTCGAATCTAATAAGAACGATAGCGATATTATTATATTATCTTAGGAGGTCGACCTTCCGCGGCTAAGAAAAGGAAATAAAAGGTAAAAGCGCCCCCGCTTAAAACAGAGGATAAGTTTGATTTGAATAGTCCTCCCGAATTAGAGTTCGAGATTGATATATTATTTTTAGACGAATTAGAGTTCGAGATTACTTTTAGACGAGGTAATTAATACTATTATAACGATAGAATTAATCGGTTTGGCTACTATGTACGTACTATACCTATTAAGGAAAAATATTATAATACCGAATCGTAAAGTTCTTAACGTATAATCTAGTCCGATCCCTAAATTATTTAATTTATTAATATTATTACCACCTAAATTTTAATACTAATAGACTATAACCAATAGTATTTAAAAAGACAATTTAAAAACGAATAATTCTATAAGTATATAATATTAATAAATTGAACGGACCGTAGGTGGACTATGTAATTAAAAGAACATTAAGATATTATTCGATATATTAACCTATTAAATCCCCCACTTTAAATACCGAATCCTATACGAATCCTATACAAATCCTATACGAAAACTATACGAAAACTATACGACTATACGACTATACGAAATACGAAATACGAAATACGAAATAATAGACGAAAGACTAGCGCAATAAAATTGAAGAAGAATAAAGGCGAGGCGGCGGCGTAGGGTACAACTATTTCCTAATATAACGAAAGGACGATTATAGCGGCTTTTTAATTTCGGCGGAGGAGGGTAGGCGGTTAGCCTCTATACGCACTATTAAAAAAAAAAGGTTAGTATATAGTTTTAATTCCTTTATTATATTATAATTTAAATTTATTTAAATTAGTATCGATATCGGCTTGCATCTTCTTAATTAGTATCCTACCCCAGCCTTACTTTTCGTATATTTAATAAAAATAATCCGGTATAATATTTTCGAACCCTATTATAATATTATTAATATTATAATATAGAACGAATAATATTAATTCCGTCTAGTCTATTTATTTAGCTATTTGGGTATATTGTCGTAAAACTTCTTAACGTCCTTTCTCTCTTTGAGGGCTATATTATTGGGGTCGAAATTAGGATATTTAGCGACCTCGGCCTTCTTCGCGCATATATATAGGGCCGTTTCATGCGTTAGGTTTTTAAATATTTTTATTATCCTATATTAGTACTTATTATCCGATAATAATTAAACTTTAAACTTTAACCTTAAATTAACTTTCGATATAGTATTAGTTATATTTGTAGGACTTGGTGTAATCGACGCGGCTATTTATATATATCTATACCTTAAAAAATTTTTTAATTGACTAGGCGGTATTAATTATTTTCCGGAACTATTTCGGGTCCGACTTAAATATTCCGGGGTCGAATATATCCTCCTATTAAGGGTCTTCGGTATAGCGCCCTAGAATTACTTATAATTATGTTAGTTAATAGTTAATATTTAACGCCGAAGAGTTTATCCAAAAGATAAAAAACGCCGAAGAGTTTATTTAAAAGACAATTTGAAAAGAAATAAGAATATTAATTTCTATACAGTTAATAACCTAGTACTTTTCGTACTTTTAGGTAACTATTAAAATACCCTAAGCATTTTTATATTTGGGATTAAATAGGTAGAGACTTTTACTATAGATTTTTTCGATATTCTTTATATATAAATTTATTAATAATTTATATAAATATTATCTAATCGATTATAGTATTAACCTCTTTCTCGTCGGCCTTAATATATTTATAATAAAGGAAAATCTACTAGGCGGCGATATCCTTTATCTCCTTGTCTCGAACGCGCACTAAATCTATRGTTTACTAAAAGGCGCTATTAAATATATTAGCATTAAAATCCTCTTTCGTTAGGATTTTCGACCAATATTTCCGGGGCTACTCTTAAAAGGTAGGCTCCTTTAAGCCCGCTTTATACTTATTCTATAACAATTTATTATATTAGGTATAATATAATAATTAATATAATATAATATTTATTGAAAGCGAGGAATTATTATAAAAACTTACCCGGGTATATATATAACGAATTACGTCGTTTAATTCCTTATTTAATTCCCTATCCTCCCTATCCTCCTTATCCTCCTTATCTTCCTCCTCTTCTTATTCTTCCTCTTACTCTATCTTCTTTTCTTTTTCCTTCTTCCTCTTAATCTCCCTCCTCTTTTCTACCCTCTTCTTCTCCCTTTATTTTTCTAACTCCTCCTACTCCTCTTTCTCTTTTTCCTTCTACTTTTTCTTTTCGGCGGCGGCGGCGGTAAGGGGTAAGGGGGTTAGAATAGAAGAAGTAGTAGCAATAATAATAGTAGTCTTTTTAACTTTAATATTAGCGCACTTTTTATTACCGCCTTTCTTTCTTCTAATAAAAAGGAATTTATTCTTATTATTATTATTATCTTTATTATTATTAATAATTTTAATAACCTTCTCAGCCTTACGGATACATTTAGCCTTATATAGGGAAAAACTAATTTAGTACTTAAATTCGGCTTCAGTATAATTATTACCGGCTTTATCGGTAAATTCTTTAATATTTTTCAATTCCTCTTTATTCGCTTTTAATTCCTTTTTATAATAAATTAAATATTCTATTATTTCTAATTTACTTTACGTATTCTATTCCAACGCCTCCTTTAAAAACCTTTTAATACTTTAGACTTAATTTTTAGATATATTTCGCACCGCCTTCGCTTATTTAATTATTTTATTAATACGCTTAAAATACGTTTTAAAACGTACAATATTAGTAGTATCGGGGTTAGCGGGGGTAGTAAAGGTATCGGCGGTCGTAAGGATAATATTATCGGCAGTCTCAAGGATAGGGGTAGTAAGGGTACCGACGGGAATAGAGGCGGGAACGACGGGTATATTATTATTATAAAATAATAGGGAGGAGGGGGCGGACTTAGGGGCGGTTTTAACCTAGGATATAATTTAAATAATACCGAAGGATTATTAATTCTATTATTTAAACTATTATTAATTCTATTAATTTAATAATATTACATACTATAGGAATATTTATAGGCAATAAAATAGTAAGACAGGACGGGTAGATTTAATTAAATATTATACTTATAATAATATTAATTATAGTAAATAGTTAGCTAATATATTCTTGCTTAGGACTAACTATTTAATTATTATAATATTAATTATAATTGTAACGAATAGAATTTGACGACGGAATAAATATACAATAAATTAGAATAGACGAAGCAGTAAAATAATAAAACGAATAGCGAGACGGCGGCGAGACGGATAGTAGCGAGACGGCGGCGAGACGGCGAAGATTTTAATTACTATAAGACTATAGAATAGAAGAAGAAACGGATCGATCGATTATAAATTACGCTACTTTAATTAAATATTATTATCTCTAATCGGTCGGTCGCTACTATTATATTATTATATTTAACCGACGATATTATTATAGTAACAGTATTACTATTTATAATTAGGAAGTCGCCCTTAATAAATTACTAGATTTATTAAACTGGCGATAGATTAATAATTTTAATAATTCGTATTTAATACGTTCCTACCTATTAAATATTATATATAGTTAATCGTCGGACTAATTCGTAAACGTATAAATATATAAATAGTCTATTTACACTAACGGTCTATTTACATTAACGGTCTATTTACGCTAACAGTTTATTTAGTCTTTGACGGTTTATAATTTTAATAGTTTATTATACTAATAGATTAAGTAGATAAACCTACTACCGACCGTTTAATTATATTAATAAGTATATTAATTAACGGCTCCTTTAGTCGATTGTAAATCCTCTAATTTAGTTTTTAAGCGTTAACCTAACGTTAACCGTAATTATTTATAGATTATTAAATACGCTAACTAGCATTTTGTTCAACCGCGACCTAATAATTATTTACTTATTTAGAAGTTTAATTATCTACTATATAATTAGATAATAATAATTATTAGTAATTGAGTTAATTATAAAGAATATAATTAAGTAACCCTATTAATTACCGAATAATATAATTATATATAAATAATTCTACGGCGGTTATTCTAATTAATTATTATTAATATTAACGGGTTGAATAGCTAATTAATTTTAATATAATCTATTAAATTATTCAACGTATTAATAAATAGGTAGTTAGTTAAAACTAAACCGTTTATTAATAATTAATATATAATTAATAAAGTAAGCAAATAATTCTATTAACTATCGAATATTTTGTTAATTAAGCAAATTGACTATGTGTTGACTATTTATTACTAGTTAATGTTATGATAACCGTTAATGTACGGTTAATTGTATAAACCGTTATATTTGAGTAAATTAAAATATTATAAACCATTAACTGACGGTTACTTAGATAAACGGGTGTGACATTTATGGCTTAATGTATAGACGGTTTAAAGATTTAGACTCTCAATGTACGGTCAATTTGAAATTGATGGTCTATACAAGGTTTACCACCCTCCCCCTAGTTCGGCTAAGTATCAACCGATGTGAGAGAGGGAAGCAAGCACGCATGGCTTTTCGAGAATCGAGGACCGGAATGACACCGACGAGAGGTATTCTGCTGCGAACTAAATAACTCAATGTCTGGCGAAACCTTCTCAGAAGGTCATCCATATATCTCCATGATGTTCAACGGCTTAAGAGACCTTGCGAATGAGAGTGTTCAACGAACGGACATGCAGTGCATATGAGTTGGTTGCTGGGCAGTGAATGCCTGGGTAAAAGGGACAGATTCGGAAGGTGGAGCACAGTGTGAAGGTCGCATATGGAACCGCGCACAGTTTGGGCAAAAATTTTACCCCTCCAAAATTTTTGCAGAGGCAACGACAGCAGGGTCTCTCTGATGTCAGTTGTTGATTTCAGTCTGCCAGTTGCCAGTACTCCCTACGATACCATTCCGTTAGGCCTCTCATTCAATCACTCATCCGTTTGCTCGGCTATATCCAGCATCAGACATCCCTCAACTCATATACTCAACCAAATATTTCTACACAACCCCACCTCACCACCATCAACATGGCCCCTCAGTTGAACGAGGAGGAGATTGACGATCTCATCTATTTCGCCCGCGCGGGTGAGAAGGATGACTTGACCACCACGCTCACTGAGCTTGCCGAGAGAGAGAAGGTTTCGGTCGCAGAGATCCTTGCAAGCGCAAAGGATGAGGGCAAGTCGACTTGCTTGCACATGGCGGCGGGCAACGGCCACTTGGGTAGGTGATGAGATCCTTGCCATATAGGTGAATGAGTGAGTTTTCACTAACAGTATCGACCAGATATCGTCACTCTCATCCTCTCAGAGTTCACCTCCCGGCCAAAGGAGGAGAAGCAGGCGTACCTTGACGCCGCCAACGAGTACGGCAACACTGGTCTTCACTGGGCCGCTCTCGGTGGCCATCTTGACGTGATCAAGCTGCTCATGGCGGCTGGTGCGTCGCCGGCTCTGGCCAACGACAAGAACTACGTGCCTCTGGACCTGGCCAGCTTCGGCGAGAAGCACGATGTGGTGGATTACTTCCTCGAGCAGGCGGGCGGTCTTGAGGACAAGAACACGGCGGAAGGCCTCAAGGCTGCTGCTGAGGGTTTGAAGGTGGATGATGACGGTAACGTCGAGTTCAAGATGTCTGTTGGCGACACTTCTGAGGCTTCGGGTTCCGGGTCGGCGCAAAACTAGGAAAAGATGAGGAAGGATGGTGGTTGGGAAAGTTTGAGGGTTCAGGTGTTGGATGATACCACATAAACACGATTCATGGCATTTGTTTTTCTGTTCTGTTAGGTGCACAAAATTGATGGACATTAAAAGGCAAAGCCCTGGGCTTGGAAGACAAGGCAAGGTGTTGAGATGCTTCAGCGCTTACCCCTTGATAAGACGGGATATTGAGCGCGGAAAGCGCGGGAAGTTGGTTTTGGGTATCTCACAGAGATATGTAGCTGGAGACTAAGGGGCCACATGAAGCACACGCCGCATCACAGCATTGGTGTCCAGGGTCTTACTGTGGCTCACTTATCACTTGCTTGAGAGTGGCTGGCATGGATATGAAGTACATAGGGGGTGAATGCCGGAAGGTTGATATAAAGGAAAAAGGCAAGGGCACTGAGGCTTGAAGGAGATTCGAGAAGAAAAGGGGTTGGAGGCGTTGACATCAATGGTGTTTTGTTTGTGATACAGCTATAAATGAAAAGAAGAAAAAGTGCCAAAAGGAGACAGGATGGTCTCGACTCGTTCAGCTTCCCACTTCCAAATGAACCCCCACGCCCGGCCAAAAGAACGGCGTGTGAGGTTCAACTTCATTTGTGGGGCTTGCTTTAATACCCCGCTGAAGAGCAAGACAGCTTTGGAGGCTGGAGCAACAGGCCCAAGCTATGGTATTGACAACACGGGCTGACCCAGTTGACAGTCAGTCGCAAAGAAGTGAGAAGGAATAGTATGTCACAATCCCCTTCTTGAGGTACCTGGAGCACTATCTCGAGAAGTGAAGAGAGAATGAAGACAGTTGGAGTCTTCAGCGGCCGATCTGGCTGGAAGCTGCCACAGTCACCGGTGTGGGTACACAGACCCGCACTCCGCACGCGGCACAGCTGGGTGTGGGTAAATGTGGGGTTAGTGGGCCTGATCCCTGACAGTCAATTGGCCCCCGTCGCGGTCGCGTCTGGGGAAAGTGTGGGCAGCGCCGGGCAGGCACGAGAGAGAGGTCGGGGTACCGCGAACGACACCGGCCAAGCGAGCCGAGGCGTTGCGGTGCTTTCCATAGTTTGGAACTGGGGTTCTTCAGGCAGGATCAAATGCTGCTGCCAGCCATCTTCTTCAGCGGTTAGTTCAAGTTGTGGTGTGCAGTTGTGCAGGTGTGGTGTGCATGAGACCTCCTGCACCTGGACCGCAGCAATTCGGGCACTCACTTTACCGTATCCCCCACGCGGCCGATAATCCCCAATCCGATGTGGAGGGCGAGTGGAACTCGTCCCGTCTAGCTCTCGAGTCCCGTCGTCGTCTCTTCCGTCTGTTCTCCTCCACCCTTTTCCTCCGACGTCCATCTTCCACTTTTTTTGTCCTCCGTTCCACAACCACACGCCCGTCCCCACCAAACTATACGACGTCCGATTTCCGACATGACCAAAAGCAGCCGTCTCAACTGCTAACAAACGACTTATGCATACAGTAATGAGCATGCATTCTTACCACTAGTTATTGCGCATGTAGTGGGTGACACCTCACCTCGCCCACCGAGACCACCACCAGCCAAACATGTCGGTCCAGCAACAACAACTCCCGCTCCCCGACGGCCCCGGCCCTGATGCCACCGGAACCGCCACCGGCGCACCTACCACTGCCGGCACCGTCCCCCCTTCTACTACCTCGGTCGCCTCACCATCCCCCGGTCCGGCGTATAAGCGCGCAAGCCGCAAAGGCGCGACTAAGCGATTTGCCTGTAACTATGAGGACTGCAATAAGGTGTATTCCAGGGCAGAGCATCTCCAACGCCATCAGCTCAACCACGATCCCAAGGAGATATACCGATGCGATTCTGCCGGCTGCGAACAGCAGTTCGTTCGCGCCGATCTCCTATCACGCCATAAAAAGCGGCATTCGGCCTCCTACGTTCCCCGGAACCGCTTACCTAGCTTCAGCACCCCCAAAGACCACCATGACCTGCCCACTCCAGGCCAATCGACCTCCTCTCAGGGCCAGACGCCCGCCTCGTCCGCTTCTCACCAGGTAGCCATCGAGTCTCGCTCCATCTTCCAAGGCGCCCCCCATGATGCTGCCATCCTCCTCATTCCTGATTCCCGCTCGCAACAACCGCAATCGCAACACCAGGCTCTGCCGTCTCTCCAGCATCTCCAGTCCCACCATCAGCAACATCAGCAACAGGGGCACCATTCACACCATCAGAGCTCGTCAGCCATGGGCCAGCATGCAAACTCCCACTGGGCATCTCCAACAACCAACATATCTCCGGCCCACGCTCTTCCGCCAAAGAATGAGTATTTCCAACAACGAAATGTGAACCATGGCCATATAGCTAGTCAACAGCCGTCCCTTCTACCATATAACCCCAATGTTGACTTCCCCAGCGAGGACCTGGCCAGAGAGAACTTCGCCGTCTGGCTGTTCAACCCGCAAGACTACAACTGCGACCTCGGCGTCTCCCATCTCCCATTTCTCGATGGCGGACTCGAGTCGGCATTGAACAACAACATTCATTACGACTATGACTCCATCACCAGCGGTCGCTCTCAGGTCGATAGTACTCCCACCCGGGTCACCGAGCCCCACAGCGATTTCATTACCGAGGCCCGTCTCCAGGAATTATCCAGCCTGTTCTTCACATACAATGCGAAGCAATTAAGATCCAGACCCAATGGCCTGCGCATCACAGAGGTTGTCGACAAAAGCGGCTGCGGAACTATGCCGGTCCTAAATCTTGATATGACGCGCGACTGCTTGCAGGAGTATTGGGACCATGTGTCGGCTCGCCTCCCAATTGTTCACCAACCCACCTTCTCTTACAATAAGTGCTCGGTGTACCTCCTCCTAGTCATGATTGCGTTGGGCGCTGCGTCGCTTCGCATGAGAAACTGTGGCGACTGCTACACCCACTACGACGTCGTTGCCGACATTATCGTCCTCGGTGTGCGGTTGGATATACTGGGCACGGAGGAAGCAATTCCGCCTATAGCATTATGGGTTGCGCAGGCGTTGGTCTTACTTGAATTCTACGAGAAGCTCTACTCGTCCAGACTCCTACACGAACGAGCCCAAACCTACCACCCAGTCACTCTCAACCTTCTACGTCGAGGAAGTCCACTCATCGGCCGCTCAGGTAGCGAATCGCCTCCAGAACCAACCGGCTCTGCAGATTATAACGGCAACAGCACTCAAAATGTCACGAACCTGGACTCTCGAACTTGGTGGTCTCGATGGGCGCAAACAGAGTCAATGCATCGCGTTGTCTTTGCTGCTTTTATGTTGGATATCACTCATGCAGCCATGTTTGGTCATAAAGCCGATATGGTGCCATATGAGATACAGCTACCTCTACCATGTGATGATAATCTGTGGTCGGCTTCGAATCCCGACAATGTTCGCCAGCTCGATCAAAATCTCCGAATGTATGGCGTCAAGCCAGTATCGTTCCTTGAGGGGCTCAAACTCGCAATTCACGGCAAAGAAGTCATGACCCATTCATTTGGCCGCATGATCATCATGTCAGGCCTCCTCAGTGTCGGCTGGCATCTTCGACGCAAAGAAACACACAATCTGATGGATCTTACAAAGATCACCAACAGCAAAAGTGACAGCTGGAAGATGACTCTGTTGAGCGCGTTTGATCAATGGAAGGCCTACTTCGATAAAGCCCAGGGGTCTCTAGGAGGGTCAAACATGGTTGATCCCATTGTGCCCTATGCCGGTTCAAACGGCCCGATACAGAGTGCCGCAGTGCTCTATCATTTGGCGCAGTTCAGTTTGTTTGTTGACATTCTGGACTGCCAGATCCTTGCCGGCGCGAAACGTCTCTTGGGCCAAAAAATATCAGATCAAGCCTATATCAAGGTTGTGCCCAAAATGAAGGCTTGGGCAAGCATACCAGGCACTCGCCATGCGATTCTTCATGCCTACAAGGTACTCCATTGTATCCTTGTTGACCCACGAGGAAACAAGGGCGAGCAGAATTGGCAAAACAAAGGCCACGGGCTTCCACCAATCACTATGCAGCCATACTCTTGCCGCAATGAGCCTGATCCGCACCGGCCGTGGATCATGTATTACGCTGCCCTAAGCATATGGGCCTTTGTCCGTGCTTCTACACTTACTAGTGTTGCGCCCGTCTCGAGTATCAGTTCTCGCTCCAGGAAACCCGAGCAAGTCAACTTCAATAGCGTTGCCGCTTATCTCTCCAAAGTCGCAGCTCTTTCCGAGTTGCCGGAATCCGCCGCAGCTGGCCTCAAGGATGGGTTACCTGAGTTGCTCGACGTCCTGTGCTCAGTCCTCTATGAAGCCAACTCGGAACTTCTCAAAGAGGCATGTGAGCGGCTCACTTGCTGCAAAGACATTCTTACCTCAGAGCAGTGATGGTGGTATACAATGGGGCAAACATTTCCTGCACCTAATAGGAACGGGTCACATGGCACGTTTGGAAGACAATGTATGTATGCTTCCTTTTCTATAATGTCATTGGCGGTAAACCGAAGCAGTTATCTGACCATCTATGAAGTCTAGAATCGTTCGGCACACCAATGTGCGCACGGGAGAGCTCAAACGCGCCGGCTAGTCCGGTTACTGAGAATCCCTTGTGAATCCGCGCCGGATAACCATCGACTGCGTGTGGCGGTGTCAATATCCATCACAGCTTGAAGTATCCCCTCCACAGCTTCCGCAGAATGCCCTTAGGATCCCACTTCAGTGCGACTTGCTTCAGCTTGGCGTGATTATCCGCTCCATAACTCTCGAACACGCTTTGTCTGTTACCGGCGTAGTTGGCATAGACAAAGCCATGACTCAAGCCCCTGCTCTTAGCAAGGTCGTTGATTTTACCAATCACTTCCTCAGAGCTCCTCTCCATCAAGTCGTCAAGCGCACTATCCGCCCACTGTGCCGTCAGCTGGATCAGCATCAGGGGGCCATCGCTCTGCTTCAAACCCAGCGCGTTCCCGCCGTTTGCCTCCATGGCCTTCAGTACGTTGAGTGGGATAGCTTGGTACGCCAAGAATGGAGTCACGGCAGTGCCCTTTGCGGCGGCTAGAAGCTTCTCGACATGGTCCTGCCAGAGAGGTACGATGTCGATGAGAAGGGAAGGATCAGTAGCCTTGACTGTCGTATCCCACCATGTCTGACGGGAACCGTATGGGATGTCAATTTCACGAGACACGGTTGACACGTTGACGATTGATTTAGTCTTCATGATGGTCGGCAGGGACTCGAAAGGCTCGAACACCCCAGGGACAGTCTCATGCGCACTATCCGACGTGTTCGGCAAGTCTGCGTGGTACAGGTCGCTAATCACAGCGTAACCACCCAGCATGTCCATATGTGTCAGGACCATGTAGCTGTGGGCCTTGTTGTCGGCCGGCATGCCGTTAACAGTCAGATTCTGGTACGCGGCGATGGCGGAGGCGTTGGCTGCGCCCGGGATGATGAGACTGTTGTGCCAAATATTGCCGCCTGGTTGCTCGTACGCCGCCACGTCGAATCGTGTCACGATGCCGAAGTTGGAGCCGCCTCCGCCGCGCAACGCCCAATACAGATCCTTATTCTTAGTGGGAGAAGCATTGACGATAAGTCCGGAAGCGAGAACGACCTCGTAGTTGCGCACGTTGTCGCAGGCCCAACCGTACATTCCGGAGAAGTACGATATACCTCCGCCGAGAATCAGACCGCTGACGCCCACATCGGCCACACGGCCGCCCACGACGACAAGCCCCAGCGTATCGAGGGCCTCGGAGACGTTGATCCATCTGTTTCCAGCGCCAATCGATACCGTCTTACGATCCGATGACACGTTGAGGGTGGTGAGGTACATCAGGTCGATGGTGACGCCGCCATCGGAGTTGGAACCGCCTGCGAAAGCAGTATGGCCGCCACCCTTGACGGAGAACTGAGTGTTCAGCGAGACAAGCACCTTCACGGTCGCCGCGACTTCGAACGCATTCTTAGGCGCCACGAAGCAGGCGGGTGCGATGTTGTCGGTCTGCCGGCTGGACCAGTAATTGTTCTCCTTGGCGTAGGCGGGAGAGTCTGGGTAGTTGACGCGTCCATGAGGGAGAGCAAGGTCGATGGCTTTGCACTGGATGAGGAGAATGTCAGTTTGGGTTCAGATTGCAATGAGATGCTGGGGTCTTACTGCTACGTCTGATGACGGAGACCACAGAGTGCAGCTTCCTGCAGTCGCCAGGGCGAGGGCACCAAGCAAAATCTTGTTAAGGCCCGAGGAAAGCATGATGAAGGTTTGGGGTGGTGGTTCTCAACCTTCCATGAGTGATTTGGAGAAGGGAAGATGGGAGTAGTTGTATAGGCGGGGGAGTTTTTGTAGCTCGAAACAACCGTTCCGCGAGGGCGAGGACCCTGCCCAGACCGGTGCCTGGGCTGGCGCTGACCACATGCATCCTCGCTTCCGTCCGAGATTCGGATCATGCATGTTTGGTAGCATTCATGGCGGATATGGGATGAAAGCCTTGCCAAAACCAGACATGTGTAAGAATCAGGGGCGGGCACCCTGAGATCTGGGGCAGCCATGAGGACTCCCGTCGAGCGTTCTTTGTCCACCACTTTCACCACTTCAATTTACTACCCGTTCGCCGATCTCACTAGCTTCTACACTTGCATGTTCCACATTCGGGGCGATTTCTCTCCCCCTCGCCCGTTTCTTTTCATCACTCCATCCCAGAAACCCAAGGGTCTGGCACTAGGCCGACTACATTCAAAAGATACCGATCGAACTCGCAGGTGCACAAGTCAGATGAGACACTCTACCTCAATCACTGACATAGTTACGGTAGTTGTAACTCCTATTAGGCGAAAAGGCTAGCGTCCCATAGCCCAGATGGTCGGGTCTGTTGGCATTAAACGGCGCAGCTGTCAAAGCTGTCACGTTACCTTCCTCCTTGTCGATACTGTGCCATACGTACACCGGTGGCGGTAGCGAGGGTGTTCCACGAATCGATCTCTACATGCAATCTGGGACACATGTGAAGATGCGGGATTAACCGTACTATCGGGTCACTCTCAAAATGCCCATTGTTCAAAATAGGAATGTCCATGTTAATTCCAGGACCACGGATGCTTTCTAATGAACTGGAACAGGGGACCAGAAAACTGACAGTGTTACCTTCCCCTCAAACCTCAGCTTCATCACCAACTTCCGTTCGAGACTTCGATAGTGTCGTGATATGAAATGAGGGAACGCATTCCTCCTCTGCAAGGAGCCAATGTAGGAAACAGTTCGTTAGCACATAACACATATGACCCTATCCTCACGCTAGTACCATCCGAAAGCTGATAGACACTAGGTAGAAGCGGTGACCCGGCCGGAAGTCCGACCTGCCCGGTGATAACTCCACTCGAGATCCGGGACGGAGTGTTCCCGAGGAGGAGGTGGGTTCTACCGCATTTTCTCATCCAACTTGGTTTTATCCTTCCCTCTTACAGTATAGTACAGCTGGGTGGCGTCTGGGTAGCGCCTGCAACCAGGGTAATTAACGTGGCCGTACAAGGAGGCTCGATTGGCTTACAGGGGTAAGAAAAGTGGCCTNCTCATCCAACTTGGTTTTATCCTTCCCTCTTACAGTATAGTACAGCTGGGTGGCGTCTGGGTAGCGCCTGCAACCAGGGTAATTAACGTGGCCGTACAAGGAGGCTCGATTGGCTTACAGGGGTAAGAAAAGTGGCCTCCCCTGCTGGCTATACTATGTTGAGTCTAGTGGGGCAGGGGGGGATAAAACCAAGTTGGATGAGAAAATGCGGTAGAGCTATCAACTCACGGATATAAACACACTGTGTGCTATCCTGTCACTCACATGTCTTTCCAAGCTTCCAACCAATGCCAGCGCCCGGTACGAGAGCCGAAGAACCGTTGTGGCGGGTTTTGAGTTTCTGATCGTTGCACGACACCTTGCATACACAGTGCGACCAACTCCTTGATCAGGGACAGCACAGCACGTGGACGATAGAGCATCATTGGAATCCATTCCCACCTTTCTTGATGGGAAGTGTCTCTTCCGGGCCGCGTACTTGCACTTCACCGCTTGCTAGTTTTCTTGAGCATTTGGACGGAGTTTGAACTTTCCGATGGGGAACTCCGTTGCAAAAGGAAGTTGAACTGGCGCTAGCACATCAAGAATGCGATGCGTCTCCAAGCTGGACTCTGATTTGGAGGAAAGCTTGGAGAAAGACAAGCTAGTCGGACAGCACAGCATCATCGTGGACTTGATTGTCACCGTGTAAAGAACTGCTTGGATCCTGAAGAGAAATCATCTAAATGATGGCAGCCAGAAAACAGAATTATCAATCACCAAGGTTTCAATAACAAAACATACATGATCAAGAAGCAACGCCTCAGGCGATATTGCAATAGCATTGTAGTAACATCACCTGCCCATTTTCAACACATAACTACAATTTCAGGACCTGATCTTCAACAATAACAAAGGCAAGATGGCCGAGCGGTCTAAGGCGCTGTGTTCAGGATTCCTGAATTTCGCAGTCCGAAAGGGCGTGGGTTCGAATCCCACTCTTGTCACTAACTTTTTCTGTTTCCTTTTTGGCCTTGACTTATACGGCGTTTCGTTTTTATCCTTTTTTCCATTGACTGACTCTTTTACTGCGTTTTGGAGCGCTTCATGAAGCTGCTGGAGAGGGGGTGGGATATTGGGGGTTGATGCATGGTTGGGGATATGGAGGAAAATCGTCAGGGACGTTCCTTCCTTTTTTTTCGTATAAAAACATGACATGCCAGAATCCGAGTTTTGATCCATCGCTATCTCCTTGCTATTAAGTCTCTTCCTGTTTCCTTCCCCCAGGCTGCCAGCAGCCCAAACCTGAGATGCACAGCGCCCAGCAGTCACCTCCTTCCCTTTCCCTCAGCTGTGTCCCAACTGAATCCACCAGCCAAAAGCTACCCCATTCCTTCCTCCCAACTTCGTCTTCCGACTTCCTCTTCCTCCTTTCAACTTCATTTACCCCCGCAAAACGTCATACTCCGAGGCGATATCTCCTCCAACGTCGGCCTGCAACAGCCCACCCCCACGGTTCCGCCCTGACCCTGCCAGTCCACTTTCGAAAAGTTGGGCTGGACACCTTGCCTCAGAATGGGGAATTCTTCCACCTCCACTCTCGGCTTTATTATAATCTTGATCTTCTTGGGGGGTGAAGAAGTGCTTTCTGTTGAACTTGGGAGTTGTACGTGTGAAAGGGACGGGGTGCTAACGTCGGAAGAGGTGCTGACGCTGTCGGCTTTGCGTTTGAGATCCATTTTTGGCTTGGTGTTTATTGGCTTGGTTTTATTGGAGCTGGGTGACAATTCGCGGAGTTTGGCGGATGGTCGGAATTGTGATATCTTTTGGGTTGGAAGCTCGTGGATGTGTTCGTGAGGATGTGTGGTATCAATGGGTATTAGAATAAGGTAGGTAAAAATGTCGAAAGCTCGCGAACTTGACCGGCAAGTTGCTGCAATGTATTGAATAGAAAGATTGGAAGAAGGGATCGAAGATGATGCTGAAGGTGTTTTCAGATGTCTTCATGTACCGATTCGGGATGGTTAGCTCAGGGTATAAATGTGAAGCTGTGAATGGCGAATGTTGTTGAGTTTTCCTTCATTTCGATGTCGAGATGCGAGACATCTCTGATGCACACAGTTGAGCCCCATGGAGAGACGTGATTCTGTACTCTCTTTGTTGAACACAAGGCCTTTGAATCCTCTGAAGCTCTCCCCCTCACTCTCTTGTTGAAATGAGCTGAGACAAAGGAAAGTTGAACAAAGATAGCTTACCTGAAACAATCCCAAAATGTTCCGTCACTTCTGTCTGTGGTTGTCTTGGATTCCACGTGAAATTGTGGTGTCTTAGACAGTGTCGTATCTGACACTTTTATGGGAAACCCGATATTGGTCGGTTAATTTATCGTTGGCGACTTGCAGTCAGCCATCTCACCATGGCTGCGGAACTGTACCACCCCAATTTGATGTCGTTGTGATCCATCAGCTATCTTATAGCTTTTTGAGCCACTCGTGGTCGTGAATGATGACGTTCCCTCGCTCAAACGCCTTGTCGTTTCCTTGGCGTGAGGGGGTGCGTGCACACACAACAACAACACACCGACAATCTGGCTAATCTTATTCAAATACAACGATTTCTATACTAAATTGAAGCTCTCAATCGCTGCATTTCATCGTTAAAGTAAACAAACCCCTCGTAATCAATTAAATACATCGCGATAATACCTTCCAAACTAATCTTGAAAGAAAAGCCCGCCGTCTTAAAGCGGTCTTATATTCGAAGTAGTACGACTTCGGTCTACTTCGATAATAATAATTAGGAAGATCCTAGCCTAACAATTCTATAATGCACCTCTAATTGCCCTAGAAAGAAGAGCTATACCCTCGTCGAAGCGGAAGTTATTAAAACTATCGTTAGTTTATTTAAATAGGTTACTCCTAAGAAGAAGGCTGCCCCCGTTAAAAAGGCTGCCCCTAAAAAGAAGGCTACTATTAGTAAAACTATTAGTAAGAAGAGTAAGGAGTTTATTCGAAACCTTACTTTAGAGTTAGAAATAGAATTAGAATTAGAGTTAGAAATAGAAGTAGAAGTAGAGGAGGACCCTCAATTACGTTCGTCCTTTCCTATTTAGCCGGTTGCCGCTACTCCTATTGAAATTACTAGCGGGGAAGATAAGGATTTTAGTAACGAGGATTAGGTTGAGTAAGATTTCTTTATCCGCTTTACCCTTAAGAAGAGGGCTTTCGAAACTTTATTTTACTATTTAGACGACAATAATAACGATAAGGTAGCCTCTCCTATTAAATTAGTTACTTTTAGACTTCGACCCGCCGCTTCTAGACTTACGGCCGCCGCCGCGGCCAAACCCTGTACCTATAAGCCGGCTACTTTAGCGCCGCCTCCTAAGCCTATTTACCCTGAATTTATATAGGTATAATTTAGTATTACGGGTATGTATATTATTATTATCCGTAATAAACCCTAGCCTATTAAGGATTGTAGTATTTATAAAGAGGTAGAGGTTAAATAAGACGGCGGCGAATTCTACTTATAGCGGTTTGGGATAAATTTATTTAAGGAAATTAGAAGGCTATAGGCGGGTTATATATAGGAGATTATCGATAGCGTTGTAGCCGTTGGGGTATAGTATTAAGTTGCCCTCTATAATATAATATATACCGCTACTGTTTAAAATAATAACGGTCGAAATAAGGTTATAGTCTATAGTAAGACCGTCCTTACTAGTATATTCGTTAATAATTTTAGCGATATCGATTATAAGGGGGTTATAAAGTCGTACCTTCGCTATATTGCTTAGTACTGCCTTTTTTCGATTTCTTATAAATTTCGATTAATTAAGCCGCCTATTGAAATAGCGCTAGCGCTAATACCGCTACCCCCCTTAGTTTTTAGCATGCCCTCTACTATAACGGCGCCGGTCCGGCCATGCCGCCATACCCGCTATACCCTATAGGAGGACTGGTGTTGTAAAGTGCCATAAGGTGCTACGAAGGTTAGAGGAACGAGTAACATGGAAGGTCCGTACTAAGACTAGCCTAAATGGGCGCTAAGCCTATTAAAGGTGTTTACTCTTATTTATTATATAGGTGAAGGACGATGCGAATAAAGGGATTAGTTGTTAGCGACCCGTATATAGGTCCCGCTATCGCTTATATACTAGGGTATTTATTCGGGTCTATACGTATATATTTAATTCTCTTCCTTTTCTTCTCCTTACTTTAAATCTTCTATTATAAATAGAATTTTAACTTTACCTTCGATTCAACTATATTATACCCTTATATTATTTAAGGTTAATCCAATAATACTTAGGAAGGTTAAATTCTAATAATTACGAAACCGATAATTAAAACCGATTTATTATATACTTCGAAGTATTAAGACTATTAATAAACTAATTAATATTATAGCACCTCCGCGCTTAATTCGTAATAGTACTAGCGTTAGAGCTAAGGGTTCTAGCAATAATAATTATTATAAGAATAACGATTATAGCGGAGTAGACCTCTTCGGCGAGGAGGGTAATGAAGGCTTTAAACCCGAGGATTAAAGTAATTAAACTTTTAATAAGGGAGACGCTAACGACGAAGATGATTCCGAATCGTTGAAAGAAAAGGATGAGGCTACTATTAAGCCTAATATTAATAAAAGGAAGAGGAAGGTCGCTTTTAATAAGAAGGCTGCCCTTAAGCCCTAGTGCGTCGATTCTATTATTAAGGAAAATGCGAAGGCCTTTATACGCTTTAATAAAGAGTATTTTAATAGATTCTGCCCTTTCGAAGAGAGATCCCGCGGTAAATTTACCCTTCTTCGTAAGAAGACTTTATTCTATTTATATAATTAATTAAAGTCTCCGTTAAAAGTATTAATTAACGTTTTAATTAAGAGTAATAACGATAACGAACCTAAACTATTATTTAATCTATTCGACTAATATATTAACGGCGAAATTAATTACTTTAATATTATTTTCAATTTAAAGGACTTTATTAAGGATTTGAGGGATAAAATAGAGGAATTCGCTAAATTCTTTATTTGCGATACTATATTCTATATCCCCTATTACGCACTATTATTTAATTCCGAACTCCCGTTTAATAATTATTTAAACGAAGCTAAATTTACCGAATTGTATACTATTCGCCCCAATAATATATTCTATAAATTTAAATTTTAAGTTACGATGGCTATAGTTTTGAAAGAGTAAGTGTTAGAGCTATATTAAATTACTTCGTTTTTAAATATTAAATTTTATACTATTTATAATTAAGTCCCTAAATTAGAAGAAACTTTTTCTAATACCTTAATTACCGATCTTAAAATGGTCTAATCCTTTAAAGACTATTTGGCCGATAAAGAAGAGGAAATCCAAACTTTAAAAAAGACTATTGCTGATTTAAACGTCCTTAAAGGTATTTGTAAATTTAAAGATAAAACGATTATAATTAAGGAGACCGTTCTTCCTAATATTGAGAGGGATCCTATTACAATTCCCCTCCGATATTCGATTACCCGTTTCGCTACGACTCCGCTTATTAGAATTAATAATAATAATAATAATAAAACTACAACTACTCCCCTCCATTACGCCCGCCTTTCGATTAAGTAGGCCGACCCTCCTAAATTCTATAATTAAAATAAGGAGGACGACGTACCTTTTGAGGCCTAGTACGATTTAATTTAGAATAAGTTTAAAATTAATATTAATTACTATTTAACTGATTATAATAAATTTTTCTATATTAAAAGTTATTTGGCCGGCTTTACTTTTAAAGACCTAATATTTTATTTTTATAAAATTTACTCCAATTAACTTATAATTTATTTTAATTTAATAACCTATTTATAGTACGAATATAGCGACCCTAATTAAGACGAAAAGGCTTTTATTGATTTTATAAAGTTTAAAATAAAGGATATTAATAATTTTAATTTCTTTAAAAATAAATTCGTATGTATAATTAGCGAATACTAATACTCTAAGACTAAATAGAAGCGCGAACTATTCTAACGCCTTTCTACAGAATATAAGAAGTAGATAGGTATTAAGTATTACAATTTTTTTATTTCTTTCGAATTTTATTATATTAATTATTCCGGTTTTAACTAAATATTTAAAACTATTATTAAAGAAGCTAAAGCTACTTCTTCTTTTTCGTTTCGTAATAAAGGGAATAATAATAATAAGGGATTTAGAGGTTTTAACTCCGGCGGTTCTAACTCCTCTACGCTTAAACCTGTTAGCGGTAGTAGAGGTAGTAGTAATAATTATTCTACCGTAGATTGTATTAAGGAGACTACCTATCTATTTAATAAGGGTTATTACTTCCTTTATAAGGAGTACGGCTATATTAAATACAATTATCTTTAGAAAGATTAATACGATTACGAACGCCGCAACCGAATAATTACTATTATTAAATATTATCTAACCTACGAGAACAATAGAATTAGAGGTAGCTAAGTTATTACTCTAGCTACCGGCGCTACTAGAAATACCGCCCCTATTACTAATAATTAGGGAAATTAAATACCCTAGGTAAATTAGACTCCTTCCTAAGGAAGGTATCGGTTATAAAATAGATAAAGGATAAATAAAAATAAGGAAAGGATAGATTTAATTTAATACCTTACTTAGGAGGGGATCCTATAATTATTTAATATACTATAATTAATAATAGAATATCTTTATTTATATTTAATACCCTAATCGATATAGGAATTAATAGCTATTTATTTATTAGTATAATATTTATTAATAAATTGAAAGAACGATTATTAATAGAAGCGACGAACAACTTTCCCGTTCGAAGTATTAATAATTATTAAAGAAAAATTAGCTAAGGTATTAAAGAGGTCGTTAAAGCCGCTTTAAAAATTCGAAACCGAATAATACCCTCTAATATTTTTATCGTCGTTAATATAAATTACAATTTTATTATTAGTTATAAATAATTTAATATTTATAATATTTGGGTAAATTATAAGAATCGTTACCTTATCTTCCCCCCCGAATAGAAACCGGACCCCAAGTAAATAAGGAACTCTAATTTCAAAATTTACTTTAGAGGTTCTAGCGTTATAAACCTTAAGTACTAGAAAGACGCGGCCTATTATAATACGCTTATAAATTAAAAAGATAAACGTTAAACCGACGGTAGGAATAGTAGCTGCGAGGCGTTTAAATTAATTAGTAATTATATTGTAATACCCGGACCTATTCTAATTAAACAACCCTTTCTTAACTATTATAAGAAAGAATTAAATTAAGAAGTTAAGAATTAATACGATTATAAAGTACGCTAATATTAGAAAGTAATCGAGAAGCGTATATTTAAATTCTAAATAGAATCGGCGGCTTTTAAACCTAAGAAGATAATTCCTATTATGCTAGCGGATCTCAAATATATCCGGGATAAAGATACTAGCGAACTAAGTTATATTCGGCCCTAGTATCTATTCTAGAACCCTAATATAATATTTAAGCGGTCTAATCTATTAAATAAAATAAAGAAGAACCTAATTAATTTTACTTACTTTATAATATTATTTTTAAAACCCGCCTAATTTATTTAAATTAAGCCGACCAAATTATATAAAAATAAATAGGGCTCCGATAATTAAAGTATATATAAATTCAAAAGGGATTCGATTAATTAATATAAATAGTAATTAATATAAATATATATATTCGAAAGTAATTTATTTATATAGTTTACTATTAAGGACGACCGAACGGTATATTCTATAAATATCTTCGAAATTGATTAATATATTTAGGAAAAATGAATTAATATAGACCCCGCCTAGGAACCTCTCCCCTACGACGAGAAGGAGCTACGCGAAGAAGTTTTAAAGATAGTCCCTAATTATTACTATAATTATATTAATGTTTTTAATAAATACGATTTAAATATCCTACCCAATTACCGGCTATACGATTATAAAATCAAATTCGAAGAAGGCTACCGCCCCGATAAATTAAGTTATAACCCTCTCTATAAAATATCGTTAAATAAATTAAAAGCTATACGTAAATATATTTTAGAAAACCTTTTAAAAGGATTTATTGAGGCCAGCTCCTCTCCCTAGGCTACGCCTATCCTATTTATTAAAAAGGCCGATAGTAATCTCTATTTCTATATTAATTACTATAAATTTAATACTATTATAAGGAAAGATCGATATTTATTACTATTAATCGAAAAAACCCTAATTAAGGTTACTAAAGCCTAATAGTTTACTAAAATCGATATATAATAAGCGTTCCATCGTATTTATATAAAATTAGAGGATAAAGAGTTTATTACTTTCCGTATAAGTATAGGGGCCTTTAAATATAAAATATTACCGTTTAGCCTAATTAACGGCCCCGCTAATTTTTAAACTTTTATTAACTCCCTCTTAGGGCTATACTTAAAGGACTTTTATATTACGTATATTAATAATATCTTTATTTATTCTAATACTTTCAAAGAATATAAGGATTATATCTATAAAGTATTAACTAAGTTGAAGGACGCTAAATTATAAATTAATTTAAAGAAGTACAAATTCTAAATTATAAAGATAAAGTTCCTAGGATTTATTATAAGCTATAATAATATTTCTATCGACCTTAAAAAGGTAGAGATTATTAAGGAATAGGTTGTACTTTCTAACCTACGAAGTATATAATCTTTCTTAGGGTTTTATAATTTCTACCGAAAATTTATTAAAAATTATAGTCGAATGGCCCGCCCCCTTATTAACCTAATTAAGAAGGGCGAAGTATTTATATAGACCGATAAATACTAAGCGGCCTTCGACGGATTAAAATAATTATTAATAAATATCCTTTTATTAAAGTATTTCAATTACAATACCGAAATACGAATTAAAATAGATACTAGCGATAGAGTCCTCGCGGGAATCCTATCCTAATATTAGAAGGATATAAAAGAATAGTACCCTATTACTTACTTTTTAAAAATAATATAGTAAGCCGAATATAATTACCCGATTTATAATAAGGAATTATTCGTAATTATTAGAATTTTCTAGACCTAACGACCCGAACTAATCGGTTTAAAATAATCGAAACCTTTTATAATTATTACCGACTATTAAGTTTTAAAATACTTTAATATAAAATAATTATTCAATTTATAGTAGGCTAGATAGGCCGAATTCTTATTTTAATATTATTTTAAAATTATTTATCGATTTAGAACCAAAAATATAGTAATAAATGCCCTATTTTGCAAATTAAAGGACTTTAAAATTTAAAAGGATAAGAAGGAGGCGTATTATACCCTCTAAATATTTAAACCTTTAGTAGATAATAGGGTTAAAGTCGTCGTCCTCGCCTTTATCGCTATATTGAATAGCTTTTTAAAAGAATTAATACCGATTTTTATATTAGATATAAATAATTTAGAATTGTGCTTTATCGAATTAGAGGGGTACGAACTAATCGATACAATTATAAAGGCGAACTGCGAAGAGGAATTTTTAAAAGAGTATTATATTCGAATATATAGTTCCGACCTCAAGTTTATAATAATAGTAAACGGACTACTAATATATTAGGGCCGCCTTGCTATCCTTAATAAGAATAACCTTTAAACCTATATTATTAACGAAATTTACTCTACTTTAATAATAGCCTACCCTAGCCGAAATAAAACGCGAATAATTTTAATCGAGTAATATTAATAGCCTAATATAGTAGGAGATATCGATTATTTTGTTAAAAATTATATAATTTATAAGGCTAGTAAAGTACCTAAAGATAAGACCCTGGGCAAATTATACCCGATTCTACTACCGGATAGGAAATAGACTTCGATTATAATCGATTTTAAAAAGATGCCTAAGGATAAATACGGCTATAATAACGCCCTTATAATAGTAGACCGCCTAATAAAGTCGTTATAGGTTATACTTTGTACGGAAAGGGCTACTACTTAAAACGTTATCCGAATATATTATAAAAGACTTTATAAGGTCTATAGTATATTAGAAGAAATTATTTCTAATTATAATTTCTAATTTATATTAGCCTTTACTAATAAAATATTTAAATTAACCGGTACGAAGTAAAAATTAGCTACCGCAGGCTATAATTAAATAGTAGGGTAAGCGGAAATTATAAATATATACTTCGATTAGCGACTTTGTCCCTTCGTTAATTACTATTAAAATAATTAGTTAGAAGCGATCCTAATATTTAACGCCGTATAGAATAACTTTCCCTAAAATAATACCGGCCTCTCCCTTTATAAAATTATATTCGGTTACCCAATACGTATACCTTTCGATTAGGAGGCCCGAATTTAAAACCCCTCTATCCCCCGGACCGAATAATTAATTAAGGAATAAATTTAAAAGTACGCCTAATATATTTATAAGTATACAGAATTTGCTAGGGAAATAATTATAAAAGTATAGGAAGAATAAGTTTATTAAACCAATAAAAAGCGTAAGGACTTAAATTTCGACGTCGGCAACCGAATTATTATTATTA
Source organism: Neurospora sp. CHS-2018a (assembly GCA_009802275.1). Classification (NCBI taxonomy): domain Eukaryota; kingdom Fungi; phylum Ascomycota; class Sordariomycetes; order Sordariales; family Sordariaceae; genus Neurospora; species Neurospora sp. CHS-2018a. Next base: position 90,433 of record RAKG01000121.1, on the reverse strand, counting down.
AACGGCTATAGTCAACGACGATTCGCTTTAATAATAAATTCGACTTTCCTAATACTTATAACTACTATAAGATTATCGAGAAAGTAGGTTACTCCTACCGGCTAAAATTCCCTAATAGTTAGAAAGGCTTAAACCTCTTCTACGCTAACCGTTTATATAAATACAATAATAATCTGTTACTTAATTAATTGGTTAAATACTTTAATCCTATTATAAAGGAGGACGAGGACTCCGAATAGGAAATTAAAAAAATTAATACTTTTAAGATTGTTAACGGTAAATTCTTTTACAATATAGATTAAAGAGGCTAAGACCCTAATTTAAAATACTAGCCTACCTCCGATTTCAAATACGCTCCGAAACTACTTTAAAAATTCTATAAAGTAAACCCGGAGGCCCCGGGCCCGCCTAAGCGGCTAATAAATTGGCTAAATAAGGATTGGGAAGAGTACGAAGATAACGAATTATTAGAATTATTAGAACTAAAGCGTTTACAAAGGATTTTATACAAATAAAGCTATTAAAGGATTATTACGTCTATTATAGAGCCTTTAATTTAATTTAGTAAAATTCGTAAACGAATCTTCTATATAAGGGGGGGTAATATAATAGCGCCGGTCCAACTATACTACTATACCTACTATACCCTATAGGAAGATTAATATTGTAAAGTACTATAAAATATTATAAAGGTTAGAGGAACGAATAATATAGAAGGTCCGTACCAAGACTAACCTAGACGGGCGCTAAGCCTATTAAAGGTATTTACTCTTATTTATTATATAAATAAAGGACGATGCGAATAAAGGGATTAGTTATCAGCGACCTGTATATAGGTCCCGCTATCGCTTGCGCACCAGGGTATTTATTCGGGTCTATACGTATATATTTAATTCTCTTCCTTTTCTTCTCCTCACCTTAAATCTTCTATTATAAATAGAATCTTAGCTTTGCCTTCGACTCAACTATACTATGCCCTTGCATCTACCCTATCCCTTTCTCGTAGTATGCTAAATCCCTTCGTTATATAAATTCCTTATACTACCTAATCTTTACGTAGCTTTTATACTCCTAGTTCTACTAGTATTAGGAGGAAGTCTATAACTAATATAATACTATAGGAAATAAATCGATTTAATAAATTAAATTGCGAGAGAGAGGCGCGTATAAGTAGGGTTAAAACTAGAGGTACTATATATTAAGAGTTCGTATAGGTATAGAAGTATATTGACAGCTATAGCTATCGGAATTATAATAAGGGTATTAATTATTAAATATATTATATTTTCGATAGTAGTAAGAATTATTATAACCTTACAATTAAAGACGTAGGCAAATGGGTAGAGGCTATTGCAATAGGTTCGACTATTGTACAAATACCGTTTGGATCGATATTATATAAAATAATTATAGTAGAGAATGTTACGAATGTTGCCTAGTATAGCGGGAGTAGAGGAGGGGGAGGGAGATACGGCGGTAGTAATAATCTCCTAATTAATGTTAATATTATTAATAATATTAATAGTAGTAATAGTAGTACTAATATAGAGATTATAAATAGTCTCTTATAGGCTATATTAAAGAGGGATAACTTTAAAGGTTTATATTAGCTATATCCTTACCCTCTATACCCTCCTCTTCCCTACCCTCTATATTACTAATATTACTTCCCGCTATATTTTTAATACCTTTAATTCCCCCCTCTTTACCCTTATAGCTCTAGTTCTATAGCTATTATTACTATTGTAGGTAGTTACTAAATAGTTAGTACTCTCCTAGCACCCGGTAGGGTAATAACTATCGATTTATATACGCCGTTAAAATATTAGATTACCGTCTTTTATAAGTAATTAATTAATTGAGAGACTTTTATTGCCAGGCGTACTAACCCCCCTCCTACCTCTATTACTATTACTGTTAGTAATAGGAGGCGGTTATATTATAGATTAGCGGTGCTTCTAGTACCTCTGTTGGTTATATTATTATTGGTAGCCGGCGAGGAAGAGAAGGATAAGGAGGAGGTTGTATACTCCTTAATTTATTACCCGCCCGTACCTTTTACCTTCGACTTTCGATTGTTATTACTACCGCCTCTTCCGCTTGGCCGCTTATTAAAAGAGTTTATTATTAAATTCTTTAAATCGTTTTATAAGTAGTATTATATTGGGACTATTCTAGATACTACGCGGGTATATTTAACTCTCCTCTATTTATATAAGAATCTCCGGGATTTAGTAGTACTTTTAAATATTATTACGCTTAAAGATTAGTTAGTAGAGTGGTTTATATAGTTGGGGTTCTTTTTAAAGCTCTATATAGTATTTAGAGACGGTATTAAAGACTTCTTTAAAGAGGAATATACGGTATTAGTAACGTAGTTAAGTTATAGTAGGTATGCTTTCTACTACTTATTTTCGAAACTCTAGTTAATTAGTATATTATTTTAGATCTTCGGTTTAATATTACTTTCGAATACGGCGTTGTTAGAGTTCTCGCTTCTATAGCGGGTAGTATTACTGCTAGTAGTCCTAGCGAGTAATAAATAATCGAATCGAATTATAGCGAAAGAGGGGGATTTTTAGTACTTTAGTATTATTATATAAATTAATAGATTTAGTATTTCTAGTACTAGATTATAATATAAATAATACCTTTCTCTAATATATTCTAGTATATTCTAATATACTTTATTTACTGCCGCCTAATTATATTACTAATTTATTTAAATTCTTTAAATTCTTTAATATATATTGTCGCATAGTCTTTATCTATATTATTAGTATCTTCTATCGCTAGGTTCGCGTTCCTAAAATGGCTACGGATTTATTTTATATAGTACCTAACCGTTATAGCTATCCGATGTAGAAAGGTAGGGAATTCGTTATTAGGTATATTATTGCTACTTTCGTTATTGTATATACGTTTTATATACTTCTTGAAATTATTAAAGTACGCTTCGATCGGGTTGAATTCTAGGGAATATAGTAGTAAATATTAAAGTAAGATATTAGTATTAGTATACGCGTAGTATATTTTGTTATGTAGATACTAGCTAGCGTTATTTATTATTAGAATATTATTGCAATTAGGAAAAGGGTTTATTTGAGGGAGTAGTCGTCGTTCTAGCTACGATATAAAGTTAGGGATATTTATCGTACCCTTAAATATTAGTAATTCGAATATACTATTAACCGATATACCCAGGAGTATATAATATTATTTACTACGTTTAAATTTATTTATTAATATTACGATAGCGCCGCGGGGTACCTATTTAGTACAACGAACTCTATTTTATTAATTTGTATTAAATTCGTCGTAGAAGACGAATATCTTTATAGTAAATAGCAATATCTTTATTATTTATTCTATTACTAATTTAGGCTACTATTATACCGTTTTAAACGATAGCTTCTTCTTTTTCTAGCGTTCTTAATAGAGGTATCGCCGTACGGTCTCGGTCGATATATATATATTGTAATCTTCGGTAAAGAATTTGTATATTTCGTCGAAGTATATAACTAACTTTAAAATAAGTAGTTTAAAAACCTCTTATTCAATATTAAATACGGCTATTCTAGTAGGGAATCGATATAGCGCTTTATTTCTATCGCCTATATAGGAAGCTTTCTAGTATTTTAGGACGTTCGAAATAGTAAAAAAGGGTTACTAGTAAGGTCGAAATTGTTATAGGGTTAGCCTACCTGTAACCTGCCTAGCGCTGAACATTATTATTATAATATACTAAAATACCTCGGTATAACTTAGAGTTATACCGTCCGGTTACGTACGTAGATATATAACCTCGGGCTAGCTCTAAAACTCTCGCCTATATAGCTAGCCCTCTACGTATATTTCCTTTCCCCTCTTCCGTATAATAATATATATCTTACCCTACCCCTAATTGTGCCTCTACTCCGTAATAGTTTATTATGCCTCTTTAATATTGTGCGCGCAAATAGGATTTTAAAATTCGACCTATTATCGAAGTACGAGCGTAGGCTTTATCCTATCTTTTAATTGAATGAAATTCTATATTTCTTATAAATATTATAAAAAAACCCTTGCCTATTTATTTAAAAATAGGGTCCGCTCGAAATACTTATAAGTTCCTATCGATTAATTTAATACCCGATATCGAACTCCTAGAGGTATTAATACTTAATACCCCCTTTATAAATAATTTTATTATAACTACCGCCGTCGGCTCCCTTTAAATTATTAACCCGGATAACGCTAATTTCTACAAAACCTTTTAAACGGTTCTTACTACCTCTAATAACCTTCCTACTTCTATAAAGGAAAAATAGTACGCTATTAGTCTCTTTACTAACTCTATTTTCTATAATACTTCTCTCTCTTTCGGCCGCCTATTTAACGCCGACTTTATTATTACCCTCGCCCTATTCTAATCTACCCGAAAAGAATTCTAATCTTTTTACAAAGTATATACCGATTTTTAAATTTAATACTCTTAATTCTAAGCCGAGAACACTCACCTCCTAAATAATAGCATTCTCTTCGAAAAAAAGTATTCCGTCCTTAAAAAGATTTATATTAATACTAATTAGCGCGCTAGCGAATTCGATTTAAATAATAAAATTTTCTAATAGGCTTTCGACTCTATTATTAAAATTATTAAATTCCTATAGAAGAAGTTTAAATATATTAATTCCGTAGCCTCCGTTTTTAAAGACGCTATAATATTTGCTTTTATCGTCGATAGTTTCGAAGACTATTCTTCCTATATTTATATTAAACCTTTTAATAATAAAGGCGAAACCCTTTTAAAGAAAGTTGAAAAATACTATACTTAGCGTATAAGGATTACCTTTATTTAATTAAATAACCCTATATTCTTTTTTAACGAGTATAAGAAATTTTTACTTATTATTAAGTCCTTCGAGGGCGCCCCCTTCTCCGCTTATAAAACGGCCCTATTTTATATCGTCGATTTCAATTTAGATAAGGAGAAATAAAAATAGAAGATTACTAGCGCCTTTATTAAAGAGGAATTTAATATTAGATATAATAATAATAACTTAACTACCTTCGCCTGCTGCGAATTAAACGACTTTACTATAAATAAGAATATATATTAATCCGACTTTAAAAATTAATAAATTTAAATTATCGACTGTTATAATTTCGATAACGCTATAAAAATCTATTTCCTTAGAAATAAAGTTAATAATAAAATTCGCGCTATTCTTACTATATAAATTCTCTAACCCTTAGGTTCGGACTACTTTAAATAATTTATTTTAGTCTATACCTTTACTTAATAATTTAAAAATAATACCTACTATTCTAAAATTAATAGTCCCTTCTATAAACTTTATAGCCCGACTTCTAACGTAGCTTTTTCTTCTACAATTATTTATATTACAACTAACTATAGCGGCGACGCTATAAACTTTAATAAACTATCTATAATTAATATTACGGTCCGTACTATAATCCTTTAAGACGTCTTTAATTTCCGTATAAAGTTTGGCGCCTATATTCGCTATAAGTATTCTAGCTACTATTCCTCCGCTTACTATAGTAAAATGAATTTTTATAAGGAATTCCCTCCCTCTATTTATAGTAGCGGCCGCGGTTATAATAGAAGGGGTAGAAGCGGTTCTTATAGCGGCTATAATTAATAATCCGATTAGTTTAAATACGGTTAGTAGTTTAAATATAGTTAATAATCCTATTAAATTAACGCTATAGTCCCTAACGGTACCTAATTAATTCCTTAGTATTAATAAGGTTTCGTTAGCCCCCTTATAGGTAATAAATAAGGAGTTATCGATTAAGGAAATATATAGCCTCTTTACTAAATTACGCTTAAAGGCCTAAATCTATAGGAAGAATAAGAAATATCTTTATACTACTTAATATTATAAAAATGAATAAATCTTTCCTAAATAACTGTTATAAATAATTAAATACTTTAAACCTTTCTATTTACCTTTCCGACGGACTATATAAATTATACTACTCCGCTTTTATCGATAGCGGTTATATTATTCTTAATTTTATTAACCGTTTTTTTATTTACTATTATTATTTACTAATTTATTACTTTACTACCCTTAAAATCTTTTATTTCGCTAACGGAAGGGAAGTAAAGGGCGGTAATATTATTTACTTCTCCTAACTTACTATATAAGTAGGCTTATATTATAAGACTATCGATTTCCTTATTTATAATTTCGTTTCTAATAATCCAATTATTTTCAACTATTTTTAATTCGCTTATTACTTACTAATAATTTTATAGCCCCTTAATACCTTCTCTTTTACTTCTACTTATAAAATTTATAGTTATTTATTAACCGGTTTATATTAGGATCTACACTATACTCCGTCCTTATAGATTACCTTCTAACCCTTTAATTTAAAGGTAATAAAGGCTAATATAGCGGCGTACTATATTCTTATAATTGAAGATACTAAAGACGAAGGTAATTCCTACCCCTTTTCGTTAGCCGAAGTTATTATTCGAACCTTTTTAATTATAGAGCCCTTTTTAAATATAGAACCCGCTCTTCTAACCCTAGATACGGATGCGGAGCCCGCTCTTCTAACCCTAAACGCGGACCCTCTTCCGACTTTAATTATAAATCTTAATTTAGCCCTTATAATATTATACCGCACTTCCCTAGCCTCCTTAATTTAATAAGTTTTTCGCCGCCGCTTTAAATAGGTTACTAACCGGTTTAGCCCTAGGCTTATCGATTATACCCTTATAAGCCCGGGCTAAATATTTATATTTTTAATAGCCTTCTTCGCTCCCCTTCGCCTTCTTTCCTTTCTTTACAATTTTATTAATTCTAAAGATATTAAAAAGCTTTTAGCGCCTAGCTTTTTCGAATTCGCTAACCGTTTTAAACTTTAAATTATCCGAACGATTCGGGCCAATATAGAGGAAAATATTAAACGTATATGCGATAAAGAATAAGTGGAGGATAGTTTTAATAAATTAGAACCTTCCGTTCTTAATAACGAATTAATAGTTTAAATTATCGAATAAATTTTCTTTAGTTATAGTTAATAATATAAAAAGTTCTTCGGCTCCAACTTTTATTTATAAATTAACGCCCTTATAGGCTAAAGTATAGAAATAACTTTTTATATTACCCGAATTTTAAATTCTATCCCCTTTAACAGTACGAATAAGGATTTTATTAAATACGAGGGGGTTATTAACGAATATTTTATAATTAATAGTATTACCCTTAATAAAATTACTTCCGAGGATATTAATACTTTCTATAAAAAGGCGGACAAGCCTTATAAAACCGACGACTAAATCCGGATTAAATTCCTTAGCTAGTACTAGTATTATACAAATACTTTCCGCTAAATTACAATTAAAATATTTCCCCCTAACTACGTTTATAATTTTAAGATCGAATTTAAACCCAAAGAAGAGGCGTCCGCAATATATAGCTATACTTTTAACCTAAACGAATTTAATATTATTAAATAATAAATCGACAATAACCTCTAAAAGAAATTTATTCGGCCTTTTTAATCCTAAACCTCCTCCTCGGTTCTCCTTATTAAGAAACCGGGAGGCGGAGTCTATATTTACATCGATTACTACGGCATTAATAACGTTATATTTAAATTTTATTACCCCCTTCCTTTAATTAAGGAGACGTTCGACGTTATTTACTATATTAAAATTTTTATTAAATTTAATATTATTACTACTTTTAACTATATTTATATAAAGGAAGGCTACAAATAATTTATTACTTTTATTACCCGCTTTAGTCTCTTCGAAAGTTTTATCGTCCCCTTCGGCCTTTAGGGCGCCCCCGGCGCTTTCTAGAACTATATTAACAATATCCTTTATAATATACTTAATATTTATATTACTACTTACTTCGATAATATCTTTATCTACTCGGACAACGAATAGGACTATAAACGCTATATTAATAATATTCTTAAATAGTTAATAAAAGCGGGCCTTAGCGTAGATATTAATAAATACGAATTCTATATTTGTAAGGGGACAGCAGAGCAGTACGTAGGTGCTAGCTAGAATAATCGATTAAGGTTCTACGAAGAGAAAAGAGGAGAAAGACTGGCCCGTAGGGCGGATTCGGCCACCTATCCTTTTATAGCCGTACGCCGCTATAAGGGTACCTAACTGCCTAAAGCAATTAGAATCTAGCTAATCCCATAGAGGCTAATAGAGGCCCGAGGGCTCTAGGGGTTGCCGGTAGCTTGCCGGCTTAGCGAGTATTACTAATACTCGTCTAACTAACCGTATATTAAATACTAATACTAAGCACTAGATTTATAATATTAGCCCCCCCCTTTCCCCTTCTAACTATAGCCACGTCGCGTAAATTATATTCATTTATTTACATAACCTAGAATCTTACTCCTTTTCTAAATTCAATCCCTCTCTTACTCCCTATTAATAATAATTATTATACCGTTAATATACCCTTATCCAAATATCAAACCGTACTTACTACCATTAAAAAACTTTATTACTTATTATTAAAACTTAATTTTCGTCGTTCTAACTTATTAATCCTATTACTACCTATTATATTACTAACCCGTATATTCTCTAATTCTACTCCTAATACTAATCGTTTTAAACTTCGCCCGTATACGCCCGCCCCCATTATACTAGAAATAATTATTACTATCCCTCCGTCTAATATTTATAAATCGATTCGTACTACTATTATTAGAGCGATCCTATAATAATACTCCCGCTATATAAACGTTAATAAATTTAATATTTATATATCTACTAAAAGTAAAGATTATTACACTCTTTATATTAAAGTTAAGGAGGCCGACGTCTATCGGGTCTAACCCCTTACCGTTTAAGAATAATATATTACCTAATTAGCATATAATTATTCCGTCGGTAAAAGTACTATAGCCGAAACGYATAAATAATTCTAGAAGACTATAGTTACCGCTTATTACTTTAACGAATTAGAATAAAATAGTTTAGCCATTAAATAAATAAACCTATAACTATAATTTATTCTTTATTTTTTTATATTTATATTATTCTAAGGACGCCGCTTATAAAGTCTTCGGTTACTCCGTAGGGGTTGAACCGCTTACCGCTCTAGTCGCCGCTATAGTAGTTCTAATTACAGTCCCGGCGAACCTAAATTCTATACCCTCTACTTCTCTAGCGGGGGTATTAGAAACTTTAAGTAAATTGGAGGAAGAGTTTCGTACTTTCTATACTAATTAAAATAATTAAGCCGGTTCTTAAATTCTCGCCTTCGCCGAATTTTCTTATACCGGCCGTAAGGCCGTTATTAAATTCGAAGTCGCCGCTACTACTACTAAATCCGTTGCCGAAAACACTACTACTATTACTAATTCTATTAATACTATTACTTTAAATACCGTTACTAGTATTAATATTATTATTTCCGGGTTCGAATCCTACCTTTTTAGGTTCGAATCCTAATTTAACGCTTTAATTAATTTAAACTCCCGTATTTCTAAATTCGAATCCTAATATACTATCGCCTATAATATTCTATCCGGGTTTAAGGCCTACCTTTTAGAATTCGAAAGGAAGGAGAGGGGGAGGGAGAAAGAAGTAGCGGAAGAGGAGGATATATTGCCGGGTAAAGAAGAACTTTATACTTAATTAGGTCTACTATTTAATAGGGTAATCGGGGGTACTAATACTTTTATATTAAAGGAAATAATTAATAGTACTATTAAATTAAAAGAGATAGTTAAAGAATTAAAGGAGTTAGGGAATATATATTTAAGGCCGGAAAATAAATTAATAGAATTCGAAAAGACTAAGAAGGAGAAGAAGAAGAAGATTAAGAAGAAAATATATTTTATTAGAATAGAGGGTAAGGAAGTTAAAACCGAGGTTATAACGGAGGCTCCGTTTAAAAAGAAGAAGAAAAAAGCTATTCATATAATTCGGAAGCCCTACTTATTTACTTTAATAGTACTAGAACCCTCCGGGTTATTAGAGCCCTCTAATTCGCCGGAATATAAATTTTTTAACTCATTTATTTTAGGGGAAACCCTTTAATTAATTCCTATTCAACCTCTACGTTTCTTTTCTAGCGTTATTAATATTAACTATTTCCTTCGCTACCTTTTAATCCTCGTAAATTAATCTACCGGTCCGTTATTAATTCGAATATCCTTATACTCCTTCTTAAAAACTTCTAACACCTCCGTATTAACAAAATCTTTTAAAAGGTACTATAAAGGTTTATAATAATTTTTCTATTTTATAAAGACTTTTTTATTAATCGGAAAACTATTTATATATAAGATTTTCTCTACGAAATACTCCTCTTTACTTTCGATTAAGACGGAAGGTAATTAGTAATTTATAATTATTTATCCGGATAGTAAATCGTTTATAGCCCTTCGTAAAAGATCGATATAAAAAATATTATAAACGTTATTAGGGAGGCCGGAGAGTTCAATTACTAGCGGAGAGAAGATTCGAGAAATTATATACTTTATATATAATTAATCTAATTTCTTTTTCGGCCGAAGGGAGGTATAATTCTTAAGGTTAAATTAGACTTTATTACCAATTTAGAAACGTTCCGCTAATTGCCGTATACAATTAGCGTATTTTTCTTACTCTTAAACCGCTATAGCTATTATAATTTAATAAATATCTATAATTTATAATAATTTTTCGACGAATTACTAGGCCCGGATATTAGCCGGGGTATAAGAGTCTCTAATAATTTTAGGGATAATTGGTACAATAGATTCGGGTTCGAAACTATATACAATAAAGAACGGGGATATACCGATAAAAGTATTAATACGGCTATTAATTACTAACTAAATTATTAAATACTACTCGTATTAATCGTTTTAAACCTAATTAATATAAACTTTTAAAAAGGCTTATACTTCTTAATTTATTCTTTTTAATCCGCCGTCGGTTTAAGGGTAATAAATTATACTAAATAATTATTTAATTCCAATAAATTTATAAAATCGTCTCTAGAACCTACCAATTTAATTAGAGCCCCGGTTACTAACAATAGACTATAACTAACTATAATATTAAATAAAATAATTTAAAAATTTCTCTATATAAATTTTTATATTTATAGACGGTATAGGCTCTAAAATAATATTTTTACTAAAACGGTCCTTAATAATTAATAAATAAATATTATTATTAGACTCTAGGAAATTAGTAATAAAATCTATCTATATTTTATAGTAAAATTAATCGGGGATTGGTATAGGTTGTAAGAACCTCCTCCGTTAATCTCTCTAGTATTTAATCGAACTATAAATATAATAATTACGAAGGAATCGACGTATATATACGTTTAGTAACGGCTAATAGAAGTACCGAATAAGAACTACTATAATGCCTTTTCTTCCTAAGTGCCTAAGAGCTTGAAAATTATATATAATTTAAATAATTTTGGTACAAAAGGTATTAAATTCCTAATCGGTATTAGAGAACTTTATAATTTCGGATTCAGTAATTATAAGGCTTCTAAGAATTTAGAGCTTACCTTTATATTATAATTTATTTTTATCGTCTACCGAGCAATCTATAATTTAAAACTGTAACTTTATTAAGGAAAGGTCCTACTTATTATTTTTAATTATTTAGAATATTTATTAATAAAGAAGGTCCTTTATAACAATAATATCCTAAAACTATTACAAATCCGGATCTTCGAACACTTATATACCCCTTCCCGCCCCGGTTAGAGAGCGCTGAATTCTTATAGCCGAAATCCGTATATAATTCCGCAATATTGAATCTAGAATTAACTAGAAGTTTCGAACCTCCCGGTCGTTATTAGTAGGCCAGTCTTAATCCCGGCGGAATAAAGCGTTTAAAACTATAGCTTCCTTACCCGGGCAATATTAGAATTCAAAATTAAAACGGGAAAAGTATTCAGCCTAACAGGCTTACCACTTAAAAAAGTATTAGCAAATTATAAAGTATTTTAGATTCCGGTAGTCGGTAAGAATAATAAAGGCTTTACAATTATATAATTCTACTTACTACTCTTTTAAATAATCGATAATAACTAGTATTTCTTTATTATAAATAAAGTAATTACGTTTAGCCGGCACTAATTTCTTTAAATAGAAAGTAACGACCTTCTATTAACTATTAACCTCTTAAATTAAATAATTATTTAGAGTAAAATTACTATAATTAATCTCTAAAAACGTTAGGCGTTCTAAATCCTACTCTATAAGGATTAGTATTCGAATAAATAAAATCTTTAATAATTGAAAGGCTTCTTTATAGGCTATAATTTATTCGAATATTACCTCCTTTCCAGTAAATACAATAAGGGGCGCTATAATAGAAGAGAAGTTCGGTATAAATATCTAGTAATAATTTATAAACCCGAAAAAGCTATAAACCCCTTTCTAAAATATTAGAGTAGCCTACTCTAAAATAGCTTTAACCTTATCCGGGTTAATTTAAATACCAATTCCTACATAAATAATAAAACTTAAATATTTAACCTTCTTAATAGCGAATTCATATTTATCGGGATTTAAATAGAAATTGGCGTCCTAGAGGCACTTAAGTATTAACCGGATTTTCTTTATATAATCCTCCTTAGACCTATCTATAAAGATTAGAACGTTATTTATATAAGCCGAATAGAAATTATTTAAATAGTCGCTTAATATATTATTAATATACTATTAAAAGGTGGCTAGAATACTATAAAAGCCGAACAAGATTATAAACTATTCGAATAGTCCGTACCGAATCCTAAACACTATTTTAAGTTCTTCTCCTTCTATTATACAGATCTTATAGAAAGCTTATATTATATCGACCTTTAAATATTATTTTATACCCTTAAATACTTTAAAAGTTTTACAAATAAATGGAAGGGGGTAACAATCGGCCCAAGTAATAGCGTTAAAAACTTAATAATTATAATAGAAGCGGAAACCGCTACCGGGCTTCCGGACGAAGAGTATTAGAATATTAGCTTCAAAATTACTAGTACGAATAAATCCCTTATTTAATAAATCCCAAAGAGTCTTCTTAAGTACTAAGAATTCTTTTCGAAATATATTATATAACAGGCTGTAAAGTAAAGGGAGGTCTTTATTATTTAGGCCCTTCTTAATTTCGATTTTCAAATCTACCCCGGGCTTATATTTATTAATACAATCAACTTCCTACTTCTTAAAGAGAAGTAATAAATCTTAGAACTCCCGGGGGATAATTTACTTAAACTCTTTATTAATACGGACTCTCTTAAGTACTAGAACTTTCTCAATATCTTTTAAAATAATTACAAAAATATATATATTAATAATATTACAACTATACTATTTCTTAATACGCTTATATATACCAATAAAGGTAATAGTAAAAATATATATAGCGCTTTAAAATTCTTAAAGGGTTAGAGACTTTAGCTTATCCGGGCCGATATAGTTAATTTAGGATTCTATAGCCCTGTACTAGAGCCTCTTTTTATAGGGAATAGAATAAGTTTTATTAGCTATAAGCTACGGCTTACTAAGAATAATAGGGTATTCTAACTTTAGAATAATATAAGCGCAAATAAGGGAAATACGGCCTTAGAATTCTATAAGGAAATAAGCGATACTTTAAATAGTAACTCCCTCTATAGTAATTGAAGTACCCCGGATTTGCCGGCCCGGGATCGGGATAATAGGGATTTAGAAATCTTTTATAATATTTTTATTAATAACGGCAAAATATTAGCACTCTTTATTAATAAAAACGTAGAATAAATTTATAGAATTAATAATAATTAATATTAAAGTAGGCTTTATCTTTATTTATAATTTAAATTCTTCTACTTTATTTAGTACTTCGGGGGTAAGTTCCGGCGCCCGACTTTATATTAGAATTACTCTTTTCCCTACTCTGTATCGGAATTATTTAGAATATCCCCAATATTATTATTTTCTAATAATAGGGTAATTTAAATAGCCTAAATACAAATACCCTTATTATTTTAAGGGTTAATAATTAAGAAATAGGGGCACTTAACGATTATATATTTAAAAATTCCGCATCGGATATAGTAACCTTCGGCTTTACGCTTATTATACTCTTTTTAAAAGACTTATTTAACTTTACTTCACTATTATAAAGAAGAGTTTCCGCTGCGAATATTACGAATATTAATTATAATTATAATAATATTACTGTTAATATTATATTAAATCTTAAAGGACGAACCGGAAGAAGAAGTAATATTTTTAAATTACTATTAGGAATTAGAACGTTTTAAGCCGGTAGCGATAAGTAAATAGGCTATAAATTACCGGTTTCGGTTATTATTATTTCGAAGGAAGGTTTAATAGAGGGTTCGGAACTCTCTAATTTTTTTATACTTATAAACAATATTCTAAAATTATTCTACGTAAATTAAATAGTCGTCGGAAAGCTCAATTATAAAAAAATAATTATTAAATTTCTTATTAATAGTGCGGCGAAGGAAACTAAATTTAGCTCGGCTATCCTAATTGTAACCGCTAGACTTTAAAAATTTATCGTCGAAATTAATATAGAATTTAGAGAATAATTCGCTATCTTTCTAATATATTTTAGTAAGGTTATTAAGGGTTTAATTTTAGGTATAACGGGTACTAAAGACCTACCGGATCTATTCAAATAATTCGGCCGGGTTTTCTTAACTTATAAAGGTCCGGTAAGTCTAATATCCTTTAAAGTACTATTACTTCTTATCGGGTAAAATATTAAAAATTTCAATCTACGCCACTTTTATATTAATATAGAGGCCCTTATAGAAATTAGCGTTATAAATCTTAACGAATTTATTATAATAGAATATAAAGGTATTAAATTTACCGTCCTATTTAAGGAGGTCGAAAAATTTACGCCGATAGGGTTTAGAATTATTATCGGAAGAATTATCGTCTTTAACCGATTTAAATTTCTCTTTATCCTTACTATTATCTTTCTTACTATTAAAGTCCTATTTAGTAAGAAGATTAAATATAAATTTAAAAGTAGGTTAAAAATAAATAAAAAAGGGAATTAAAGACTTAATTTTATTCTTAAATTCGGGATTCGTCTATAAAATACGTACGAGCGAACCAAATAAGCCGGTAGTATTAATACTATCGGTACCTTTAATAATATTTCTAATTCCCTTAGTAAGAGGCTAAAGGTTGTAAAATTCTTCTATATTAATATTAATATCGTTATTATTAAATATAATAAAAAAAACTATTCTAATACTAATATATTACCGCGCTTATAACTATAAATAATTCTTCCTTATAAATAAGGTAGAACCTAATATAAGGGGATAGTAGAGTAGTACGTAGGTATTAACTAGAATAATCGATTAAGGTTCTATAAAGAGAAAAGAGGAAAAAGATTAGCCCGTAGGGTAGATTCGGCTACTTATCCTTTTATAACCGTACGCCGCTATAAGGGTACTTGGCTGCCTAAGGCAACTAGAGTCTAGTTAATCCCGTAGAGGCTAGTAGAGGCCCGAAGGCTCTAGGGGTTACCGGTAGCTTGCCGGCTTAGCGAGCATTACCGGCACTCGTCTGGCCAACCGTATGCCAGATGCTAGTACTGGGCGCCAGACCCATAACAATATTAAACGTATTAAATATTTAAAATTTATTATTATACCGGGCGGTATTAAAATAGATTTAGAGAAGGTTAAGGCCGTTATTAAATAGTAAGTTCTAAAATTTAAAAAGTCCCTTTAATCTTTCTTTAGCTTTATAAATTTTTACTAATAATTTATACGCTCCTTCTCCTTAATCGTAGCCCCCCTCTATAAATTGACTATAAAAAACGTACTATAGATTTAGACCGACCGCTACTAAGCTGTATTCGACTCCTTTAAATAGGCTTTTACTAGCGGCCCCGTCTTTAAAATTTACAATTAGACTAAAAAAATTATAGTAGAAACGGATATTTTAAATTAGGTTGTAGGTAGTATATTCTTTTAATACAATAATAAAAGTATTTTATACCCTCTCGCTTACTTTTCAGCTAAGTATAATATATAGGAATATAATTATAACGTTTATAATAAAGAATTCTTCGTTATTATTAAAGCCCTTAAAGAGTAGCGCCCCGAGTTTAAAAGCGCTTAGGTTCCCTTTAATATTTTTAGCAACTATAAGAATTTCGTTACTTTTACAACGAATAAGTAGCTTACCTAGTAATATATATACTAGTCCTAATTCTTCTTATAATTTAATTTCCTAATCCGCTATACCTTTAGCCCCTAGAACCTTTACTTAAATACTCTTAATTATAAGCCCAACGACCGCCCTGTAAGCGCGGAAAATAATTATTTTATTATCCGCTAGAAATAGCTCCTCGACCCTTCTTAATTCGAAGAGGGTTACTTTAAAATTAATAATCTTATAATTACCTTTAACCTTTATTTCCTCGGCCTTAAAGACCTTAATAATTAATTAATTAATAACTTTATTCACATTAGTTATAAAACTTCCCTATTTTTATAAGAATTTACAATTTACTTATTAAATAAATCCCTTCGCTATTAGCCGCTATCGATTTATAAAATCTTTAGCCGCGCCTTTTTTAAGTATTACATCCTTTCTAACGGAGTAATAAAATAGCGCGATTACGTTATTATCAATCTTAAAAATAAGGGGCTTTAACTCCAATTAATTAATTGGTAGTATAATTCGTTTAATATAAGGCACTTAAGTAGAAATATTATATACAATTTACTTATTTACAAATTCTTTTAGGAGGGTATATATTATAATATCCGCTTCTTCTATAAAGGCTACCTCTTATACGCGAAGACGAAGTTCTTTAAATATAGTTTTACAAATTTCTTTAAATTTACTACTATCTCCTTAGCCTTATAAAAGAATATTTTAATCGATTATATTACTTTATTACTATTTAGTAAATACTTCGGGCAAACTTTCTATTATATTATTATTATTATAGATAGGTTAATAAAGATATAGTATTATATTTTTTATATTATTTTCGAAGTAGAGGAGTTCGCCGATCGTTTTATCGATTAAATTTATTCTTTATATAGCCTTCTTAATATTATTATATTTAATAAAGGCTCCTAATTTATTTCCCGTTTTTAGACTACCTTCTACAATCGCCTTTCAATTGTATAAAAATTTAATTCTACTTTCTATCCTTAAACTAACGCCCAAACCGAATATATTAACGTAGATATAGAATAGTTCCTACGCTTTTATATTAATTAAATATAAATAAATTAGGTAAAGTAATTCTTATTTGCAGAATTTTCGGGTAATAACGCCGTTTCCTCCTCTATAGGCGTCTCTTTATTCTTTATTAATTACGGCTATTACCCTCGTATAAGTACCGAGCCTCGCTCCTTATTGCCCCCCAACCTTTCTTCCGCTTAATTAAAAGAATATTATAAAATTACTAAATTCGTTAACCGTTTCTAAAAGATTTAGGATTTTATATTTTAATAGACCTACTATACCTAGGAATAGTATAAAGCTAACGTTAATAAATACTATATAAATTTAAATAAATATTAAGTAGATAATTTAATCCTCTTTAATATTATTAATTTCGCTAACGGCCGCCCTTATTAAAAGTTTTCCCCCTGTTAGGAAAGCCCCTTCTGTATTATTAAAGTTAATTCTTATCGGATTTACTTTAATTTCCCGGCTAATATAAAGTATTCGTTAGTTTTCTACATTTTTATAATCTAACGTTAAATCGGCCGAAACCTCCTTAATTAAAACGTTTCTTTAAATATTATTATTAATAATAACTACGTTATAATATAAATAAACGATAGTATAAACGTTGTCGAATAGAACTTTAAGCGCCTAATTAATTATAATTAATTTAGTAAGAACTGCTATTAGTATTATTAAATTAAGTAGAGAAGGGACTACCCTTTTATATAGGAATTTAAGAATTACGTTATTGATTACGAGGAAAAGGTTTTAGAATTCTATTATAACTACCCCTAGGCCCCTATACCCCTAGAAGTCCGCTCTTAGCCTAATTACTAGCTATAAACGGACCTTACTGAATTAGAAACGAATTCGGACTTAAATTCGGACCCGGGCAGTCCCGGGCCCCTACGGCGCTACCTAGCCCCTAAATTACACCGCCGCCCCGCCCTTAGGCCTCCTTAGCGCTGTTTATCCCGCTTATAGTAACTATCCGAAACTATTACCGCCGCTACCCTATCCCGGCGCGAAGAAGAAGGCTTTACGAATGTAATAATACAAATTTTAAAGAGGTTATTAAATGTTTAGAAGAAGGGGAATAATATATAATTAGATTTTTCTTCGCTAGATAAATAAAGGGGGGGGATAGTATTATAGGGTTAGTTTACTTATAACCTATTTAATATTAAATACTATTATTACGATATATTAGAGTGCTTCGGCATAGTTTAAAGTTATACCGTCCGGTTACGTACGTAGATACGTAACTTCGGGCTAGCTCTAGGGCTCTCGCCTATATAGCTAGCCCTCTACATATACCTCCTTTCCCCTCCTCCGCACAACAACACATATCTTACCCTACCCCTAACTGTGCCTCTACCCCGTAATAGAAATTGCATTTATACTACTAAATAGTACGAACGTGAATACTAGCCGCAATAGCGATATTACGGGTAGGTTCGCTACTATAAATTATTAGATTTACAAATACTTTTTAGTTCTTATTAGGGAAAACCACTATTATACTACGATAATACAATAAAAGATAATAGAAATACTAAGAGCAAATGCAAACGATACGAGCGATTAAAATAATACGATTTTTAGTGTAGATTTCGTTGAATTATAATGGGATACGATTGATCTATTGACAAGATTAGCTAGATTGTCGGTGTGTTGTTGTTGTGTGTGCACGCACCCCCTTACGCTAAGGAAACGACAAGGCGTTTGAGCGAGGGAACGGTTGCTTCGGCCAATTTCCTACCAACCACAGCTCATCCCGCCATCTACTGCGGAGAAACGGCAGAGTGACAACGTGTCGAAGCGGGTCCATGGATATCGACGATCATTCTAAACCTCCCCCCCTTTCTTTTCACTCCTCAACACCATTGACGAAATCAACACTCCTCACCACCTCAACCACGGCAAATACCATCCAACCTCACACCAACCCAATCCATGGCCGAACCAACCCCTCCCCTTCCCGCCTCGATGCAAGCCCTCCGCATCACCTCCTTCGGCGACCCCTACACTCTAACCACCATCCCCGTCCCCTCCCCCTCCACCCTCCGGCCTCACGACCTCCTCGTCAAAGTCGCCGTCGCCTCCCACTGCCACACCGACACCATCATCCGCCTCGGCGCCGTACCCAGCATCCCGCTCCCACTCACCGGATCACACGAAGGATCAGGCACCGTGGTAGCAGTCGGCTCCTCTGTCGCAGCCGATGGCTCGTTTAAACCGGGTGATCGCGTGATGTGCGGTATTCCCTTGGGGCTTTGTGGGTCTTGCGGGGATTGCACTTCTACGGCTACTGGTACTGGTAGTGGGAGGGAAGGAGGAGGGGAGCATTATAAGCATTACTGTGCGCATATCGATGGGCACATTGGAATCCAAGTCGACGGAGTGTTTGCTGAGTACGCGGTTGTTGACAGCCGGACGAGCACAGTCATTCTGGAGGGGGTCTCGCTGTTGGCGGCGGCGCCGCTTGGGTGCGCGGGCAGGACGGCGTGGAGGGCAGTTAAGGAGGCGGGCTTGCGGCCGGGGCAGTGGTTGGGTATTGTCGGATCGGGAGGCGGGTTGGGACACTTGGCGGTGCAGTTTGCAACGAAGATGGGGTTGAAGGTTGTTGGTATTGAGGCGAGGGATGAGGGTTTGGAGCTGACGAGAGAAATGGGTGCGGATGTGGTTGTTGATGCGAGGAAGGGGAAGGATGAGGTCGTGAAAGAGGTTGGAAAGGCGGTGCTCGGGGATGATGGGAAGGACGTTGACCATAACGGGTTGTTTGCTACGGGAGGTGTCGATGCTACTATGAATCTGTCTGACGCGGATGATGCGGCTGGACTGGCGTGTGCGATTACGAAGATGCATGGGTTGATGGTGCAGGTTGCTCAGCCTTTGGAGGTGAAGATTCCGTTCATGGAGCTGATATTGAGGGATGTGAGGATCAAGGGGAGCTTGCAATGTTCAGGAGAGGAGAGCGAGGAGCTGTTGAAGTTTGTCGCCGAACATGGAGTCAAAGTAAAAATGACTCCGTTCTATGGCTTGGACCAGGTCGAGGAGCTAGAGAAGGTAGTTTCAAGCGGGAAGCTTCAGGGAAGGGCTGCGATTATCGTCGATCCGCATCAGCTTCAACACGAGAAGGAGATCGTGAGACCTTGGCTGAAAGTTAACAGTGTTTCAATGCTAAGACATGATTATTCATAAGCTCATCCCGGTGTTGTTTCTCGTCATGCATGCCGTCAAGCTCCTTACTCCTTGATCTCCTGCTTCCGGAAGGTGTCTGCAATTCGGTTAGATTCTACACTTAACGGATACTTCACTCACCCCCGGATCAACTCCCAAAACCATACCTGGAATATCGGGCATCCATTTGGGCTTGTTCTTGCAGAAGAACTCGCCCTTGGGAGGTACCTTTTCCGGCTCGTCAAAGGACCCCCACATGATGTACCGGAACTTGTCTGCTGCCTCTTCCTGTAAAAAGCGTGAGTGATTGCTTCCCCTGAGATACACTGTTGCGTATGATCTTACACCGTATTCACAGATGTAGGCACCGCAGTTATCACAGAACTCCCTTGTTACTCCATTGTGTTGCTTGAACTTCTTTGGCGTGCCGGTCTCATACTTGAAGCCCTTGAGGGGGACCTTTGTCGTGAGGCCATAGTTGGTTCCAAACGCCCTCTTGCAGCTGTTGCAATGGCAAAGTGTGGTCCTCGCATCATCCAGAGACTCAAGTTCTAATGAGTACTGCAAGTTCTTGCAGACGCAACGGCCCTTCATGTGGATGCTCATGATGGATGTCTGGAGAAGAGGAGTCCTTCTGAAAGTTGGTGCTGTAGAGGTGATTGTCTGTGACAGGCGAAGTGTTCTCGGCTGGCTGGCGCGGAAGATCGAAGCTGGATTTTGTAGGACTCGGCTGAAGAGCATTCTCTGTCCGAATTCCTCGAGATTGTTTGTTTCGATCGTGAGATGTTGAGTGTTCTGTGAAAGTCCAAGTGGAAGTTGGTTCTCGAAGGGAAGTCGTGTTGACGTCAACGATCTACATAGGTACAGTGCCTGGCGCAGTGGTCTGGGCGCCCAGGGCCCCTATTCTCGGCTGCAGTTGCAGTCCCTGTTGCGCACCTCAGTGCATGCTGTGTCCCTTCCATTTCTCCACCAAATTTGGGATGAACACTGCCGACTTCTTTTGCTACACCACAACTTTATTGAGTTTGTGTGATTCTTTTTCCACTTCCAGATCTCGAGATACCTTCATTGGCTTCGCTGTTGCTAAGAAGCAACCGTTAGAATATGCAAGTCAGCACCCGTGCCGCTGGGGACCTTGTTCGGGCTTTGTTGCAGTCCCCTGGAAGGCGCTAACAGAGACCCCCTCTCGCCCCTAAAATGACCAACCTTCGAAGCCAAACCACCTGTTGAACACTTGCTTACAAACATGTGCAAACCGACACTCGCCCGCGATCAAAACGGGCGATGCGATGGCTAGCTTCAAGATAAGATGTCTTTGATCTTGAACAATGATCAGCTGGCATCGTTGCCTGCGCCACGAAATCACGCGCGTCACGCTCGCCAATCTTGCATACGCCACATTGTCGGCCTTGCATCGCCGCACTTCGGAGTACAAGACCCCCTCCATTGCCCCCCTGCCTGGGACATAACTAACGATCAGTGATCCATTCTCGCGAGCCGAATCTCAGCTGACACAACACAGAGAAAAATCATCGGAAACTGTTGCCGCGACTTCCGTCGATCTCGTTCCACAGTGCTTTCAGCTGTGAGCCTGTGAGACATTTCGAAAAGGAAGGATATAAAGAGTCGATCCTTCCCCGACACATATCACATCATCCAGTGAGGCTTGGCGTTGCCGATTGTTCCTGTCGCAAGAAAAAAAAAGCACAACTTCTGGGCTTTCAAACCGAAGGCGCGTGAGACGGGGCGTGAAAGCCATCACGGGGTACATCACAAACGATACATTACTATACGAAACGACAACAACGACAACAAAAAATAGCCACAGTCATGCATATGAGAGACCTCTTACACAGGGGCGGCAGCGACTCCGATTCGCATTCCGTCGCGCAGTCCGAAACGCAGTCGGAAGCCGCCCACCGCCATGAGCTGCTATCAAAAGTGCAGAGCGCCCTCGCCGGCATCATCGGGTTGGGCGCACTACCGCCCGTCATCCCACCCGGCAGGGAACACCACCACTGCAAGAAACGGCCGGTCTTCATCGCTTGGCATCCCGTGGCGGACAACATAGGCGTGTTATTTGCCGAGCATACACGGCTTGGGCAAGCTATCACCAAGGAGATGGGCGAGTTTCCGGATCCGACGAATCACTGGGCTGTGATAGTTGGGGATCAGGATACGGATTATTACCATGAGTTGTGGATGGTATGTTGCGATGGGAATCTTGGAGGATAGCTGGATGAATGACCGGGAACCGGGAAGATGACTGACTTGATGAACAGGAAAAAGACTTCACGGTGGTGAACCAGCACGGCTTAGTCGGCACCCAAAAGTGGACGAACAAGTTAAAAGTAGGCGAGACAGGGTGGAATGATCAAGCAGTATTAGCAGCCAGTAAGTCCGAACAAAGCCCCCGGTATTTTGATCCCTGGTGCAAAACAGAAGAAACACTTAATACCTCCTACTCACAATCACACAGGCAACAATGCAATAAAGAAGATGAAGCCAAGGTACGGCTTGATTGATAACAACTGCCAAATCTTCGCCTCCCACCTCCTCCTCGAGCTAGGTATCAAAATGGGAACAGACATCAACACAGCCAAAGACATGAGAGACAAGTTACTCGCCGAGTTCAGCAAGACATCATGGCGAAAGAAACTGGCCAACAAGGACTGGCAGACTCCGACATTTTTGACGGTGAAGGAAATTCGACGAAGTATCAGTCCTGGAAGCGTAGAGCAACAACAACAACAACCACAGCAGGAGGAGGTTGTGATAGAGGAACGACAAGCCAAGTTCCGACCTTTTAGTTGGGGAAAGAAGAAAGAAGTGGTAGCGCAACTTCCGACGCCTCCATGAGTATTCTCCCTCAGCCCCTTTGACGCTGACAGAAATCACCAATGATACCCCCCAATACCTCTGATTAAACTGTCAGGGTATAATTGAAGTAATTCCCATTTCCTGCGGCACGTGGGTAGAACTCGAAAGTGAGTGTTGCACTTTGGCCCGAAGCAATCACGGCATCCAGCGTCTGCCTCCCTATAATGAGCTTGTCGAAGTCAAAATTCCACTGGCCGCCGTACGTCTGTTTTTTTCCGTTAGCAGTTGGTCCTCACACGACACTTCCACCAAGAAAGGGGGGAAGAGATGGGAGAGACACTTACACCACGGCCCTTTTGCAACTCAGGCAACCACATGGTCCAGTCATCAAATAAGTACGACCCATCCGCCTTGATCATCTTCACCGCCGCCACCCGATGCAGCCCCTTCCAGACCACCGGAATCCACAAATCACCCGACGGCACCGCGCTCGCCGACGAGCTCGTCTGTGCCGGCACCGGTAAATCCCACTGGACGATCTCCACCTGACTCTTCGCGCCAGCCGAGAACGTAACCGTGATATTCGCCTTCGTCCCCGGCGCCGCGTCCTTAGACAGATACTTCCCCAAGAACTCTTTCTTAAGGGTAACCGTCCCCTTCTCCGTCCCCGTCTCCTGGATCGCATAATCCTTCCCAGCCTTAAGCGCCACCCCATCAACACTCAACACCTTAAACCGGTTCCCATTCAACGCAAACGACAAGTTCCTCCCTGCGTCTCCAACCTCCTCCCCAACCTTGTTAAACACATACGCCGAACTCTCCTGCGTCGTCGCCCCGCCATCCACCGTGCTCTCCGGCAACGAATTCTTCATCCCCTTAACCGCATTCACAATAATCTCCACGGCAACTTCATCCCTCCACCTCCCCGTCTCCCTCTGCAAATTATCTAGTCCATTATCCCACAGCACCGGCACGATATTCAGCCTCCTCGCCGCGCTGACAACGGTATCAAACCACCGCCACCTCGCCGCCGCCTCCAGACTCAGCTGACTCGCATCAAACTCGCCCAGATAGATCGGGATCTTGCTGTCTCCAGTAGCCGCCGTCAAGTTCCCCCTAACAGCTTCCAAATCCACCACCACGGCAGCTTTATCGCTCTCACTCCCCCACACCGTCTTCCCCCACGCCTGAAAAATGAAGTCGTACGGACTGTAATAATGGAACTGGAAAGCCCACGGGTTCGTCATATTCTTCGGAACACGGAACCACCCATTTTGTAGTCTGTCCGCCCCGCCCATGTTCAGCGCCGACAGGGTCACCACCCTGTCTTTATTCCACCCGCCGCTTTCTTTGAGGGCTTGAATGAACAGATCGTTAAGACCCATCAACCTCTCTGCATCTTCGGCCGTCGAGCCAGGTGGCTCGTTGATGGGCTCGAACGCCAGGGTTGCTGGCTTGCAAGAGAGTTTGGTGGCGATTTGTAGCCAGCCAGCATAAAACTTTTCGCGGATGAGGGTGATGTTTTTACCCCCCGAAGAAGAGACGTCGGCCCAGGCCCAGGAGTCGTGGTGCATATTTGTTACTACTAGCAGGCCCCGTGAGGTGGCCATGTCGATTACGGTGGAGACGCGGTCGAGCCAGGTGGGGGAGATGGTGTGGTTTGTTGGGGAGGTGGGGGAGAGGAAGTGGTCGGAGTAGGTTACTGGTGGTGGTTAGGTTGTCTTCTTGAGAGGTTATGTCGGGCTTTTCATATGGAAAGCATGGTCCGAGGGATGGAAGGAAAGAATGAAGGAGAAAAAACATACCTGGAATCCGAACGGACTTGAACCCAGCTGCTTTGACGACGTCAAGTGCATTGGCCTGGAAGATGGGGTTATTCCATGATCCTTCGTCGGGAACAGCGTCAAGCGTGTTTCCGAGATTCCATCCGGGAGTCGCGGCATCCATGAAGGCTTGGGCCGAGAGCTTCTTGAAGCTGCCGGGCGGGCATGTCGTCTGTGTAAACAACGAATGATGTTAGCATAGTACACAACAAAAAACCCCCAAGTTGTATGGATGGTTCACCTTTGGTCCCTGCGGTATCTTGGCAGCCAAAGTGACCTCGACAGCCACCGAAAGGCCTAAGGCCAACGTACTCGTGAGCTTCATCTTGACTTTCGGTCTGCCGTGACTACAACGACCTCTGGAAAGCGCCACGGTCTAAGAATCATGGAATACACAGACGGAGACGAGGTTGAGTTATACGGTTTGTTCATCCTCCGTTCACCGGTCCCAAAGGGGGAAATTACAACGGTGGCGTTGCAACGAGATGGACATCGGGGACGCCCTTCCGTGTCCCTCTCCGCACTCCCCAATTCAGCCTAGATTATGGGCTCGCTTGAGGCCAGGAACGTCGCAACAAAACCATTTACTGGTGGACTATTTCGTCTTTTGGCCTGGATGCAACCGATGTCCAGTTAATGGTTTGACATCTTTAAGCTCGCGAACATTGTCGCTGGAGACGGTCAGAGACGAGATCTATGATTGGGGCGGCTTTCGCTGTGTAACATGTGAGATACAGTCCAATGCTGGTTTGTTTGTTAGCTCGAGACCTCAGGTCAAGTTCCCTAGGCGTTTTTATATCTCATTGATTCGTTTCGTTCTACAACTAAAGCGTAATTCAACTTTGAATATGCTATTTCCGAAACTTAATATACCATATTGAATCTTGCTGAGGCCTTTCCGATCCATACCTAGCCATTCATTTTATCCCTATGAGGTTTGGGACAATTCGGGATAGATTTCGTCCAGTATACCAGGAGTACCAAGCTAACAAACATACCAGCATTAGATTGTATGTGCCTGATGTCTCGAAGCGGAAGTCGGGGTTCGTTAATATCCCATTATAGCGTTGGGAGGTTAGCATGTCGTCCCTGCTGTCAAAATCGTATTCGTACAGCTATTCGATGTTACAAGGAACGTCTTTTGTGCGCGACCAGCAGTTTTACCAAGTTCGGCTCCATGCTCAAGGTCACTATGGACAGAGTGAAAGCCTGTATGGGACAATAATTCTAAGCATTGAGAATGCAAAATATCTCTACATGTGGATGAATGCCGGACAACACTGGCGCGAGAAAAGGGGATAATGGAATGAAGAAAGAAGAGAAAGTACCACCGCAGATGCAAGCTAGACTATCCAAATGGTTGCGTATCATTAACAGTGTATCCAACCACTAACAGACAACTGGGGCAGCTTTTCCAACTGTTTGGCTGGCATCCAGACAGCCTCTTCTGCTTTACGTAGAGGGTCAAGAGGCATATGGAAAGGAGGAGGTATGACGATGTAGAATAGGTAAAAAAAGATTGGAGAGAAGAGGGGCTTCGCCCTTATCACTTAAGCCGTGACTCAATTGCAGCTTTGATGGCTAACGGGATAGGTTGGTCAGTATCAACTCAATCACACTTTATTCACACGGTAACCACTTACCTTCTGTCGTAACTCTAGCGTCTCCGAAGAGCATCTTCGTACCCGGCATGTAGAACATGGGATTCGGTACGTCGGCTGGGTTGAGACGTCAGTTTCATGAAACGTACTAACCGCGTTCATTAAAGAATTCTTACCGTATCCACTGGCCAAACCTCTCTTCATCACCACAACCTGCTTGCTTTTCCAAGCATGCAGGACGGGCATTCCAGCAATAGGGCTGCCTGGCTCCAAAGCAATCGGGTTGACAGTGTCGTTCGCTCCGATGACAAGAGTGAGGTCCGTCTCGCCAAAGTCATCATTGATCTCATCCATCTCCAGGACAATGTCATATGGCACGCTAGCTTCCGCAAGAAGAACGTTGCACTGACCGGGCATGCGACCGGCCACGGGGTGAATGGCGAAGCGCACTTTGATGCCCTTGGAGCGCAACATCTGGGTAATGTCTGAGATGGCGTACTGCGCTTTGGCTACAGCCATGCCGTAACCGACCACAATGATGACGGACTCTGCGTTAGTCAGGGCTTCGGCTGTGTCTTCGACATTGGTCTGCGTCACACTCCCCTCTATCTTGTACTCTGTCGTTGTCGGAGCAGATATTCCACCAAAGAGTACATTGGTGAGTGAACGATTCATGGCCACACACATGATGTACGAGAGGATGGAACCCGATACACCTATGAGTGCACCAACTGTCGTCAGCAGTGGGTTGTCCAACATGAAGCCTTCAGCAACAAGAGCAAAGCCGCTGTAAGCGTTCAAAACTGTGATGACCACTGGCATGTCGGCACCACCGATAGCCGCAGTTGTGGTGTAGCCCTTGAGAAACGAGAGAACAGTGTTGGCAGCCAGAGCACCGGCAGCGATTGCTGGAGAGCCAGGGGCCATTGTGACAAAAGCACCCATGGTAGCAACGTTGGAGGCCAAAAGACCAGAGTTAATCAGGTGTCGGCCAGGCAAAATGGTTGGCTTGGAGGACATTCTTCCGGCGAGCTTCATGAAAGCCACGATTGATCCAGTAAAAGTCACACCACCAATAAGGACACCGAGGTATGCAGTAACGAGATGAAGAGTCGTGATATGATCCACATCAGCCATAACGCTTCCGATACTGGTAAGCACAGCGGCCAAACCAACCACGGAATGCAAAGAAGCAATTGTCTGTGGAAGATCAGTGGGCGTGATGCGCTTCCCAATAAGCAAGCCCAAAATACCACCAATGGCGGCCAGACCACCGAACTGTGCAAGGACCTCGGGTGAAAAACCAGCAGCGAGTAGCGAAGCAAGGACTCCAGATCCTACGCCCAACATACCAAGCGTATTTCCCAAGCGTGCGGTTGTTTGAGATGCCAGAGATGAAAGCGAAGTGATGCAAAGCACAGAGCTAACCAGGTAGCCGGCCTGAACTAGACCGGCTGCACCTGAAGCCGCAGCGGCAATGAAGCCACCGCCAAACAAGGCGGCGGGAACAGCGTAAAGCCACGGGTATTCCGGAGGGTCGGTGGCACGACGGAACATGTCGAGCATTCGCTTGGTAATGACAAAGCCGCCAGAGATGTTGACAAATGCGAGAAGCACGGAAGCAGCGCCGAAAGCTTGAGGGATGGTCTCAGGGAGGTAGCCCCCACCCAAGATGAAGAGACCACCAACTCCCACCATGCCTGAGATTGCATTGGTGACACTCATTAAGGGTGAGTGCAAAGCAGGTGTGACACCCCACACAACACGGTAACCGATGAGCGAGGCCAAGGCGAAGGTAAAAGCGTTTCCCATGAACAATGGCCCAGTAAGCTTTCCCAAAGCAAGGGCAGCGCCCATACCACCTGTGACAAGGCCTACTTCTCGCGAGGTCTTCTGGAACGGTGTGAGGGCCACAACTTCTGCTTCCTTGGCGGCGGCCGGGGTTGCTGCTGGTGCCGGCGGTGGTGCTGGTCGAGGTGCTGGCGGGAGGATCTTCCCCTTGTCAGTGACAATTGCACCCCTGACAACTTCGTCTTGAAGATCAATGCCATATTCATTGTCCTTTGGGGCCATGGAAAGCAGAAATTTGGTGATATTGTTCGAGTACAAGGTAGACGACTGCGTGGGAAGGCGAGACGGGAGATCAGTATAGCCTGTTTTTGCTGTTAGTCAGACGCTTCTCCTTTTTATGGCTACAATACTCACCAATGACTTTGACATCCTTGTGGTTGATGAGCTTTCCGGCCTGGGTTACTTCGCAGTTTCCGCCAGCCTCGGCTGCCAGATCAACAATAACGGAACCGGGCTTCATGATCTCGACCATGGCTTTGGTGATGAGCTTGGGCGCAGGCTTTCCGGGAATCAAGGCAGTAGTGATGATGATGTCCACCTCCTGGGCTTGCTCCGTGAACAGTTTCATTTCGGCTGCGATGAACTCTGGCGACATTTCCTTGGCGTAACCTCCAGCCCCAGAACCGTCCTCCTGAAGCTCGACTTCGATGAACTCGGCGCCGAGGGACTGGACCTGTTCACGAGCGGCGGAGCGGGTGTCGAAACCGCGGACAATAGCTCCCATTCTTCTAGCCGTGGCAATGGCGCTTAAACCAGCAACGCCAGCACCAATGACCAAGACTTTGCACGGTGGGATCTTTCCTGCAGCTGTAACCTGACCTGTAAGAAATCGACCAAAGACATTGGAAGCTTCCAGAACTGCTTTGTAACCGGCAATGTTGGCCATGCTACTCAGCGCATCAAAGACTTGTGCCCTAGAGATGCGAGGGATCATGTCCATGGCAAAAACTGTCGCGCTTCGGGAGGCAAGCTTTTCTACGAGCGGCTTGTTCTGAGCTGGCTGAAGGAAGCTAATGATGGTTTGTCCTTTTTTGAGCAGCTCCGCTTCGGCGACACTGGGACCGCGGACCTTGAGCACGATATCGGCGTTGCTCCATACATCAGAAGCAGAATCGACGAGGGTCGCACCGGCTGTTGCGTAGGCAGAATCGTGGAACTCGGCTTCGGCACCGGCTCCTTTTTCGACAAGAACCTTTCCAAAACCTTTCTTGAGTAGGAGAGCGACATTTTGAGGAGTCAAGGCCACACGGCGTTCATTGGGGTAGGTCTCGCGCGGGACACCGACTGTAAGTTGCTTATAGGGGACAGTAGGTGGGAGAGTAGCGGCGGCATCGGTAGAGTATGCTGCTGAGGAACCCGTGGACGGCAATTGAGGCGGAATAGACGAGATAACGGAGGCATGACGGACGATTTGCAAGGACTGGACTTTGGGGGTTGTGAGAGCCAGAGACGCGGAACCGGGACGTTGTTCTCTGTGGAAAGTGCTATGCCATGATTGACGGGAGCTTATGACGGTGCCAATGCGAATAGCTGGAGTTTGGCTGCAGTCTGCGGAGAGATCAGCTACATGATATTCATCCCATGTCTGCTCACCAGTTCATCCGAACCCTCAATTTCATCCCAAGTCATTGATAAAAAAATCCACATTTGACAGACACATGGAGCGGGAACTCGAAGCACCGTTGAGATTTCCGGGAACTATGACGATTTAACTTACCAAGAAGGCGCGCAATGATGCGAGATGCTGGAGACAAAGACGCGGAAGCATTCTGGGCCAAAGCTGGCCGGAGACCCGACCACGACCACATGGTGATCTACAATGGCCGAGACACTGGAATGGCTTCGCCGTCGAGACGAACCAAACCTCAACTGCTCATTCCACGTTCCACATACGGGGAGTTCAAAGGAGACTGTTGAGAATATTCCTATTAGGAAAGCTGTCGTAGATGCGAATTGACCTCAGGAGAGTCGTCGAGATAGCTTCTCGGTGCTAGGAGGAAAAATGCAGAGCTCGAGTGGTGTGTTGTCGTTGCCTGTCGTGGCTCGGTGTTCAGTTGTACCGTGCTGCCCCAGGGGTATAGGCAGGTATTCGCAAGTCGAAGTCGGCTACACGACACCTTTTCGATCCCGGGATCTTAACCGCGTTGAGGTCGCGTCCTTTGATGGTGTCTCCGGAAAAAGGGACTCGGTCCAGTCGTCCCAGGTCCCAAGAAGAAGAGGAGGGAGGTGATGGAGGGGTATTGAGGGAACAATGGAATTGCTGCACCATGATTCCATTGTACGACGACATCCACATCGCCTACAAAAGAGCCGGAACACGATGATCGCTGGTTGCTCCTACCCTCCCCGCGTCGTCCACCCTCCCTTTCCCACGCCGTGGATTGCGCGTGGTTCGAAGTTGACCCAGGTTGACTGCATGCTCAGCCGTAAAGGGTACCTACCCCGCCCTTGGGTATCAAACGTTTGTCGCGATTGATGGCCATTGAGTGGTGCAAAATTACCCGGAAACAAGCATCGTGCAGGAACTGGCGAGAAACATGCGCTCGGCCGGCTCGGCGGCATTCATCTTGACTGGTCGTGTGGTCGCCCTGGTGTAGTGGGAGGGCTGGTGGTTGGTGATGAAATATCGTGACAGGCAGCAATAAGAGCGATGAACGGTGCGAGAAGTTGGAGAAGAATGGGCGGGAGAAAGTGAAGTGGTCACCGTGTTGCCTCTTGCAAGTTCTGCATTGTCCGCTGTTGGGCGCCTAAATTTTTCGACATTGTCCTCGTTTGTGGAAAGTGCGAATGTGTTCAATGAGACGAATGTGCAATCGAGACTTCCATTTATGGCACAGAGACATTGGCGCTTTGAAGGGAAGGAGGGATCAGAGTTTGGACGTTGTTCGGACAGCGCAAAGCTTGAATCCAAAATACGTGTACCCCAGCGTAGAATCTGCTAAACGAGACCGTTATTTAGGCTCTAGTAAGGAGCGTGAACTCGAAAACCTTAACATTTATGGCGTACAGATACTTCTCCTCTAAAACCCCACCCGGATGGCGGATCAAAATGTGGGGCCGTGAATGTGGGGTAAAACGCGGAGGCGTGCGGGGCCGGGCCGGGATATCCTGGACGTCTGCTTTCTCCCGCGATTTCGATAGCCATCAACTATTTGAACCTCCAACTGCTCAGTTCACACCAATTCTATTATGAAAAAACTCAGATATGACAAAAGAACTGGCTTGAAAATGGTTGCAATCTGTAAGCTCGAAGCAAAACATACCCTCCCGTGTCCCGGTCCTCGAACATCGGTGGTACCCCCACACCACTGCACAAATCGTTCACTGCCAACCACCCACAACCCACAAGATTTGTACATCCTGGCCTTGTGACAAACAGATCAACGGCCTCTTGGGTAACACGAACCCAACCACTGCATCTCTGACATTACCCCAAATCCGGCAACCTTCAAGCCTCACCCCCTTCTGGTTGGTATAACAGCCGCGAGCAAACTGTCGTGTGTTCGTACGGCATATTGGCATCCATCACTGGTCTCGAAGTCCGACGGGCTCCGTCCCGGCTCGGAGATATGAGCACTATAGAGTACGTATAAAGCCATTTTGCGCAACCACGGTGAAGTTCTGGGAAGGGAAGTCGGCCAAAAAGCCGCTTGGGAAGTCGAGCCAACCAGTCGAAACAGGAGAAGCTAACGTTGCCTTCATCTTATTGCCGACCTTTTCTAAAGTCTTGAAGAAGTCTTGCTTCTGCTTCGCGGTACAGAGCTTGCAGCAGCTCCTCCAAAATTTCTGGTTGTTCCTTTGGGATAAATGCCTTCCGTGGTTTAGGTATTGCTTGCTCGGCTAACCCTGAGTGCCCAATGGCGAGGGTTTCTCGGTAGTAGCTGAGCTCCGTCGCGAAGTGTTGCCGTATCACCTCCATGAACTCAACACCCTCAAAGCCATATTCCCTTAGCGTCGAAAGCTGAACCTCGTCTCGAGAAACAAGATTGGAGAAGTTATCCCGATCTGGCACGAGTATCTGACTCACTCTATCCCACCAGTAATGCCAGTGTGCAGCGAGGTGACCTAGTTGCTCTCCCAAAGTTATAGATGGTGAGCATTGGATATAACTACACCAATTAAGCGGCGGGCAGGAAAACTCCTCCGTGACCCCAACAGCGCTCGTAACCTGTTGCCAATGTTGAAGAGAGCCACGATAGGCTTCCATTAGCAGTTCGAGCTGCGTTGCTGCTTCTTCGTCCTCTTGGCGGATTTCCTCTTTTTCCTCTGCTGACATGGGCTCCTCGAGCTGCATCCGAGACTCGCAACAGCAAGTGTGCCTCAGCCCTAAGCGGCGGAAGAGTTCCAATCGGACGGACTCCTCCACGCAACATTCTGCGTCGTCGTTGCTGAGTTCACAAAGCTGGATCCAGCGGAAGGTATGGTATTTGGTGTGTTGTATGCATAAAGGATCGTAATTGCGTACCATGGACTGAATCAAAAGTAACCGCCCTTCTGGCGAACAGAAACAGATAGCCTCGTCTCTCACCATGGCATCAAAAAGCCCGGCAGCATACCTAACAAGTTCCTCCCAGTACATGAGGGTTTCGTCCTTGAGTATGGAATGTCGAAGGCCCCGTGCCAGTTCTACCAGGAGGTTGCTTGCTGGCAAACTATGGCGGAAATCAGGGGTTGACCCCTTTTTGAGAAGCCAGACGCACAAAGTGGTCCACGTGTCGAAGTTTATACCGGGTCGGGAAACGTTCTCAAGGACACAGTGCAGCGGGGTGCGGATATACCCATCGTCGTCATGAATTTCACTCCGCTCGGATTTCGCTATCCGGGGCCATGGAGTCTTTCCCATTGCCTTCAAATTGTTAATTTCCGCAAACCCTTTCTCAAAAAGCTTGTCCAGACCTTCTACCAGTTCATGGATCGGAATTTTGTTCATCGGAAAAGTCTGAATGCTCTCCGCGATGTGGAAGTAGACGACGGACAATGCTTCAGCTTCAACCATACGCACACCGGTGCAATCGTCATTCTCAGAGTTGATGCCCGTAGGGCAAAACACCGGTTGTACGCTTGTCGAATGATAGCCTGGTCTGCAGCGGTAGATTACCTGCCGTCGCTGTCTCCAGAGCCAATGCCTCAAGAAAACCCCGATACGGTCCCATCTGAGGAGAAACCGACATACCAACGGCCGATGCACTCCTACGTTGAATTCAGTAAGTAACAACTCAAGTGAAAGTGTGTCGTTCTCCATGCTAGCAAGGACAAAAGCACTAGAAACTTCGTCGCTCCATTGGGTGGATAAAACTCGTAGGCCATCATACCATTTCGCAACAACAGCAAGCTCCACCAAGGTCATAGAAAAGTATCCATAACCTTCTTGACGGAGATTTAGGTGATAGCTGCCCAGGGCTTCCTTCAGCCCCTCAAGGTTCCTGTTCAAGATGATGGATGCCAGGTGTCCCTCAAAAAGATCTGAAGCAAAGGTTGTCAGAGCCAATTGGTCAAACAAGCTGAAACATTGTAAATCCGGAGAGCAAAGAAATTATGTGAGCTAATAAGGTAAAACTTACATCTCAACAAGGACGGGTTTCTCACTAGTTGCTTTAGGAGAAGGTGCCGATGAGGTGCTGTGTATTGCTCTGGATGGGTGTGTGGATTTTGAAAGTTCCATAAGGCCGCTGGCCGGAATATGTGAAACACTCGTGGAAGTTCCACGTCAGTACTAAAGTTCCTGGGCCAGAAGCGGTATATGCGCTCTGATAATGTCGGTGGGAGTCGTATCTGCCGTCAGTTCTCTATCTAGTGTCAGTGACCTCGGAGCGGTCCGGAGAGCTCCATGGACGTATCTAACAATGAGAGACTTACAACTCCGAGTTCCCACTTAAGGCCGTGTACCGTAGCTCATTGGGGATAAAAATATTTAGTCCAAAAAACCTAATACGGCGGGTAGTAATCGAAGTATCGGGCCTCGGTACGCCCACATCTGGCTCAATGCCAAGCCTCTCGGCCAAAAGTACCAAAGTGGTAATCTGGTCAACGACATGTACCACCGCCGAGCCGAGCATTGCGATCAACACCGTAATCTCCTATGGCAAAAAAGACTTTAGTTCAAGTGCTTTCAGGGGCTTTTCTTATTTGCTTACGTGTAACAGGTTGTGTCCATACTCATCTGTCGTACAGAGATCCCTTACCGTCACCATGAGTCTTGAGAAGGGACTTGTTGAGGCGTCTCAGCTCATCAGAAAGTTTCACAACATCCCAGTCAAACCCGAGAGCGGTACGTACACCCTGCCCTTGTGTGTCCACTTGCCACCTAAGAGAAGTTGTATCGAAAATATAGTTTTCCTTAGGCCATCGTGGCCGAGAGATGCGTGAGAACTCGTCAAAGAGCCTAAAAATACGCGAATCCGATCTCTTGACAGTGCACACAAGCCTTAAGGGGAACTCCAAGGTAGATCTAGTCCCATGATGCGTGCCGCCAAGTGCAAGCTCGACCGTTTTATCGATGAATGGCAGTAGTTGAACTGATACTTGATATCGCCAAGAGCGTCGGCCAGTCTGTCTGAAAGGACATGACGCGTCGTGATATCCTATGCTCTCGGATAAATATGACCACCGGGAATATCTGGCTGATTTCTTGGCAAGCAAAGTGCAGCGACAGTCTGGCTTTTCGGTTTTATTCCTCAAGGAGTCGTAAGCATCTTTCAGTGTGCTAGGAGATTGGAGGATATCGTTTTGGATCTGCGCGGAGAAACGTCTGTTGTCTTCGGGACTTAACTGGAGAGCCACTAAATGTCTTCGGTGTAACTGGTGAATACCATGAGATGGTTGCTGGCCAGTTATGAGTGACATGATTTCGCTTCTTAACTCGTTGAATTGTTCCGCCGTAACTCCTGAGGGCGTCTGACGCACTGACACCTCAATCCTGGCGGTTGTTGGGCTAAGCTGCGTTGACGAGATCCGTAGGTCCTCAGAGTCCGTATATACTGCCAGCGGATTCGTGGTAAGCTTGTTGAGCTTGCAGCCGAGGTCACCAAGCGCCATGGTGTGAGAACCAACCAGTGCATGAGTAGCTTCAACAGTACGTCCTACCTCAGCGATGGCCGTGGTCATCCCATTGAGTGTCGAAGTGCTCGCCTCAGCGAGGCCATGCGAGTGGGCGACTGCGTGTTTCATGGCTGCAATGTCATCGCGCAGTTCGCCGAGAACACCGTTATTGGTAGTGACTTCAACCCGAGTGATGTCTGCAATGCGGCCAACGTCCACAACTTTTGCGTCCATGTCATCAAGCTTCGTGGTGTTTGAGATAACAAAGTTACGAACTTCTTCGGATGTTTCTCTAGAACACAAAGTGGGTCAGTTACCAGAAATAGCACTTCAAGATAACCGGAAAAGGCAACAAGCAGGAGGATAGACCTCGCTTAAATTGATGCTTTGAACTCACATTATTCTTGCCTCAAGACCTAGCCCGGCAACTTGAAGCTGCTTGGTAAGCTCATTATTGTACCGATTTGAATTTTGCTCAGGTGTTCTTGTATGCTGCGCTCCTTCGCCACCCCAACCACACTTTTCCAGAGCTTCCTTACACCGGACCTAGGCGTACTCAGTGTGCTGGTCTGAAGGTGGCCATAAAGTGGCTCCAGATCCAAGCGGAGGGCATCCGTAGCTCGGCGAACATCGGCGATGGTATTCCGGAGGCTCGTCAGTTGCTGCTGAGTGAGCAACTTGGCGAGAGCAGACGTCGGGCTCTGTAGCATGTCTTCAAGTTCGACGACTCGTAGTATGGCGTTTTCGGTGTCATTGAGGAGTTCGGTTAGCTTGGCGGGCGTCTCCTTGAGATCTTTCAAGAGTCGAATTCCTTGAAGTACCCCCTTGATTCCAAGCCCTGCTAGCTGAAGCGACGCAGCAACGAGGCCAATCCCGGTGATTGGGTCCATCTTGGCTCATTGTTGAACGGGCTCCGAGAGTATTCTGTCTGGGCTTGATCTTGCAACTGCGGGGGACCTGACCAAGAAAACTCGGCGTGGTGAAGAGGAAAGTATGAGCGAGGCATCGACGATGAATTGAACCATGTGGTGTCGCTTGCGACAGCTTCTGCTTGGCTCACTGCCATCGTACACCTCCATGATTCTGGACCGGTATCAGACAGAGCCTTACTCTCCCGACTGGTGTGTGGCAGTGCATTTCCGTAGGCATGGCTGGCATCATTTCAGCTGGCTGCACCAGGATTTGAATGCCTAGGGCGTGAACTCGATTGGTCTGTCATGAGGGGTCGCAAACTATTGCCGTTGTCTGAATGGTCAAGGGTGAGGTACTGGGCTTGAGCTTCGCAGCAGGCAGAAATGGTATCTGAGTAGAGACGGGAATATAAAGATGGAGATTCAAGACTTGATGGAAGGTAATTAGCAGCAATGGATGAATGTGGTGATTGGGAAAAGAAACCACTGCAGCGCCAGTTCTGTTTTTGCACAACTTGCGCTGCCATGTTTGAAAATTGGAGATGCCGGCCGCAGAAGTATCGGAGTGAATCGGCCCCTGTTGGTGCTGCGGGGTATAGTCTTGGCATACATAAACAAAGGTTTACGAAGCTATTTCAACAAGCAAACCGCGCCGATGGTATAGTGGTTAGCATCCTCGCTTCCCAAACTCCTTTGGAACCAGCGAGGGACCCGGGTTCGAACCCCGGTCGGCGCACATCTTTTTTTGCTTTTTGCTCTTTCGTTCTGGATTTAAGACTGGATATTGCTTCATCGATTAACCAATTCGAAGAAGCTCCTTTTTTTGTCGAGATGTCCGCAGCTGCGCTCTATGACGACTTGCCCGTATTTCTTGGCTGCTGTTGATGAGACTTTTTTCTCCAGTTGATGAGACTTTTTTCTCCAGTCGAAGTGACTGACCCATATGTGCTGCCGAATATGCAGCTTTCCCAGATGGGTGCGGTTCTTCACGGCAGGAATGCCTTTGTTTGCGTTGTTCTCAAGGCAGGTGCGGCAGTCTAGCTGCGCGGGGTCACACAACGACCCCGCGTTTTGTCCCAGAAAACTTCCAGGAGCTGACGAGTGACGACAACCAGGTATAGCTGGAGCCCATCTCTTGCAAGAGTTGAAAGACTTAATGAGTAGGGGGTTGAGGAAAGGTCCCACCACCGAACCGCACCACAACCCCCAAGTATGAATCGTCTCCATATTCAGCCATGATCTCGATACGAGAAGCTCCCAATTCTGAGCTGCCGCCTTCTACCTATTCCTGCCTGCTAAGCTCTTCCCAGAAGAATCCATGCGCGAGATACTTCAAACAACGAAGCTGACGATCCTCGCCCAGAGTTTGCCATGTCAACCATCCCACTCCTTCAATGGACGAAAATCATTCAAGTCGATAGCACTCACTCGCGTACGACGACCCATGGTGTTCATGGCCAGACCCCCCTACGAGGTGGTATGATAGTGGAACTCATGGACCCTGACTTTATGAAACCCACCAGAAGCCGGAAAAGAGTACTCTCGCAGGAATAGATAGACCGCCGAGATGGAATATCAACGGTCTTGGGTGCATAACTTGGATACCTAGGGCGAGCTAGGCGTCTTACATGCAGCATCATGATCGTCGAGCGAGTCATGTCCCATGCTTGGTACCTGGGCAAAGCACTTTGCCTACTCCTTCAAATTGGTAAGTACCGGATAGGTAGGATTCTGGCGGCGGTTTAGCATCGCAATGATGTTCAAGGTGGTGGAAGTGGAACCTAACCAGAAAATGACCCTTGTAATTTTTCACCAGTGGACTGACATGTACAATGAGGAGAAGGAGTTCAATAGAGGGCGCGGGGGGGGGGGGGGGGGGGGGGGAAGAAACGTTTAAGACTGAAGGATGGCCCCCGAGGTTTGCTGATTACATATAGAAGGCTGTCCTCGTTCATAACCCTGTCATACATATCGAGTCCTGGATAGCCAAAGGACAACTCCTCGACATATTACCAGTTTGCCTCTAGGCCTTCCTCCTTCCAGGTCTCGATTACCCGCTTACATTCGGTCATGGCTTCTGCAACAACGATCCCCCTCCCCAGGCGTCTCCCGCCCAACGTTACTCCCGAGGCCTTCCAGACATTCATCTCCCGCGCTCAGTCTATCGTGGGCGTCGAGAATGTCACCGTGGTCGACCCCCAAAACCCTCTCGACGATGGCACCTACATGGATAACTGCAAGACGCACGACATGCACGCAGTGTACGAGCGAGACTACTTTGTGGCTTCCGCCGTCGTAGCACCCCGAGGCGTCCCTGAGGTTCAAGCGATTGTCAAGCTCGCCAACGAGTTTGTCGTGCCCGTCTGGCCCTTCTCTGCCGGCAGAAACGTTGGGTATGGTGGTACCGCACCTCGCGTGCCGGGAAGCGTGGGTATCGAGTTGGGAAAGAACATGAACAAGATCCTCGAAGTCAACGTCGAGGGAGCCTATGCGCTCGTCGAGCCTGGTGTGACTTACTTTGGTCTCTATGATCACCTTGTGAAGACGGGATTGAGGGAGCATTTGTGGATTGATGTGCCGGATCTCGGTGGTGGTTCCATCATTGGTAAGTTTTAGGTTTGGGATTGGATATGGAGGGATAGCTTAGGCTCTCGTTGTGTTGGTCAGAAACTGACGTGAAGATACCAGGTAACGCTGTTGAGCGCGGCATGGGATACACACCATATGGTGGTAAGTAGAAACTAGCTCCATGATGAGGCATAACGATGCTAACTTCTTGTAATAGATCACTTCATGATGCATTGTGGTATGGAAGTTGTTCTCCCAAATGGCGAGCTTGTGAGAACAGGCATGGGTGCTCTCTCAGAGCCTGGAAACGCCCCCGGCCTCGCAGCTCATGAGCAAAAGCCCAACAAGGCCTGGCAACTGTTTAACTATGGTTTCGGCCCCTACAATGACGGCATCTTTACCCAGAGCAACCTGGGAATTGTGGTGAAGATGGGTATCTGGCTCATGCCCAACCCCGGCGGGTACCAGGCCTACATGATCACCTTCCCCCGTGACGACGACCTATCCGCCATCGTCGACAAGATTCGTCCTCTCCGTCTGGTATGTACCGCTTGCACATGTTTGGCCGCCCATCAAGCGTCACTAACGTTGCTCTTCTTCTCAGCAAATGGTCCTCCAAAATGTGCCTACACTCCGTCATATCCTGCTCGACGCTGCCGTACACAACCCCAAATCACATTATACCGACAAGAACACCCCCCTAACCGAGGCCGAGATGGACGAGATTGCCGCCAAACTCAACCTCGGCCGGTGGAATTTCTATGGCGCCGTCTACGGCCCCGAGCCCATCCGCGCCGCTCTCCTCGAAGCCATCAAGGCCGCCTTCCTCACCATACCCGGGTCCAAGTTCTACCTTCCCGAGGATCGGACAGAGGAGAGAAGCATTCTGCACATGCGATCGGATACCCTCCAGGGCATCCCCAGTCTTGATGAGCTGAAGTGGGTTGACTGGCTCCCGAACGGTGGGCACTTGTTTTTCTCGCCTATTGCCAAGATCAGCGGCGCAGATGCGGCTTTGCAGTATGAGGTTACGAAGAGGAGGTGTCAAGAGGCCGGCTTCGACTTTATCGGTACCTTTGTCGTTGGCATGAGAGATATGCGTAAGTGTGGTTCTTTTTACTCCCCCCGTCTCTCTCTTCTAATCCACCTTGTTTTGCACAGAGCGTTCCCTCCTCTCTACCCAAGCACTCGCTAACCTTTTCTCTCCTTCACCGGCAGATCACATCGTCTGCATCGTCTTCGACCGCGAAGACCCCGACCAGCGTCTCCGCGCCCGCTGGCTCATGCGCACCATGGTAAAGGACTGCGCCGCCCACGGCTGGGGCGAGTACCGCACGCACCTGGCGCTCATGGACCAGATCGCCAACACGTACAACTTTAACGACAACGCCCTGATGAAGCTGAACGAGACCATCAAGAACGCGCTCGATCCCAACGGGATCATGGCCCCCGGCAAGAACGGCGTGTGGCCGGCTAACTACGATAAGGAGCAGTGGGTGTTGGGCGGAGAAGAGGAGTGGACTCATCCTGGGACACAGACAGCGGCTGGGACGAAGGAGTAAGATGTTGTCAAGATGTGTTCAGGTTTGTGACGAAGGGAGAATAAAAAGAATTGATCGAGGTACAAGGTAATGCATCCCATGATGGATGTTGCAACTGTCTCCGACAAGCTCGCATTCAGTCCTCCTTGCTCCAGTCGTCAGTTTCGGCGTCGATAGCAAGGCCGTATCGGGATATGAACTCATCACCGCCTTGGTATAAATCACATCCCCTCCCTATTCGGCCTTCGGCTCAGCCTCAGTAACACAAACACTCACCCACTCCTCCCATACTGGTTTACGAGAGAGGATTGACAGGGCAGGACCCAGCTACAACAAACAGTTTGTCCGCCATGCCCGATCCATTAACACCGTTGTGGGTTGTGTGTTACCGTAATCCAAGAGCCACGGCGACGCTGTGTAACCACTCAGCAACACCCAACCATTCCAGACAGCCGGGTCAACCCATCACTCAGCAGGTAGGGAAGTAGGTACCCTTCCTTCCCATGCTATCTCCCAGCTGTCTGGTTGAGTGCTGTGCCGTCGAAATACCGAATGCACGAATACACATCTATGTATGTAAGACGGAACAGCGGGAGCTTACATACACTATGCACACACACCGGCACTGCACCTGTTCGGCGTAACAAGCTACCGGTAGCGAGCTACGATCTTAGTAGAAAACTACCTCCCGGGCCACAAGATCATAGAGGTGGATGGGTGGTTGTAGTCGTGATAAAGTTGGCACTAGTCAAGCTACTCCGTACTTCGTGGCTGAAAGTTGAACCAGCATCATGCCTGGTAGCCATGTGTAATGTGTGACGCGCGATTGTCTGGAGTCCGAAAGTTCTAACCAAGGAGGTCCCTGGTAGCGTTTGATGGCTTATAACATTGACTCGGCCGTACCGTGTTGTCTGGGGAAATCCGGATTCTAGTCAAGGTCTGATAGAAAATGCAGGGTTAAAGGATTGCCAACTGCATTTGGTGGTCGTCAAGGAGCATGTAAGGTGGTTTGTTCAGTTTTCAAAGTTGCGCGTGGGCGCGGGTCTCTCGTCACCTCAGTTAAGGTAGAAAGATAATGTGAATATGTACGTGAAGTGAGGTAAAGTTTGCAATTCGGCGGCCACGAAAGCACGCCAAGACGATATTTTTCGAACAGTAGGTAAAATTTTGGTCGAAATATTCCGAGCCAATGGTTGATAGTACAGGTAAAATATCTTCATCTGCTAGAGCCAGAGCCAGAGCCAGAACCAGAGCCAGAACCAAGAAGGTTTTTGAATAGTGTGTACAGTGTGTGTATGTGTCTGATATCTCTCTCTTTCTCATTACAACTCAATGAGTTTATCCAGATATAAGAATAAAATAAGTCCAACAAAGAAGCGAAAAAGAGAGAGAAGCTTTTGTGTGTGTGTGTCTGAGTTTGACAAGAGTTTTCCTCTTCAACTCTTCCTTAATGGGAGGCCAAAACTTCAAATATGCCACTCATGTTGACTGACGCTGCTGCTGGCTCTGCTCTTGTCCTTCCACCAAAAGAACCAAATGCCGAAACGGGCGCCCGGGCAGGCGAGGGCTCAAACATGTCGAAAAATGGTTCTGGTTCCGCTCTTGCTCGGTTTCCTGACGACATGAAAGAAGAAGAGGAGAAAGGAGAGAAGCGCGAGGCTGGGTCGGGGGTTGTGGGCGACGGGGCGCTCGAAGTGGTCGCTGAAGTCAAGTTCGAGCTCGGGGTTTCGTATAGATAGGCCATCAACAACTCGTGAAGCTCGGCCGTGGCCGTCGGGGAGAGTAGCGTCGGCCGGCTGATGCGCTTATAAGAGCGGGCGCGGAAAGACGGCGCGGGGGATACATCGGTTGGCGTCACGGGACGGTCGGAGTACTCGGAAGCGGACGACGAGAAGGACAGGCTCCTTGATGGGTCATTGGGAGTGGTGATGTATGGCGTCGTTGGCTTGGCCTGGGGTCGTTGGGTGGTGAGGTGCTGAGGAGCGATCTTGGTCGCAACCCTCCTGCTGTGCCGCCGCTCGAGCTCGGTCTGGAGGTTCCTCACCGGGGAGGACGACCTGATGGTGGAGCTGCGCCTCGCCTTCCGCTTGGGATCGGTTTCGAAGAGGTCAATGGCCTTGGAGACGGGGACATTGCTCGGGGTAGTATGGTTGAAGTCGTCCAAGAGCAGAGAGATCTGTGTCTC
Organism: Neurospora sp. CHS-2018a; assembly: GCA_009802275.1. Classification (NCBI taxonomy): domain Eukaryota; kingdom Fungi; phylum Ascomycota; class Sordariomycetes; order Sordariales; family Sordariaceae; genus Neurospora; species Neurospora sp. CHS-2018a. Next base: position 47,719 of record RAKG01000121.1, on the reverse strand, counting down.
TTCGAGATCGGCCAACAGGTCGAAGACTCGGTCTATCGAGGAGTGCGACTGGCGACGGGCGTGGGTCGGCATCTTGGGCGGTGGTTACGGATGTGGCTGGGTCCAATTGGGGGCCAGATGCGGATTTCTTGAAGAGTTATCGAGGATTCGGAGTGATTGAGTTTGTTGTAGTGGTTGTAGATAGGAACGAACGACAAGGGAATAAAACGGCGACGATGATTGACGACGACGGCGAACCAAGAAAGACGAAATTGGAGAGAGACAAGGAGAGACAGAGCTGCGATAGCCAGAGTGAGTGTTGGATTATTTCTTTGTATTTTTGTTCTTTTTGTTGCGTTTGTTTGGTTGGTCCTGGTGATATTAAGGAAGGTCGGTAGCGGACTGCAAGCTACGATGTGGTGTGCTCATGACGGCATGGCTGGTTGGGATGTGTTGTTTGTCGTCGACTCTGTTCAAAATGGCCGGTGCCTGTGATGCATTAAGGTAAACAGATGCGCTGATGCATTCAATGCTGCATTGATGCCGAGTACAGTGGTTGCAGCAGCTCGAGACTCGGACCACTGGTGAGAAAGAGAGAAGGGGAAAGTGAGGAAAGTGGAAAAGTGGAAAGGAACGGGAAGGTGAGGCAGGCCCAAGAAACTGGAAGTCGGGGAATTGGAAGGGGGAAGGACTGGAGGGAGGGGGGATTCCTCGGGGGATTTTTTGCCGGGTCTTGCAAAAGGCAAAGGTGCAATTACATTAAGTCAACGTCGTATGGGTCTCTTGCCATGGCGATAATTTCCATGGGGAGAGCAAGAGCGAGCAAAGAGCAGTTGGAGCAGCTAGAACACCCAATTCGGGACGGGTCACCGCGTGGAGTGGACGGGATGCACCCCCGATGCACCCCAGGCTCGGCCAACACTTGGCAGGGGCCGCCCCTGGAATGGCTCCACAGCGCAATCAGCGGATATCTCTCAGGCCTTCACCACTGCTCGTCACATTTCTGCTTGTGGGAGAAATGGTAAAAGTTGAACGGCCCTGACGGCCAAGGCCAAACGAAAGCAGGCCGCAATGCAACATCACGCGAACCAGGGGAAATGGACGCCCAAATGCACGGATCATCTCCCGGACTGTTTTGCATCGGCAGGGGCATCCCCTGGCAAGCCAAGCCACTTGCAACCGCTCTAGCCCTTTTTGTTCTTTCCCAATTGCGCTAACGTTACAGGCCTTCCAGGTTTGATTGGCCACATTGCCTTCTCGGATTGCGTGCGCTATTCGCGGCAGGCAGCTACTGTAGTCAACGTCAACGTCACTCATCGTCCGAACTCTACACTGGATTCTGAATGACTTCCAAATCCAAACGCTCAACGTCTTCAACTTCATCTCATGTTCACTCCGAAATACACCCAATGACAACCACACCACGAGAATCAGATCGGCATCAGAACTTGGATGATGACCTGGCTCCGGCATAATAACCCTGCTGAGTAGTTGCCTTTCAAAGCCATCTCTCTTCGGCTTTCTCACCTGCGAACGTCAAATCCACGATACAATAAGGGACATCATCATGACATCTACAGTAAGAAATGCTGAGTTCTACATGGCTTTTTAGCTCGCTGTAAATTAGGAGCTCGTGCCTTCCATGGCCGCTTGTTTATCAGTCGCCATCTGTGGTCTCCGAATGACTTTCAAGGTTTGTGTTTTCAAACTTCGGATGGAAGAAATGGTGTTTTGGTCAGTAGTCATCTGAACCCCGGTGAGTCTACGCGGTACGGGAATTCGAGTAGCGTATTTTCTGGTTTTCTTCTATTTAAACACCAACTCTGGCGAAGGGCTTCACTTCCTTCTTCCTCCCTTCCACTCCACCCCCACCTCCTCAAGCCTGGCGGCCACCATTTCCCAAGCAGTGAACTCTAACGGACTTGACATTGGAATCTTCGCCAGAAACCTGGAGCGAGCGCAACATGTTGCACAAATTACCCTTCGAGACGCTCACACAGATTTTCAATCACTTCTCTCTCACCTCGCCAACAAAAAGCGATGTACTCCCAGAATATCGCCTCGTACGCAAGTATGAGAACGAGGACAGCGAACTAGCTCGCCACCTTCAAGATCGCCGGACTTTGCGGGCTCTTTGCATCGTCAGCTCGCGTTGCCGAGCTGTGGCCTCCCCGATGCTTTACCACACCGTCATCCTCCACGACGCCGCGGCATTACCTTTCTTTACGCGGACGCTTTTAGAAGACCCTCAAGCAGGCAACATTGTTCGAGATTTGGCGCTCCTGGTTACTTTCAACAACGAATTTCAAGAACGAGACCTCTATAACTGCGTCAAACAAGGTCTTTGGGCGGACTTGGGACAGTGGCTCTTCGGTAAAGCCGCGCGTAAAATCCAACCCCATGAGTTCGACTGGAACATCCGAGTCGCAGGCGACAAATGTCATTCTGAACATGGCAGGCTTCAAGACCAAATCAGAGAGAGAAAATTGCGTACCGCAGAGATCGTTCACGACCTAAAACGGGATTTGTGCGAATGGTCTGGGAAGAGAACCGTTGATGCACGCCTTCCTATGCATGAACTCATGCAAGGACTCCTCTACTGCATCCTCCGAGAGACACCCCGAGTCCAACGACTGCTATTGCAGTTTCCACCTAGTTGGGGATCTGCCCAGAATTGCTTTGCGAAGTTCCGGGCGCTTCATGATGGTAACGCATCGTCCTTGCCGAATTTCTGTTCGTCTCTAGTCAGCCTCATCTTGGCCTCAGACACACAGGACATAGGATACCGCAAGCGTGGACGTCGACTCGCCGGCCAGTTCCCGCTTCAATATTTCCGCTCCCTCGAGACACTGATGGCGGTCGGTCCAGATACAACTTTTGACCCTACTCGCGAAGATATCAAGGGTATCCGCCACCTGCATTTGTTAGACACAGAGTTGCAACCCCGAACACTCGGCTCTATGCTCCTCAGGATGCCCCAAAATCTTGTCTCTTTCGTACTTAAGCAGCGCCCGTCAAAACCGTGGTGGCAGCCCGAGCTTCGAGATCTTCCAACCGAGGAGCTACCAACGCTTTCCGAGGTATTGCTTCTGACAGGCAGCGAACTTCAAGAACTCAGTCTTGTACTCTGTTACACCAACTGCTTCAGAAATTTTATTGGGTCAGGCAAGCGTCTCACCTGCCTCCCAACATTGGACCGGTTGGAAAAGCTGACAATCCAAATGCATCTCCTTTTTGGGGACACTCGTGGATTTTCAGCCAACCTTCTGGTCACTCGCCTTCCGCCCAATCTCGTGGAGTTAAATATTATCGACGAATGGGAGATGGATGTTGCGGAGCGTGAGCTGTGGCTCACGCGGTACGTGTATCATGACGAGGATCCCGACCAGGACCCCATCAAATATTTCATCGAGGATTATGCGCATGATGATAACGAAAATGGCGAAAGGCACTTTTGCCATGTTCTACACGATAATCCAGTTGATGGATGGAATGATATCGAAGCCCCGAAGGAAACCGAGCTGTACTTATGGTATCGCGACAAGGTCAGGAGGATGTTGTTAGATCTAGCTGCTCAATGCGACGCTGGAAAGATCGCCTGTCAGTTGCAGAGAGTGGATGGACAGCAAGACCTTCGGAGCCTCGCCAGCCTTCGTTCCGTCACTTTTCGACTCGCGCCGAACAAGCCGCTCAAGCTCGTCCTTGCAGACGAGGATGACCGGTATGATGGTGACTGGCCTCACAGGCTAGTAGAGCCACCGGTAAAGGATTCGATGGAGGAAGCTATTGCTGAAATCAAGGCCGGCTCCTTTCTGTGCTGGATCCCCTACCGTTGGACAAACCTTGAGTTGCTCGGCGAGAACTTTAGCATCAAGGACCGGGAGATGAGCGTACGCTATATTCGAGATGTTGTTTCGGACTCTGAAGATGAGAGTGACGACGAAGACGAAACTGACGAGGTGGATGAGGAGGATGAGAGCGCTGGCAGAGAGGAGATTGGTGAGGATGGTGAGAATGGCGAGAATGACGATGGCGACGAAGGCGAGGAGGATGACGAGAATGACGAGGGTGACGAGGGCGAGGATGATGACGAGAATGACGATGATGACGGGAACAGCGAACCCAGCGAATCCAGCGATACCAGCGAGAGCAGTGAGGAGCCAAGCTCGCAGCTTCTCAGTCTCTGGGATACATTCAGAAGGATCCCAAGGGACCATTTTGCCGAAGTCACTGAAGCTTTTGCGCGGTCTGGCGTTCGGTTCGATTGCTTTGGACCTTCCAGCGAGTGGATCCTGGCGATTAGAGACGCTGCGAAGGTCGAGGTCCAGGAATTAGGGATTGATGAGGTTGTGGAGGAGGACCTTTGATCCTAGCATTACTGACAGCAGATCCAAGAAGGAGTTTAGGTTATGGAGCCGCCGCTCAAATGCAGCCATTTTGTGTTGCTAATGGCCGACAGGGTCGCTGGTAACGTTCAGATTGACACAGACGGATTTTCTTCGGATGGGGCATTGAGGCCATTCAGATAGGAGGCCACATCACTTACTAATTAGGAGAGATGATGGTTAGATAGCACACCAAAAATGATAGATTCTGAGATTCTTAAGACTTGGTGCCGTCCCCAACTGTCAGTGACTCTCGGAACATAAACAACACCATTGTTGGAAATCAAATCCTACAATAAACGCGGTCACAAGACAATTTGAGGGTCATTACGGACTGATCCCTGCCTTCCATTCGGGCAGCCTTGAAAGCTACACCAAACACGTCGAGTACAATACACATCTGGTACTTGCGTGCCGTTATACGCATCAACTCGTGTTCAAGTTGTCTTGTTTCTGTTATTACGAGAGAGTCTCTGGAACCAAACCCTGCAAATGGAGTCGTGGTACACCCTATCGTAAGTTTTGTGCGAGAAGGGACAAACTTACAGTGGTCAAGTCTAAAATCCAGTCTCGAATGCGTCTATACATGTCACGATCACTTCGGTTAACGACTACGGCACTTTTACTGTCACTTAGCCATCATGACATGCTCAAGGCTTTGAAGAGTTTTCACATGATGAAATATGCGAGTGCTGATCTACTGAGCATTGAGTTTACGTAGGTCTGGGTGTTAAGTTGTCTATCTGAGCTACTAGTTAGTAGTCTAGTAATTGACTGTTAACTTGAGCCGATATCCGAGATAAGCCTGACACCAGATCCTTTTCTCCCCTTTCGTTATTATGCTCAAGTGATTAACTCCTTGATACTCCTTTTCCTTGTCCTTATCCATGACAGTCTCGTTGATATGAGAGCTTAAGCCATCCCCGTTGAAAGCCATCCATGTCCGGATTTTCATCTGCCACTAGATGAACTGTAATTCCTCCACAAGAATGCTTCCACGTTCATTAGACACGCCAGTTTTGGTTGTGCCATATTATAGCAACAACTCAAGCGCTAGGAGTAGGACGAGCCTGCTTGCCATCCTCCGCAGCCTTCTCAGCCATCTTGGCAACCAGAATGTGGCGGTCGAGCAATTCCTCTACCATCGGGGAGCGAGGCTTGATGGATACTTTGAAGGGTAGGACGATCCTGTCAGGGGTTCAAGTCAGTATTCATGTCTTTCATGTATCACGATACACGGTTAAGGGGGAGGGAATAAAACTTACGACTGTCCCTTATGCGAAAACTCCGGCTCAAAATCCCTCAGGTTACCATCCGGTCCAATGGGCAGATCAAACTCCATGGTAGCCAACATCATAGCCATAGCAATCAACAGACTGTTCTCCGCCAGATGCTGGCCCACGCAAACACGGCGTCCAAAACCAAAGTTGCCAACAGGGAAAGGCTCGCCCCAACCGCCCTCCTCCTTGGGCAGGTAGCGCTCGGGGAAGAAGCGCTCCGGCTCGCGGTAACGCTTCTCGTCTCTGTTCATGGCCCAGACGTTGGGGTAGACAATGGTTCCGCATGGGATTCGCATTCCGTTATAGGTGTCGTCGCCATCGGGGTCGATGTCGTTGGAATCCTTGACGCTGGCATGGGGGATGCCGAGTGGGGAAAGAGGGTTGATCCGGTAGACCTCCTGGAGGATGAGGTGGACGTATTTGAATTTGGGGATATCGTCCCAGGTGGGCAGGCGGATGGTACCGGCGCGGTTGCTGGAGGACGCGGCCCATGGTGCGGGAGTGGTGGGGCGGTAATCCTCCACGGGCTCGGTGGGAACGCCGGTCGTGAGTAGAATGTAGTCGACCTCCGCCTGAGCGCGGCGTTGGACGCGAGGGTGCTTCATCAAGTAAAGAATGATGAGGTTAACAGTCGAGGCAGTGGTATCATTGCCGGCGATGAGCATGGTCGCGGCTCCTCCCTTGATATCCTCCTCATAGTAGACGTTCTGCCTGTTTCTACGAGCGTCCTCCCCCCGGAGATGGTACATTCTGTGCACAAAGCATTCCTTGAGCTTGCGAATGGGGTCACCGTCTCGTTCGTGCTGTATTCTGGTTAGCAACCGAGTTTTGACTGTCTTAAAAGGCTGACTTACGTAGTCCGACATCGATTCGTTGAAAGGACGCTCTGTGATATCCTGGATGGCCTTCTTGTTCTCGTGAGCATACTTGAGACGCTCCATGAACGGCAACCAGTCGGGAAGGTGGCGGGCTAGAGGATTCAAGTTAGTAATTTGTTCGTTGGACAATTGTAGTAGATAGGAGAAACTTACTCCACGGAATGCGATCCATGATTGAGCTGGCTGGAGCTCCTGCCTTGCCAACAGCTTCGGAAGCCTCTGCGGCCAACTTGACCCACTCATCCGTGGGAGTGTCAACATCGATGCCATAAGAGATGTTCAGCATTATAGCCACGGCGAAATGAGTGACAGCAGACATCCACTCTGCAGGGTTTTCGATCAGATTCTTGCACATGATCATTGCCTGCTTCCTTTGCAGGGCTTGGAATAAGACCGAACCGGTCTTGGTGAAAGGAGAGGCCAGAACTTTCCGATGGAGACCCCATCTGGGTCCCCAACGGAGCCAAGTGAGGGTGGGCGCCCATCCCATTCTATAGATGTAGTTGTTAGCAATGCCAGAAACGAAACTGTGTCGCAAGAGTGGGAACTTACTCTTCAAACATCACGAAGCGAGGACGGTCCGAGTACTTCCTTCCACGAATATCGAGCAGTTCATGGGCTGCTTCGTAGGAGTTGAGTACAACCCATTTAGTGCCGAGTGTCTCAAAGTACAGCACATCGGACTCTGTTTCAAGCAAAGAACGTCAGTCAATTGGTCAGTCGAGGGGATGTGGGTTACTTCAACTTACTGTATTTCTTCGACCACTCCGAGTATTTGCGGAAGGACTCGTCCTCCGGAACATGACGATAATGGCCAAGGAGAAAGTCGCCCGGCGGGCTCGGCGGGAGAGGCGCCTTTCTGTACGGATCACCTCTACGATAGGCTTCGGAGAGGTTCTTGTAGGCGGAGTAGGCAATAAAGAGACCGATCGTAATTCCGGCTGCCGTGTCGATAGATTGCAGTATGGACTGAAAGCCAGTGGTAGTCGGGCTTGCCGTGCTCGTTACGCTGCTGTTGCTCGTCGTCATATCCGATGACGGGCCGGTGCCGAAGTCACCCATGAAGAAATTCATCATGGTCGACAGTGAACAATCGAGAGTGGACTGATCCGGTGTAAGTTGCTGCGATATCGAATGGGGGTGTCAAGGTATTTTGCGCAAGGTATGGTTGGTGTATTCGGAAGGTTGTGGTTGGTTTCACGACCGAGAATGGTTTGTGTTCGAGTCTGGGTTTGAGTTTGGGCGGAAGGGAAGAATTGTGGTCTCTTATACTGGTTCAGTTTACATTGCCGCCTGAAGCATGAACCATTCCAGGTTCGTTTCGCGACCGTGAATTGTCGAGTGAATAATGGTGAAGTTCAAGGTTGAGATCCTCTATTCGTCGTCTGGTGTCACTGGTACACATGGCATGTGTTGGCGGCCCGTCAAACCTTGATAGACAGCTACACTGTTCACATATTAGTATACCATCACAGATAGTGTTCATCTTACAGATGGGCTGTTGGTGGTGTTGATGGGGGTGGTGACTGTTATGGTGGTGGTTGCTGTGGGGACATGTCTCAACCACAACTCATACATATCAACCTTGGTCCCATGTCGTCTTCATCGTCGTCCAAACGGAAACATTCCACGGATCATCTCACATGCAGGGGCGCTCGGGAAGCATCCAGTCGGGAACAACATCGAAGGTCGAATCCTGCTAGAAGTGGGTAAGCTTCCAAGCTATTGGTCTTGGGGTGCGGCTATCTCCAGATCCCCATCTCCGGAAATCCTGCTGGGACATATGCCATTCCCAATCCAGGCTGAGATAGGCGAAGTGGGCAGCACCTTGAATGTAGTATCGTGAGGGGAAGCTGTGTGAATGGAGGCTAGGACGTACCATCAGGTTCACTCGTCACTCAGTCTAGTCACCAAGGACTCATTCTTTTCCGTCCCAACTTCATGCTCTTGAGTCTGCTTTTCTGAAGAAGAGTTGATTGGAAGGTGAAAATTTTTATCGAGAGCAACCTGGACTTGCTCCCAAATTCCTCAAGCTGTGCCTTCCTTTTCCACGTCCCCACCCAACAACCAGAACCTTTACCACCTCGGACCTTCCGTTCTCATCCTCCAGGCAACGCACCTTCCAACCTCAACCCTTCACCCCCATCCCCCACCACCGCTCCTTCCTCAGTTAGGTAAAAAACTCCAGCGGAAACCCATCAGCCATAGCCTGATACCCCGCCACATTCGGATGCAAATGATCCCCACCATCAAACTGCTTCGCCAACTGACTCTTCACCCCCGGATCCCCAATAATCTTCCCAAAGTCCACCACCGCATCCAGTACCCCTCCACTGTTTAGTATCCACTCATTCACCTTACTCCTCGTCTGCTCCCTAGTCGGGTTACTATAACTCTGTCCATTCCCTCCAAACGGCGTAATCGTGCCTCCAATAACCTTGATCCCCGCCGCCTTGCACTCCTTCGCAATCTGTTTGTACGCATCGATGAGTCTATTCCCAATCCCATTCTGACTCCCACTGTCGGTCCCGCCGCCGCCAATGTCGTTGACCCCTTCAAAATCATGACGTATTTCACCCCTTGCTGCTGCAAAGCGTCGCGCTTGTACCTGCTTAAAAGCGTGGGCCCGAGTCCGCCGCTGAGCACGGCGTTGCCGCCCGCGGCTTGGTTGTTGACGCCGATGTGGTTGATTCCGGCCTTTTGCATGCGCGCGAGCAGGAGGTCAGGCCACCGGTTGTTGGCGTCGTCGGTGCTGCCGCGCCCGTCGGTGATGCTGTCGCCGAGGATTATGAATGCAGAAGAGTTGGCGGGCTTCCAGGCCTCGACAGCCGAGAGAAAGTACCAGTGCTTGGTGTCCTTGCCGCCGGGGATGCTGGCTTCCGAGGCCTTGTTGCCGGAGACCATCCAGCTGGTGGTGCGCGAGCCGGGGTGGCCGGTAATGCTGCTGCCGCTTTGGCCGGTCTTGAAGTAGAGCGATACGGCGATGTTGGTTTGGCCGGCCACGCTGAAGTCGATGGGGTCGGTGTAGGCTACTTGGCCGCGGGGGATGGTGATGCCTTCGCTGCCGTTTTTGAAGGTGATCGACTTCAGGGTGGCGGTGTCGATGCCGGAGACACCGGCTTTGCCTGAGGTAGGGAGAGCGATGGTGGCGGCGGTTATGGGTAGGTCAGAGCCCCCAAAGGCGTTGCTAATTTGTAGGCGGATGCGGTCGGCAGGGAGGGAGAGGTGGAGGGTCTGACGAAGAGTGGCATCTTTGAAGACTCCGCCGCTTGACTGCAAGTTCATAGATGGTCAGCATGAACTTGTGTCTGGATGGAAGGGCTTTGAAGAAGTGTTGGTCTTCTTACAAATGGCGATGGTGGCATGTTACTCGATTCGACGAGTTGGGGCATCGAGGTCCAAGAGGCTACCCAGTGGTCGTCGTCTGCAGCAGCTCCGACTGAATCACGGAGACCCAGCAGCTCACTGCGCTCGGTGTCGGGAGTTGGTGAGGGCAAGCCATTGGCCCAACCGAAAAGGCAAAGCAATGCCGTAGCAAGGCCAGATGATGTGGTGTAAACCATCGTGGTACGAATAGGTCGCGATATCGGCGATGGACTCCGAATTCGTCAATCGCCAGGTAAGTATGGCGCCAAGAATGAGGACTCGGAAAGTCGTTGAAGGCAATTTGGGCCTCTTTTATACATTGTCAGAGACGGACGGTCTTGGACCGTCACGATAGTAGGGACAGAAGGCGAGAGAGAAGTTGATGATGTATTCAGAGAGAAGACAAGGCTACGAACGAACGCGGGGAAAAGCTAGCTAAGGTGGTGGTGCTAGAGAGTGGGCCCAGCCCGGCAGGCAAGGCTGCGGCCGGCTGGGCACAAGACAGCCCCCTCAGCACCACAGAAATGAAGCGATTTCTACATACAAATCCCAAATATTACAACCCTTTCTAATATTAACGTCCTTTAACACCGAAAACCCACGTTGCAGCCCCCGTTGTCTTCAACAACGTCCTCTTTATTATCCTTCTAATCCTTCCTTATCCCGGGAGGGGATGCTATTCCCAACTATTAAACGAATCTCTTATATACCAGCTTATCTAATCCCTTTATCAACCCATCTACAATCATCTCCCTATTAGGCATATAAATTAGGTAGAAGTCTCCTTTAATTATAACGTTTACAATCTATTTATAGTGTAGATCGAAGTAGTAAATCTTAACAATCTAGGCGGGGTTTAATATAGTATGCCTTACGTTAATTAAATTTATAAAGAGGACCTATAATTCTAACTAATAATAACCGGCTTCCTTTAATATATTCCTAACTTAATATAACGCTTTTACTATTAGCATTAAATTAACAAACTCCGCCTCCGAAGTAAATAGTATAACTAGAGTCTACTTCTTCGATCTCTAGGCTACTAAAGTACCCGCTAATATTACGACGTAACTACCAATCGAAGCCCTTATTAATAAATCGTTTGTAAAGGAGGCATCGCTATACGTATACAACTTAAAATTATTAATAGGGTATCTACTACCGCACTTCAAACCCCTATTCTTATTAGCGCTAAAATATCGCTAAAAGTATTAACTAAATTACTAGTATTAAATTAAAAGACCCGCGTTAGCCTTATAAAATCTCATTACAATATACGTAATATTTAGTCTTATATAGAAAAATAGAAAATTTAATAATCCTATCTATCTTTAATAGTCTTTAATTATACTATTAATTTTAAAGACCTCCCAACCTAATTTGGGTAATTCGAATTTATTGGGCAGCTATAGTATAAATACTATATTAAACTTCTCCTTATTAAACTGTTCTATAATCTTCTTCAAATAAACCTCTTAATATAAGTAAATATAGTAGTTAAATCTATTTCTAACGATCGAATACCTAAAGAAGGAAGAGGTATCGTTAATATCCTTAATATTAAATATAGAGCTAAGGGCACTAACTACTATATTAATATCTATTTAAATTAATTTAGTAATTAAGAGGTTATTAACGTATAGTAGGATAATAATACCTATCTTCTCATTTTTAAAGATATAACTATCTATAGTAAACGGTTCGAAACCTAGAATCTTCATCTCTAACGTAACTATTTTATACTACTAGATCGCCGACTTTTAAAAATTATATAATACTTTATTCAACTAGTAGACTCTACCTGTACCATCTTCGAAGCCCGTTAATTATATAATATAAATTACCTCCTTCTTTAGTACTAAAGCATTCAAATATACTATAACTATATCGAATTAGCGATATTCTAAGTCTAGCGTCGCTACTAATATAATAAAAATTCGTATATTAAAGGCGTAAATAACGGCCGAATATACTTTATAAAATATATAATTACCATATTCAAAATTACTATATACCACCCAGCGAATTCTATTACGGATCTACAACCTAACAAAATCAAACTTCTAATTAAAAACCTATTTACCCAATATAACTTTGACGCCGTTAAATAAGTTAACGAAATCCCACGTACCAAATTCCTTAAATTTATCTACTTATTCTTTTATAGCGGGGTACTATAACTTATTAAAATCATTCCTCTTAATCGCCTCTTTATACAACTTTAATAAATAGGGTACTTATCTAATTATAGCCGAGAGAAGGTAGAAGTCTATCTCTAGAGAGGGCTCTAAATCTATACTTTCGATAGCGATAAATACGATAGTTACGTACGCCCGGGAAACTCTCTTTCCTTTAGTAATTAAATTGCTTTTAATATTATATTAATCCTATTATTTATATTTATTCTATATTTTACATTGAAGTTTCAAACGCTATTATTATTCGGTAAATAGAGGAATATATACTTTTCTCTTCAAAGTAGCTCTCAGGAGTAAATATAATATATTTAGTATTGTAAATTCGCTATTACCCTCAGGGTATACTCCCGGTATTATTTAGACGAAATCGTTATTATATTCCTCTTTATTGCCTATATTTTTAGTAAATAATAGAATAAGATTATCGGACAATTAGATATCTTAAGGTAGGCGGAGTAGGCTATTTAAAATATTACCCGGTATTAGGTAAAAGGTATTCGTAATTAGAGGATTGCCTTATAATGTTATTAAAGTAGTTAATAGTTTGCCCGATAGTATTATCGAAATAGTTCGTAGTAAAGAAACATTTCCCGTATCGAGGTATAATTCGTATTCAAGTATAAATATCGCTAAACCTTTATAGTATATATCGTCAAACATTACTTCGTATAGGGTCTCTTTTTAATTTATCGTAACTAAATCGAATAGATAATCGTTTTTAATAAATCTAATATCGCGTACGCAAATAATCTTACTGCTATTATTCAATTTAATATAATAGACTTTTCTAATTAATCCCTTATAGCTATAAAACTTCCCGATAATTACCTTTACTAATATCTTCCTTCCTCTTAATCTTTCTTTTTCGCTATAGATATAGATATAAATTATTGCGCCGTATATTTTAAAATAACGGATATTAGGTTAATATTATTCCTTAGGAAAGCCGACGGATTTAATAAAGACTTTAAGTAGTAATACGTTACCTAATACTAAATAGGGTAGTTGATTGAAGACTAAGATATATACCGCTTTAACGAATAGTTAATATAATTCTAGGAAGCCTACTTTTAAATTAAATGTACGAGCGCCCTCTATAATCGTACGCCCGTATCTCTTAGCTATAGGATTCTGCTCTAGGCAATCTAAAACCGTAGTTACTAGTGTTATACTTCTATTATTATATTAAAATCTCAACTTAATAATAGTAAATTCTATACCGTTATCGATATAGATTACCTATATATAGAAACCTATTTACTTTTTAATTTATTCGATAAAGTTAATTAAGGATTTAAAGCCATTTAACTTCTTACCTAATATAAAATACTATTAGTACTTTAAATAGTAATCTATTATATATATTGTATAATTCTAACCTCCTAATCCCTCTAATTTATATAGGATAGAGTTAATATAGATTTTAATTAATATTTGTAAGGCTAGTAATAATAGGTTGTATAAGATAATTTTAATAGACTTTCTAAAATAGTAAAAGTAGTAGCGATAAGCTTCGGCCTCTTTCTTACTAATGGGAATACTTACCTTTTAGTATACTAAAAGGACTCTTTAAATACTAATATATATAAAGCGATAATATATAATAGTATAATTAACTATACCTAAGGCGGCCAGCGTAATTGTCTCGATAATTATAAAGACGGGGAATTCCTTTAGTTTAGGTATAGTCTAGATATTAATAAGCGTAATGTTTATATACTAACGAAATTAGGCTACTATTTAACTACTCTTTTCGACCAAAATCTTATTATTCTTACTATTAATAATAAACCTAACCTTCTTAATCTAGCCAACCGATACTAAGTTTAATAGGGTATTCTTTATTAAAATAACGTCGTATAGTAATAAATTAGCTTCCTAACTACTTAGGTATATATATTTCAAAGTTACTTTACTACTATAGGTTATTTATATTCTTCTACTATTCGCTGTACTAAGTAAAATAGGTTTATTGAGGGGGGCGAGTATAGAGAACTATTTTTCGTTATTAAAGAAGTGGTTGGAAGTATTAATATTTAGGTAGACTTCGTTTCTATTATCGCTTAGCGTAATTATTAAGTATAGATTATCGAATTCTTATATTATATTTTTACATTTATTATTAGCGATGACCATTATTAAGTAATAGAGATTATTGTTATATATTAGATTAGCTACTCTAGTAGAGGGTACTAAATCGAAGGTTAAGGTAGATTTATTAGTTTGAAGGTTAATTCTAGTCGTATTAGTATTAGTACGGGGATTGAATTCTAGGTATAGTTTAAAGTATAAGTTATCTCCGCCGGGATAATATCTGCTATAAACTTCGTAATATAAATTAACTATCGGACTATAGTATATACGTCCGTATTTTAAATTTAAGTATAAAACTCCTCCGTTATTTCGCTATCCTAACGTTCCGTTATTCTATTAATTTAATAATAGGGTTAACGACAATAATAGTATTAAATTATTTATCGTCTTCCTATTAACGGTTAAGTAGGTACTAAATTATTATCTATCTACCAATTTTATAATTTTCTAAAGGATACCTTTATATCCCAAAATATTAGAATTAATAAGGTCGCGTTAAATATTTACTTAATGCCTATCGTAGGACTCTAAGCCTTTTAGAAGGATAGTAGTATAAGTATAATTATTTATAATAACGCTTATCTATATAATTGTATTCTTCAACTAATTGTATCGAATAAAATAGGCCTCTAAATTATTATAGTCGTTTTGTTCTAAGTTATAAAACTCCCTAACGAAGTCTCCTCTACTAAATTCTAAAATAACTGGGACGACCTATTTAATAATCTTCCAGAGCGTATAAGGATCTTTGTCGGAGAATTTATTAAAGACGTAGCCGTTTACTATAAGCTTAAGGATAATTAGTTTAATATAATTTCGAATAATAGTATAAATGTAAATACGTACCATATAATATTTCTCTTTAATTTTATCAATTATATTATTCGGGTATACTACTAACGCCTTTAAGTAATCGAGCAGGCCGTAATACTCTATAACTAGCGTAATCTCTAACTTCCACTTATTAAAGTTCTAGTATCCTTTTAATTACTATATCCTACCAATATCGAACTTAATTACTTAAGTCGGTATTAATACGAACTTCGGCACGCTAAAACCAAGCGGCGGTACTGGGTTAAGGTTAGTTATAGCCGTTATTAGTCGTAAGAGGAGGAGAGTTGAAGAAAAGTAGTATAAAAATTAGTTTAAAAGTAGGTAATAGATCTATACTTATATAAAGTATAGATAATTATTATTAAAAGAGGAAAAGAGTTATTTCGAAATCTAGGGGGAAGGAGGGTTCTTATATCCCTCTAACGGATTATCTATATTAGTTATAAAAGTTCGGAGAATAGTATTATAATTCTATTATTAAACGGACGATTAATCTAGATCGAGGCGACTTAAACTTAATTACAACGAAAGGGGACGGTATAACGAAACAATCCTAACTTAATTACAACGAAAGGTATAGCGAAGCGATCCTAATTTAATCACGACGAAAGGTAGTACGAAACGGTCTAACTTAACCACAACGAGAGAGATTAAAACGAACACGGACGGGGCGATCGAGAGAGAGACGAAGAGCGATCGCAAACAGGGCGGTCGAAAAAGATTAAAGCAATCGCAGACAGGGTAATCGAAATTAGAGTAATTAAAGCGATCGCAGACAGGGCGGTCGAATTCGGGATACAACAAGGTTAACGTTAGTCGTAAACGGAGTAACAGGCTAGAAAGCAACTCTTTTAAGTCGGAAGTTACTACAAACGCTGCGGAAAGCGTAAATGAAAGTATTCAAATGACTACGCTTACACAAGAGGGCTTATAACCTCTTAGACCGTTACAATAGTAGGGATAGAAGGCGAAAGAGAAGTTGATGATGTATTTAGAGAGAAGATAAGGCTACGAACGAACGCGGGGAAAAGCTAGCTAAGGTGGTGGTGCTGGAGAGTGGGCCCAGCCCGGCAGGCAAGGCTGCGGCCGGCTGGGCATAAGAGACGGTGTTGGCCCGAAGGGTATTCTGAATATCCAGCTGTTCGACTTTTACTTTAGCCAAA
Organism: Neurospora sp. CHS-2018a; assembly: GCA_009802275.1. NCBI lineage: Eukaryota > Fungi > Ascomycota > Sordariomycetes > Sordariales > Sordariaceae > Neurospora > Neurospora sp. CHS-2018a. The sequence continues at coordinate 31,542 of RAKG01000121.1, read as the reverse complement.
GTCAGTTACCACAATACTCCCCTGGTCGCGTACAGTCCAAATACTGGTTTGATTGTTAGCTCGAGACCTCGGGTCAACTTCCCTAGGCGTTTTCATGCTGTGAATATGCTTTTTCCAAAATAAAATACACCGTATTGGATCTTGTTGATGCCTTTCGGATCCGTAACTAACTATTCAATTAGTCCTTAAGAGGTTGGAGACAATTCGGAAGACATCTCGTCCAGTGTACCAGGAGTACCTAGGTACCAAGCTAACAAACGAACAAACCAGTACTAGATTGTACACAAAGCCACCCAAAGCCACCCTATTTATCCAGGGCAGCATCCCGGATGGTAAGTAGGTGGTCGATCACTCGGGAGAAAATCTGGGGAAAACGGGAATTCCAACGGGTGTACATTGTCGAGAAACTTGCTGGAGCGGAGGCAATGATGAACGATATCGATTTAGAACAGTTTTGAAAATAGTGCCGCGGTACCCAGTGGCATATGTAACTGCGGTAGGTGGTTGATATTGTCATGCAGCATACCAGTCGAGGAGATGAGTCAGTGTTACCAAATCCAAGCTAGAAAGATGATGAGGGGTCGGGGGCATATAGAGGTTGCTCACCTTCCTCTTGCGGCTTGCGACGCAGTTAGGGCAGGCACGGCTATAAGATGACTGTCACCCTATCGCAATTGTCAACTCAACACTAGACTGTCAGCTTCACTCATGTCTTTTTAGTGTGGCCTGCTGGAAGACCAAATCGGCCGACGATATCAAATCTCGAGAAACTCACCATCTTGACAGAGCGACCGAGTCGGATACTTGCGATATCCATCAACATGGCGGCATCAAGTGAGCAAAAGATTGTTGCCCCGTATGGGGAGTGGGAAAGCGAGATTACCGCGGAAGCTGTGACCGCTGGGAGTTGCAACATCACTTCTCCCAGAGTTTGTGTAAGCCTATGATTCCTTCAATCACAAAACCTGGCCGCTGACATGCAATTCCGCAGCCTCGAACAGGAAGATCCTTCGCCCTTCAATCCCGCCCAGATGGCTCACAGACGATTGTTGAGCTCAGGTTCTATAAGAAGGATATTCTCATTGGGACTATGGATATCCTCGAAGAAAAATTCGAGGACAATGACTACCAGGACAGTGCTTCGACCTCCCTCTACGAGTACGGAGGGTTGCCGTACGCATTGTGGTCTGGCGAACAATTCAAGATCATCTACTCCGACGCGCGCGCTAAGACAGTAAACGTACTAATTTCAAACGAAAAAGAACAGAAATGGGAGCGGCAGGTCTTGTTCAAGTCTGAAACACACCGGTACGGTGATTTCAACTGCCATCCAGGTACACCGTGGGTTCTTGCCGTCGAAGAGGACCACGCCAATCCTAACCCGGAAGACGTGAAAAACAGTGTGGTTCTTATCCACATCGAGACCGGCGAGGTCAGGAGTCTTAGGGGCAGCAGACAGCACGACTTCGTCGCTTACCCGCGGTTCAACCCTACTGATATGACACAGATTTGTCATATCCATTGGGACCACCCTAACATGCCGTTCTGGGGAGCGAAGCTGAGCGTGATGAACCTTGACCTCACCAACTCAATCGTTTCAGACGTGAAGATCGTTGGAGGTGATGATATATCAACAGCTGCAGAGCCTAGATGGGGACCTGACGGGCAACTCTACTTTGGTTGCGACAAGTCCGGCTTTCGTCAGTTGTGGAAATATCACAAGGGTGATAGCGAGCCGATTTTGCTACCGGGATGGGAGGACGCGGAGTTCGGGGATGCGCATTGGGCTGTTGGAGCCCAGAGTTACGTGTTTCTGACAGACAAGGAGATTGTTGCGGCCCCGGTTCGATTCGGAGAGATGGAGTTTGTGCACGTCAACTTGGAAACCCGCAAGGTGACAAAGTTGGACCCTCCTTTGACCAACACGAGCATTCGTATGGACTGCCTAGCACGACTTTCAGAGAACTCGGTGCTAGCCATTGCCAGCGGTTATCGCACACCGCCTGGTGTCTACTGTTTCGCCATCTCGCCGGATCTGACACTCAGGTCTGAGCATCTCGGGTCTTCGGTTGAAAACCGGTTCCAGTTGCGAGAAGAGCTTTTCTCGTCGCCGGAGCATATCCGATTCACAACGACCGTCGAGCCACGACGGGAGGTGCATGGGTTCCTTTGGCTTCCGTTCAATCCCAAATATGAGGGACCAAAAGGAACGCTTCCTCCACTGATCATCCAACCCCACGGCGGGCCAACCGCATACAATCCACCAGGGCTCAGTATGAGGGTGCAGTATTTCACGAGCCGAGGGTATGCGTTCTGCTTCTCCAACTATACCGGCTCGTCTGCGCATGGAAAGGCGTACCGCGAGGCACTGCGTGGAGAGTTTGGCATTGTCGACCGTGACGATGTAATTGAAACGGTCCGATATCTCGCGAACTCCCGATGGATTGATGGTTCTCGCGTCGGTATCGAAGGCGCGAGCTCCGGCGGCTACTGTGTTTTGCAATGCTTGACAGGATTTCCGGACGTGTTTGCTGGAGGAATCAGCATGTGTGGCGTCAGCGACCTCAAGACACTGGACGAGGAAACGCATAAGCTGGAGTTACATTACCTGCAAACACTCCTGGGACTTGAAGGCAAAACCGAGGAAGAAAAGCCTGTGTTGTTTCGGGAGCGCAGTCCTTTGTATCATGCCCGACGCATCACTTCCCCATTGCTACTGATCCACGGGGATGCTGACCCGGTCGTGCCCATTGCGCAGAGTGAGGATATCAGGCAGGAAGTCGAAAGAAACGGTGGAGATGTCAAGATGGTCGTTCTCAAAGGCGAAGGACACATGTTCAGGCACGCTGATAATCTGAAGCTGGCGCTGCTGGAGTGTGAGAAGTGGTGGAGGAAGACGTTGCTGGGGAAGCAAAGTTGAAGAAGGATATCGGGACTGGGAGATTCAGATGGGTTTGGCAGGGCCAGTGTGTTAATGTTAGTGCATGTGGTACAGCGCGGGTTGCTCTGTTAGTTAGGCTCTCCCAAGATGACTTCTTGTAAACCTCAAAAATTCATTGTATGCATAAAAGAATTCTGTGTTCAATTTCTCACTACGTCAAATGCATCCCTTACAGAGCTTTACTATATAACGCCTTCTCTGGGTCAGATTTCAAAAAGTCGTGATGTTCTGTGCTAACAATATGTCGAGAAAAGTACCTACCCCGCATCTGAATGCCGTGATCATCAGTGCAGTGAACTTCAACTGTTTGAATGGCAGGTACATGTGATCAACAAAACCCCAACTTCACGGTGATAAAATTTTCTGAAGTAAGGTGTTCTTTTCTCCAACACTGAACCATTTCAGTCTAATCTCCTTCATCAAACAAACAGCGGTAGTGTACATATAGTCGACAACTAGCAAAGACTTCGACGGAGCAACGGCAACATCTTTGAGTTTTCCATTTCCACAACTTCACCCTGGACAATACCGCCGGCTAGATTCGGTACAGCCTCGGACATGCAGCATCACACGTTTCATTTGCAACAATCCTGAAAACCATCGTTTGCTGACCTTCCTTGGCTACGTCCCCAACCACATGGCAAGGTTAAGGTGAGCTTGTCTTCACCGAAGGGTCCACTCTTCAGTACCTTAACCCCAGACAAGCTTCCCCAGAATCCCCACGGGGAGAGTTCTCGCCAGTCAGAAAGCTTGGAACTTTGGAAGATCCTCCAGTTCCTCTTGCTTGTTTCCAATTCAGGCAATATTCAGGGTCCGCTTTCACACCGGACATAAAAACCCAACACGGCAAACTGGCGACGGCGATGAGGTCTCAAGCGGTTTAGTTGCAGTCAATGGCTGTGGGGTAGGGCTGTTGGACTCCCAAGAAAGGTTGCCCAGCCGTCGATCCGTCAGACCTGTCACGGCACTGCACGGCTACCACCGAGGTGCATCACCGATGCCAGAACATGCGCACCACTCAGGACGAGAACCTGCTCCGTCCCCCGCATCCAACTGTTCTCCACGAATTCGCCGAGCCCGTCGAACCCGTGAGACTCCAAGCCGGCCAACGGCACCTCGCTCATCGGGGAAAGAGGGTCCCCAGTCCACATCCTCTCGATGATCTTCAGGCCCGGGGAATGAGGGGCCCCGCGTTTTACACAGTGGACGAGCTGAGAGAAGAAATCTTGTTGTTCATGGGATCAACTGCTGACTCCTCTCGAAAGCTCCAACAACATCACGTTTGTGGATAACGACGTTGCTGGCTTTCAAGACGGAAAGTGCCGACGACCTGACTTATACGTACGAATTGCTTCCTTTTCCAGTGTCGAAAATACCACCGTCGTGGAGAACTCGAAAAGAAAGATGAGAGAGGTTGATCAAAGACCCTGTTTACCCTTGCCCGTCCATGTTACCTTGTCACGCTCGTCTCCTCGTGCGATGAAGTCCCGAGAGATGTGTGTTCCTGGTTCTTGGTTACCTTTGGGTAATGCCACAGATGATATGCTCAAGTCAGGAAAGTGATCAGCAACGTGCTGCCTCTATATATGATCTCGGCATGCCCTTCTGCATATGCTTCTGATGGTTCTCTTGTGTTTTCACATACCTTTCGACATTGAGCAAGCTTTGTATCGAACAGTGTCGCCATGAAGCAATTCCTGGGGCTCAGAGGCCAGGCCCTCAACCTGGCCGTGGGCGCAATCGCAGGATGTGATTTTCTGCTCTTCGGATACGGTATGTCATGGGCAAAAGTTGAAGAGTCAACTATGATCAAAAGCAGTTCTAACCATCAGTGACAATAGATCAAGGTGTCATGGGCGGCATTCTCACTCTTCCCATCTTTCTCGATACCTTTCCCGATATTAACCCCAACGCTCCAGGCCTCACACCATCCGAATCCTCTATGCGATCCACCTACCAAGGCATCTCCGTCGCCTCCTACAACTTGGGCTGTTTCATCGGCGCCATTATCACCATCTTCATTGGCAACCCCTTAGGCCGTAAGAAGATCATTCTGCTCGGAACTTCTATCATGATTGTCGGTGCCATTCTTCAGGCCAGCGCTACTACCCTCGAACACTTCATCATCGGCCGTATCATTACTGGCATCGGCAATGGAGGAAACACATCTACGGTGAGTTGTTACTTCAGTTTCAACTTCTAGGCCTTTTTCTAACCCCTCACAGGTCCCTACTTGGCAATCCGAGACTTCAAAAGCACACAAACGAGGCAAGATGGTGATGATCGAAGGATCTCTCGTCACCGCCGGCATCATGCTGAGTTACTGGATTGATCTCGGTTTGAGCTTTGCTCCTGGCTCCGTTGCTTGGCGCTTCCCGTTGGCCTTCCAGATCGTCTTCTGCATCCTCATCCTCATCTTCATTCCCTTCTTGCCCGAATCGCCTCGCTGGCTGATCTTCAAGGGCCGCAACGCAGAAGCCAAGGAAGTTCTGGCCGCCCTCAACGACGTGGAACTCGAAGACCCTATTGTTGACACTGAATTCCACTCCATCCACGAGACGGTCGTCGAGATGTCCAAGGGCAGCTTCAAGGACCTCTTCACCATGGACAAGGACCGTAACTTCCACCGCACCCTGCTGGCATACGTCAACCAGGTCTTCCAGCAGATCTCGGGTATCAACCTCATCACCTACTACGCCGCCGTCATCTACAGCGGACTCGGCATGTCCGACTTCCTGGCCCGTCTCCTCGCCGCCCTCAACGGCACCGAGTACTTCATCGCCTCCTGGCCCGCCATTTTCCTCGTGGAGCGCGTTGGACGTCGCAAGCTCATGTTGTTCGGTGCCATCGGCCAAGCGGCAACCATGGCCATCCTGGCAGGCGTCAACTCCCGGCCGGACGACAAGCCGTACCAGATTGCCGGAATCGTGTTCCTGTTTGTCTTCAACACCGTCTTCGCGATCGGTTGGCTCGGCATGTCCTGGCTTTACCCGGCCGAGATCGTCCCACTCCGCATCCGCGCCCCGGCCAACGCGCTGTCCACGTCGGCGAACTGGATCTTCAACTTTATGGTTGTCATGATCACGCCCATCGCGTTCAACAACATCAAGTACCAGACGTACATCATCTTTGCGGTCATCAACGCCTTTATCGTGCCAGTCGTCTACTTCTTCTATCCCGAAACGGCGTGCCGGTCTTTGGAGGAGATGGATATGATCTTCCGCAAGGTTGACGGATGGAAGGGATACTTTACCGTGGTGCATCAGGCAAAGGTTGAACCAAGATGGTACGACAAGGATGGCAAGCGCATTGGCGGTGCCGACTTTGAGAAGGCTGCTGAGCACCAGAGCCACTCGATTCCTGAGTCGCCTGGATCTGGTAAGCCGACAAGGGCGCATGTTGAGTCGCATGGGGCGGATGATGCGATTACTTCGTCGAGCAGTGATGGGGGTCATCGGGAGTTGTAGTAGGTGTTAGTGAGGAGTGGAAGGAAATAATAAGTACGAGTTCCGTTAATCCGTGTCTTGTTCTTTGGTCGTCAGGTGTTTCTTGGTGATTGCTACTTGGTATGATGGGTAAGTTTAATAGGCGGGGTAAGTACTGATGTAATACTTGCACTAGGGAAGGCGAAGACAGCCAAACTCAAGGAGGACCCCGCCGCACATGCTCAACACAAGGCGAAGCAAAATTCTCAATACAAAGCCAGGATGGAGAAACTCAAGCAGGACCCCGCGGCATACGCTCAGGACAGGGCGAAGCAAAGTGCAGCACACAAGGCGAAGGTGGCTATACTCAAGGAGGACCCCGCCGCACATGCTCAACACAAGGCGAAGCAAAGTGCAGCACGGAAGAGGTGGTGGGATAAACTCAAAGAGGACCCCGCGGCATACGCTGCACACAGAGCGAAGGAGAATGAGGCCTCCAAGATCTAAAGACAAGAAGAAGATGGAGCAGGAGAAGATACAGGAATAATGGTTTGGTTGGTTATGGAATGGAGAAGTGTGGATCGTGTTGTTGATATGAGTGGTTGTATGTTACGTCTTCCTTTTCTTTCTTATTCTTTTGTTTTTTTCTTTTTCCTTTTTCCTTTGTGTCCTCTTTTGGGATTTGAGCCTTTTGATTGTTCCTTGTATGGATTGAATTGGAATAGGATATAATTTTACGAATATCCAAGAATTTCTTTTCAAACTGACGAAATATTTTATCCTGGAGGACAGGATGAATAAACAAACTTCCATTTACTCATATAGATTAGACGTAACGCCGTTTCTAATATACAAAATACGTCTTTGGATGAAAATAGAGAGAGTAAGACGTATGTTCTATGGTGGTCCGTGCCAGGTACCTGACAGGGGGGTTTTTCTTTTGCTCGGAACCACAGTAGTGTCAGATCAATCCACGGAAGCCGACCTCCGGCTACGGGCATTACACCATACTATAGCGCATGTGCCATTGCTGTCTCGACCAGGAGAAAGAGAGCACGACCGGGAAGAATCAAATATGCTTCTGGGCATTGGGCCGACACCAGAATTTTCTTGTTGGAGAGATGATAGCCGTTTTTGCGCGCAATGGCCGTCAAACTCGACAAATGGTGGTCCCTGTCATAGTCCTTGAAGCGTACATGTGTGCCTTTCTTTATGTCGGTCCCGCTACCGACATAGACCATGGGTGGGTGCTCTAGCTTTTTAAGGATGAGGAGATAAACCGTCCAAGCGGGTTTGTCGGTATACGAAAATTCTGGTAGGGATTTCAGTGCATCGAGTGTTGGCGGATGGTGTGCTTGTATGATATTCGAGAGGCAGGGGCTGAACGTCAATTGGATGTCAAGTGCCGTATCCCAGAGCACTTGAGTCGACGGCAGTTGCTTGCGGATTGAAGGCTTCCGGTCACCGACCCAGGAACAGTACGCAGCGAAGGTCTTTTCGATAAAGGTTGCTTCCCATGTTGCCTCTAACTCCGGATAGTCTTGATCTTCGTTGAAGTCGAAGTATTCGCTCAGCTCGTCGCCGAGTGCGTCGATGTCTTGGTCGTCGTTGAGTTTGTTGATGTGTTGGTCGTCGTTGGGCCCGCCGACTGCTGTGGCAGCCGCGATAGCTGCCGTCCTCGCTCTGAACCTGCATGATGGCTCTGTCTCTAGATGGGGACAACTACCAAGAGAAGAGAAACAAAAACAGAGAGGAACCAACAAGAAGGGTAAAAGATCCAGCAGCAGCAGCAGAGTTTTTCCATCTTTCCCAAGGAAGGAACACTCTGCTGCTGCTGTTAGATCTTTCCCAAGGAAGGAACACTCGACAGGTGGGGCATCTCATGAGTTCCCTGCAGGCCGAAGGTATTAGTGGAGGAAGGGAAAATGGGAGATGGGAGATGGCAAAAGACTTACCAAGGGGGCTACGTAGATTCCCCTTGGACCCGAAATGTCAAAGTTATCTGAGATCAAGGGTTGAGGTTGATCAACCGTTGTAATAGGTGTTAGTGAGGGATGAAAAAGAATAATAAGTACGAGTTTCGTTAATCAGTGTCTGTTTGTCTCTTTCTGCACCCCTTGGTGAATGTTACGGTCTTCGGAGGTTTGCTTCTGACTGCTGAGGTTTCTTCATAAATCATCTATCATCCCATCTAGGGCAGTCCACCCCTCATACCCCCTCATCACCTCACAATCCAGGTAATTGTTCTCGATGAACGGCGTGGCCACTTGCACCCCATACACATCCATCCACTCCCACTCCCGTTGCCTTCGACGACTAGCGTCGTCCGAGTCCGAGTCCGAGTCCAACTCTCCTTCTTCAACAAACGGAAACACATTAACGGCTTTGACCCTCCCCTTTACCGACACAGGCGCGAACTTTCCCCTGGACATGGACGTGTCGAAAAAGCGGATCATGTTGTCGCAAGTACCGCCTGAACTGGCAAAGGTAGGTTGGTTGGTGATGTTTTTAAAGAAATCCAATGAGTAAGGACTGCCAGAGTCGGACTCGAAAGAGGAGGTTGAAACGAGACGGGTCATCTCCAGCTCTATCGACTTCTCGTCTTTTCTCAAATCGGCATTGGCATCAACAGAGGAGTTAGTACCGAAGGCGGACGCGGTCGAAGAAACCCCCTTGAAATACGTATTTCCATTCGGCAGCGTCTTATACGCCTCGCACTCAGGCTCAAAAGAAGCCGGCGAAACCCGCGTCCCGTACGCCCGCGACCCGTCAATGGCGATGTCGTTGCCGGCGCTGATCAACTGCGCCGGAGCCCAGCGGTAGGAGGAGTAGCCGTCGTTGGAGGGGGAGAGGAAGGGGAATTCGAAGCCGATGCGCTGGTTTTCACACATTAATCCTGCACTCCCTGGTAAGATCAACAAGAAAAGAAAAACATACCGAAAAATCCTCCAACAAAATCCCATACGCCCTCAGCTGGATATCATGATCATGCGCCGCTTGCAACAGAACGGGGTACATCCCCTCGGGGAAATCGGGGACGAGGGATCTATATACTGATTCGAGGATGGAGTATCCAGAAGGGACCAGACGGCGAGCGAGGGAAAGGGGGATGGGAAGTATGGCCAGTGTCCCGTTGAGAACTCCGGTGGCGTTGTTGGGGAAGGTGGTGGCTAGGGGGTTGGGGAGGTCGTGGGTTATGCAGATGTTTTGAGCCCCTGGTTGTTGGTGGTGTGACTGTTGTGGTATTGGTTGTTGTTTTTGTTGTTGTTGTTGGTTTGGGGTGGCTATGGTGGTCGTCGCTGATGATATGCCTGCTTGGCTGAGGAAGGCCGTTGAGAGGATGAGAAGGATGACCGCTAAGGTGTAGAGGAGTGGCTTTTGGAATGACATTAGAGCCGCTTTGGAAGAAGATGCCTCCGATCGACGAAAGGTCCTCCTGACCCGGGGATGAAGGGGGGAGCTGAGTAGAGGGAAGCGTGATGGTGACATGGCCACAACACCAGGTGAGACCTGCTCAAGAGGTGGGAGATGGTGAGATAAGGCTAAACAAAAGATTATGAGTGATGAAAAAGAGACGAGGACAAGAAAAGAGAAGACATATATGAGATGATGTGCGGACACAAAAAGTTCTTCAAGCCCGGTTTCTCTATTGAACACATCAACCTCGACTCTAACATGGTATCTCCGGTCCGAGTTCCATTTGTTTTCCACCCATCCCATCCCAATTTGGGGATGTATGTGTTTCCAAAGACCCGAGATCCATACATGGACACTTGTCAAGTAAAGCCCTGCGAATAACAGTGATCGGGATTTCCTATTCGAGACCACAAGGGAAACCACAATGGATTCCGATTCTGTAACATGTCTGACATTGCCAAGTTGCTCGGCTAACTTCGCTGCCGTTTCTTGTCCACCCACCCTTGAGTCTTGGCTGACTGGGAGGTCCCCGAGTGAAGCCCTAGCAACCCAACTGAGAACTGACTAAAGCAGTGGGTGTTTGTTTCGGATCCAAGAACATGCGAGACAGACTTCCCTGTTCGGTATACACTCAATCAAGCAGTCGTTGTGAACTTGTGGTGAACTTGTGGCTACGACCAGAATCCTGGGTCCCGGGTTCCGATTTCCGAACGGGTTGTCGCGTGCTTGGTTGTGTTAGTGGTGGAGGTGATGTGCAGGGTAGGTAAGTTATTTTTGGGATCCTTGCCAACCTACGAACCGAACCGAACCGCGTTCAAGTGGGGTTTCTTCGTCCATGAAAGAGTTCCAAGATTCTGGCATCTGATTGACCCAAAATGTCCACTTACCCGTCAATAACTTCACTGCAAGACGTTCGTACCTACAAGTTGTGCAATGATACTTCTTCTCAGTTCTGACCTCAGCCCGAATCCCTCAAGAGGCGCGGAAGTGAAATTTGCCGACCCGACCACGACGTTATTACTTTCCCAGCGCCCCGTGAGTATTTCCTTATGATTGTGAATCTTCCTACGGGTATCTAGGAACCGTTGGAAGTCGCGGTCTAGAACAGCCACATAGTTACTTATTTTCCGAGAGTGCCGCCGATCTCTCCGTTTATGTCTTTCGGGAGCAAGTATAGCCGGGGCGGGCGGTCAAGAAGGCGGCCGTCGTGGCGGCGACGGCGACGGCGGCCCGCAGGTCAAATCCGGATGTTGTTCTTTCCGGTGTAAACTTCCCGTTGGGTAGTTATTGGCTTAATGTGTATCTTGATTGATTTGCTCACAGATGGTTGAGATGATTCCCGCATGGCTGAGCGCCGGCGGTTGGTGAAGTGGCTATGGCCGTCCTTCGTGGCGGATATCAATGATATGTGGTTCTTTCTCTTTGCAAAGGTTTTCAATGCTGACAACTGGCGACGAATAATCCCGTTCGTGTTAGCGGTCGATCCTCCTTCTCGTTCCAGGAGGTGTGTTGGAGGTGTTTCAAGGCCTCCGTCTCAGGAGGTGAGACTACCGAGACAATATTGCCCCGTGCTTGCCGCCCGGCAGCAACTGTTAGCGTTTGCTGGGTCAGTGAGATACTCTCTCTCTATTTTTTTCTCCATCGGATGAACTGGTGCAGTTCCATCGCCCAGATCAAGTCCGTCAAGTTCTCGCTAATGATACATTGTATGGGGTATATACCTTTATCTCATCATACATGTCACACACCACTCCTACTGTACATACCTACTTCGCAGGCCTAACTTCCCGGGCCCGTCTTCATAGCGCTCCACCAACAAGCTGCACAATCATCATCGCAATCCTCACCTTAAGCCCAACCCTCCTCTCCGTTTTCGCGAAATCCTCCCTTGTCACCACCGTCGCATTATCCTGCAACCACCTCTGTTCCTCGCCCAACCTCTTCTTCAGGTCCTCGTTCTCCGTCACAATGAGTGCATTAGCCTCCAAATCGAGCGAGTAACTCCTCTTGGTGTAATTGGAGCTGCCAATCAGGCTAATGCTGGGGTTCTCGTTCTTGGGCATGGTGACCCAAAGTCCCTTGGCGTGGTACGTCCACCCACCGGGCTCACCAACCGTGCCCTTCCTCCATTCCTTCAGCACCGTGGTGCCCCGGTGCTTGGACTCGTGCACGGCGCGGACGAAGCGGCGCGCCAAGAGGGTGTAGGCGTCGGGAAGGAGACCGGAGACGCCGGGGGACTGGTAGAAGCCGTTGGCGAAGGGCGAGGCGGTGATGACGACGTTGTTGGTCGAAGCGGTGCCCAGAAGGAGCTTCGTCAGGGAAGGCGCGGGGTTGAAGTAGCCGGCTGTGAAGGTCCAGGACGAGTTGGCGTATTCTGGTGCCGCTAGAGTCCGTAGGACATGGCTGACGGCGGGAAGCTCGGTCGAGGTGTCGGGTGACAGAAGCTGGGAGAATTGCGCTAGCATGTAGACCGAGGTGTCGCGCTTCTCGGCTGGTGTGTCGTCGAGTGCGGTCCGTGGCGCTGTCTTTGGCGAAATGAGGCCGGACAGGAGTGCGGTCGACTCGGCGACGAACTTCTTAGGGTTCTCGAGGGGGGAGATGGCCGAGTTATCCTCTGGCCATACTAGCTCGAAGCCGGCCGGGTCGGGAGAGGGCTTGACGAGGAAGCTCAACGATGAAACGGCCGTTTGAAGGTTCGAGAAGTACTCGGTGATGTCCCTGCTCGAGTAGACATGGTAGCGATCCTGCCTGTCCGAGAAATAGTCGCTTGAGAGGTTGGCGCCAGAGAGAATGATCTCATCGTCGACGCCGTACAACTTCATATGCTGCAGTCCCCATCCTTCGTTTATCCTCTTGGGGATGTGCTTCTTTCTGAGTCCGGTGAGGTTTGGTGTATGGTACATGCGGATCTCGACACGATCAGGGCCAAACTCGGATATCAGGGGCGCCAGAAGGGAGGCGCATGACGGGTTGGGCGCTTCACGGGTACCGCGCAAGACGTCAGTGAGGATGCTGAGCTTCAGATCGGGTTTCGCGCGGAGGGCTTCTTGGAGAGTCGCAATCTGAGGTAATGGGCAGTTATTAGCATCTAGCGAATCTGATGCACTGTATCGAGGGTTCCTATACCAATTCCTTTTCCGACTTGCCAATGTAGAGGGTCGAGAGGAAGATGCGCTTCTCTGCCTTGCGGATCTTGTCCTGGTGAATGGGGAGGCATCAGTCAGCACCGCTAGCTGACAACACAAGCCTTCTCCCGGCAGCGGAATGTTGTCGAACCTTGAGGGTCTCGTAGAACTCGGTCGGTGTTTGTAAAACGCGGACTTGGGAGCCGTTGATCCTGAAGGACGGGGCGATCTTGTCGAGCTCGCTGGTGAAGGGCGCAAGCAAGCCGGCGCTGGAGGAGTTCGGACCGCTGCTATGCGACGCCCCGGAGGACGGCGAGGAAAACTGTCGACATTGTGGCCTGCCTACTCGTAAACTGAGCCGCGAAGGCGGTGCTCTAAGCTTGGTGCAGCATCGTGAGGTACTCCTTGCCAGCATATCCGCAATAAGCTGGGGGTTTTGTCTAAGACGGGAATCGGGATGTTGTTGTCGAAGTTGTCTTGTCTGTTTAGATCGGCCAAATTTTTGGTTTGCGGGCCCGGGCATTCGGTTATCGCGCCGATGACCTAACGACGGGCGCCGGTACAGTACAGGCGCCTGGGCCTGGACCCCGGGCCAATCCACTGAAGACGCGGGATAACCGCCCGCTGACGGGAAGGAGTTGTGGGGAGTTACAAGGCTGTCCGGGGCCCGCCTTGGCATTCCCGTCTGAAGGATGTCATGGGCCAGAGCTTGGTTCCAGTTCTTTGCCAGCTGCAATTGGCCACCTCGGTCCACTGCGTCAGTTGCCAGTCTCCCCGTTGCGGCCGTTGCGACTCCAACTTTCAACTCCACGACCGACCGACGGACGCCATCGCCGACGACAGCAACCCCGGAGGAGCTCCTCTGATTCCACACTCCACGGCGCACAATCGCAATTGACTCCACTCTCCGCGAGTCACGACAACCAACAACCATGTCTACCATCAGCAGAACGATTCGCAACCTGCGCAAGGTTGGCTTGAAGGTATCGTCTTCGTCTGTCGATAAATAACCAAGCTGTTAAGATGCGCCGTCGCTAACGACAAGCCCCGTGATTCCAGGATGCCTGGCACCAAATGAACGTACGTCTACACCCATCTCCCGTCGAATGAGTCCGGCCAGACCACGATATCCCGGCGAAGCAAACGACTACATACAGAGCTATAACTACAGCTACTAACACCCACGTTGCTGCTCTCCACAAACAGTATATCGGTATGGAGCCATATCTGTCATCCCCCGACCAACCCTCAGGGTACATACTTACGCTACAAATGCAATAAACAGGCGACACCAAAGCCGGCACCCTCGTAGGCGTCGACAAGTTCGGCAACAAGTTCTTCGAGAACCAGGAAGAACTTCCTCTCCGCACGCGCTGGGTCGACTACGCCAAGCACGACTACGACGCCTCGCACATCGAGCCGTTCTGGCATGCCTGGATCTCGTACGCCATCGACACGGTGCCCACGCAGGATCCCATCGTGACCCAGGCGCCCAAGAGGCCCTGGGCGCCCGAGGTGCATCACCCCAACTATACGATGACGCCGGGGGCTTTTAAGACTTATAATACGTATGTTTCATGGCCTTATAAGTGTGTGTGCGGATGTGTGAGCTGACTGATAATGGCTGATGTACATACAGTGTCAAGCCCAAGATTCAGTCGTGGGAGCCTGTTGCTGCTCCTAGACGCTAAATCTAGTTTTGGTCGGCGACGGTGAGAATGTGTCTCTTGAGGGGAGGTTTACATAATTATGGACGCTTTAGAGATGTGAGTGTGTCTTGCTTGGGGAGGTTTATCCGGAGAACAGAACGTCATAGGGAGAAACAGGACCTATAGAATGCATATACCTCCAGGCTCCAGCTCACAAGTGAGAAACTCGGAATCTCACCAGGCGGCGTGCGAAGAAAGTGTCTATGTATCGGTAACCCAAAAACACCCATTGTCCCGTCTTTTACTTATGCTTCCTTCCTTCCTTCCTGTTCATCCCATCCATCCACCCATGCCGTATTTACATGCAAAGAAAGATCCTCTTCCACTTTGTTTTTTCACGCTCCTTTTCAAACTTCCCATCTTCTCAAGCATCAAGACCATCGAGCTCGACAAGCTTCACCACTGTCTTGATAATATCATTCTTCTCGACATCCAGCGCCGGATTCTCCACCTTCATCGTGATCAGCTTATCAATCAACCCTCTCAACCTCGACACAAGAACACCGATACGGGCCCATCCGCGGAGACGCAACCAGCCATCAACCACGAGACCACGGCCCTGGGTGTCCAAGTCAATGGCACCCGAGAAGAGGAGAAGGGTGTAGGCGTTGAACGCTGTTTCGAGTGTGTCAGTCCGAGTTACCACAGTATCACAGAAAAGGCGGGCTGGATATGAGAGCAAACTTACGCGTAAGATCCCTGATAAAGATCTTGCTAGTGGCAATCTTTGTGAAATACGACATAAACGACGCGTTGCCCGTGAACCCGTGGCTATCGAACAGGGTGCTGCTAGGATGAATAAACACCCTCCCGTTCTCCTGCGAGAAGAACTTGATGGTCTTGGCCTCCGGGTCCAGCTCCACGGCACCGGTCATGGACGCCGCGAACTTCTTGTCGGGGAACTGGATCCGGGCGATCTGCGGGCTAAAGGCCGAGGCGGTTAGGGCGCGCAGGAGGGCCATGGACTTGGTTTGCTGGGTCTGGTTGTACTCGGAGTAGTTATACGGGATGATGGCCATCTCCTTCAGAGCAGAGTAGTACTGCGAGCGAGTCGAGGCGATGTCGGACAAGGTCTGGTAGTTGAGGAAGTTGTCGCCGCACCAGGCGCGCACCCGACTCTGCCCCATGCGCTCGTGCATCTGGTCGTTCCACTCCTGGAAGGCGCGGAGGTCGGTAAGCAGGTCGCCGTCGCCTTGAGAGAACCTCTTCCTGGCTTCTTTGGCTTCCTCGCGCTTCTCCTGAGGAGAAACAAAGGGGCTCTTGGTGCTCAAAATGGCCGCGATGGTGACGCAGTCGTCGAGACAGCCGAAGATGGAGCCGTAGACCATCAGTTTGCCGCACCGCAGGTCGGCAGGGATCATGGCCAGTTGCTGACCAAGAGCAGTCAGTTCCTCGCCATCGAGGGCACCCATCCTCCGGAGCATGGTGATGGATGCCTCGACGGCTGTGGCCTCGGGCGGCGTGGGAGCGCGAGAGAGGAAGTGGCTGACGTCCTTGATGCCCATGGCTCTGACAGCCAGGCACAGCTGCTCCAAAGGAACACGCCGGATCTCGGGATCGGGACGCTCGGCCATCTGCATCTCCAGGTTCCGAGTGAAGAGCTTGTAGCACTTACCTGCTTGGACACGGCCGGCACGACCACGACGTTGCTTGCAGGCGGCGCGGGAGGCCCATGTCTCCTCGAGCTTACGCATGTTGTTTTGAGGGTCGAACGAGGTCTCCTTGACCCTACCGCTATCGATGACTGCGACGATATCATCGATGGTGATGGACGTCTCGGCGACGTTGGTGGCAATGACCACCTTTCTCTTGCCTGGAGGAGCGGATGCAAACACCCTCTTCTGCTCTTTAGTCTCCAATGAGGCGTGGAGAGGGAGAACATGGAGAGAAGGCACCGCTCGTAGAGCGTTGTAGGCGCGGTTGATTTCAGCAACACCGGGGAGGAAAATCAGGATACCACCAGCTTTCTGAGTCTCGGCGAGGTCGCTATCAATGGCACATACGGTCTCCACAAGGAGGTCGTAGTTGATGCGGCTGCCCATTCTTTGAATGATCTTGTTGATGGGGTCGTCATTTGGGTCTTCCTTGGACTTGTTGCCAGCGTTATCGTCATAGTAGTATTCGCGGTTGTTTCCAATGCTAAAGCCGGTCATGTGGATTACATCGTCGAGGTAGTAGTCCTGAACAGGGTACGTCCGGCCAGAAATCTCAACAAGGCCAACCGAGACATTCTTTCCATCAACGGTAAAGTAGTCTTTGAAAGACGCAGCGTCAAGCGTGGCACTCATAAGAATGAGCTTCAGGTCCCTGCGCTTGTACAAGACATCGCGGATGATAGCAAGCAGGAAATCAGTATCGAGACTGCGCTCGTGCACCTCGTCGACCACCACGTGGCTGACATCGGCAAGCGACGAAACCACGTCCTCGACACGGCCACCCGAGGTCTGGAGGCGCCGGAGCAGCACACCAGTGGTGACGAAGGTGATCCTGGTGTTCGGGCTCGTCTTGCTTTCACCACGGATCGAGTAACCGACTTCCTGGCCAACCTGTGAACAGCGCTCGTCGCTGACTCTGTCTGCCAAACCCAGGGCAGAAATACGGCGAGGTTGTGTGACAATGATGTTTGCGCTCTTTCCAAGTCCCTTGCTGTACAGATCATCCAACAGGAACTGGACGGACTGCGTAGACTTTCCGGAACCTGTTTCTCCAGAGATAATGGTGACCTGATTTTCTGAAACCGTCTGGACAAGGTAATCCTGTACCTGCCAGGCTGGCAGATTCTGTCGTGCGTACAGCATCTTCTTGTAAGAGGGAGTTTCCGTTCTGGCACGCCACTCCTCCGTGCTACGAGGATCAGGCGACCAGTTGATAGGCTTGGGGTAACGAGGGGCCCTGCGTGCCCGCTTAACGACCCTCTTGGGTTCCTCTGAAGCTGCGGATGCCACAGCGGCAACTTCGCGGATGCGACCGGGCTTTTCGATGATGTCGTTGATGTTTTCTTGCACCCAGCTGGCAACGTAGAAAATCTTCATCTCCTCGCCTTCCAAAGTGAGAGCGTATGCCAGTGCCTGCTTGATGACGCTGAGCTTGATGTAGGACGGAAGAGCAGCTACCATGGCCAGAATAACCTGGGTAGGATACTGCTCTGATTTGCGGAACTGAACGCAGGCATCCACGTTGGTCTGGGTGCCATTCTTGACACCCTCCAGCTTGATCTCGCAGACTTCTGGAGAAGTCTTGGAAAACTTTTCGCCGAAGCATGCCTCCAACGTGGCCATCTCCTCTTCCCAGCACTCATCGGCATCCCTCCAGGTGTCTAGACCATCCGCGTCCGCAGAAGAGTTATCAACGGACTCGGAGCCGCTGGCCAGAAGAAGCTTCTGCAGGTCTTCTGCCGCCTTAGCCTCATCTCCGTTATGGAGCGCCAAGAGCTTGCGACAGAGGTCAATGGAGTATCCGGACTGAGCGAGTCGCGTAATGGCACCCTCTCTCTTGAGATCAGTGGCGGCGACAGTAACGCCAGCGCTATACTTCTCAGGAAGAGCCCACCGTGGAAGATCATCTTCAGGAATATGGACCAAGAGCCATTCCAAGGCCTCTTCTCTGTCCTTGCACTCCTCAACGGCCTCCTCGATATGGCTTTGGCGGAAGCCCAGATCCTTGAACTCCTTAACGATTGCGGCCTTTTGCGATGCTGACATGACCACTCCATTCGGATTCCAGACCGTCTCCCTACGGAGCAGATCCTCGAGCTGCGACCTTGTCCTGTTGCCCATCTCGATCTTGGGAACATTGGCCCATCCTCTCATGACGTTGTGCGCGCCGCCACCACCTCCGCCTCCGGAGCCGCTGCCCCTGAATGCCAAGGAAACACCGGGTTCGTTTGCGGCCTTTTCCTTGGCGGCCTGGAGCTGAGCTCTCTTCTTCTCGGCGGCGGCCTTTGCCTCCTCGCGCTCTCTCAGAGCCTGGAAGGGGTCGGCCTCGTACATCCACGCCTTGCCCTCCTTGACATCCTGCTTTTTGAGGGCCTCAAACTCCTTCCAGAGCGACCTGTAGTCTGGTGGAAGCGTCATGTGCATGTTCTTCATGCTGCAAACGCGGTACAAGGCGTAGGTGGCGGCAAAATGTTTGGCCTCGAGGGCAGTGGGCTGGTAAGCAAGATGCACATGGCTCGGAGGCAGCTTGAATGGCGGCAGCGTGGTGACCTCCTGGGTCTTTGGGTTCTTTGCACTGAGAGTAACAAAGACAGAGAAACCATCCTTGGTCTTGATGGTATTGTAGTCAGGTCTCTCCCACTTTTGCTTCTGGCAGTGCTCCGAAAGAAGGTTGACGGGTAGCTTGCCGGTCCAGGAGTGGCCACCGATGATTTGCTTGATCGTCGGCTTCGGGGGCCCGGCATCAAGCTCCTCCGCGGGTTTGGAGGGACCAGCTTTAGCTCCTCCCCTCTTGCCCTTGGGTTCCTTGTCGGAATTGCTGAAGACAATGAAGTCGCCCTCTGATGGGCCTGCGGCCTTCTTGGAGTCCTTTTTGGGTTTCGAGGCGGGTTGAGACGCTGCCGACGATGAAGCGGCTGCAGGCGCAGGGGCACTGCTCTTGGTCCCCTTTTTGGCCATGATTGCGACGCTAGTGTAGATTGCCTCCCACGATAAGAATTTGGTGTTGTGTTTCCGAAAATCACTCGTTGCTCAAGCGTTGCAGAAAAGGAAAAAATTGAAGCCGAAGAGTTGACCGCGGCGAATGACACCCACAAGAACTGCACCTACGCTTGCGCCGCTGTCCATTTCTGTCAGGACTGGTAAAATGAGTGAGTGGAAGAGGGCCGGAGATAGCTGGCCCGATGAGAATAAAGATATGTGATACAATCAAGTCCACAATCAACTCATAAGTCGAAGGTGGGAAGTGAATGCTGTGTCGGTTCGGTTGTAGTTTCTTGCTGGTTTGGTTTGCCAGACAAGAAATTCCATCCCTGTGGTTTGATGACAAGCACCGTGACCGTTGACGGCAAAAAAGCAGGAGCCGACGGCAGTCACTGCAAGGACAGCGCTGCACTGGGCAGCGGTCAAAAGTGGGTCCATCCGGACGTGGCTTATCAGTATCTACCTTTCTTGTGATGATCGCCACATAGGATGGATGTCTTGGTTAACTTTGCTATCCAACTACCATAGCTGTGTATGTATATCTCCCTCGTCTCACCAAGCTCTGGAAGAATCAAGAAGGTGGCAGATTACACCAAACGATTGCCGTTGTCTAGGAATTTCATGGTAAGGTTCTTCGGGTTACGTACGAGAGGAGTGGGGCCATTTAAATATCAAGGTGCTGTTAGGGTTGCGGTTAGGGTTCATAGCGGTAACTGTACTGGCGATTGGGACACAGAGTTGGGACCGGGAGGGGTTCGCGCAGGGAAACACTGCATTTTAGCTTTACAACCATTCCCGTTATCCAAGATATTTGAACAAATCAGAAATGTTTCATCCGAGAACCATCCGTCTACTTTCCAAAATGCGAACAGGTGATTCTCTACCAGGGACTTTGCGTCTGTGAGTAGGCTTGTACCACCTTCGGCCCGGGACCGCAAGGCTCCGTCTTGTGTAAACATTCGCGGACATCAAAAGGCAAGCGCGTCTCCCGCCGGACTACATAACTCTGCGTCTTCTTCGTGTCAAGTTTGATCCAACTTTCCGTCCCCTCATCTCTGTCCTCTGTCCTCCCTCCTGGTGGGGCACACCTCAGGTTCCATCTCTTTGAATCTCGATATCATCTGAAGTCTGTTGTAAGTGAGTTGCAACTTTCACTGCTTCTCGTCCACAACCATCTCAAATCCAGGACACTGTCAAACTACTACCTTCAACTGCGGGGTTACCAAGATTCAGTTACATCTACACTATTGCTTGGTATTCCCTTTTACTGGAGTAGTAGTTGGATACCTCCAGCTGGCTGGTGCCTCCTGCCTTGTTCGTCTTAGCAGGCCTTCATCGTGTGTTTATTTCTGTCTGCCCGTACACCCCTACTGTTTTCATCTTCACCTCACCAACATGAGTAGCGACAGCAATCTGAACAATCCCAAACGCGCTCCCTACGTCGTGCGCGAGACCCCAGTACCACTTCCTTCATACGCCTCATCTGCAGCCCCAGTCCCAGCTTCAGCTCCAGCTCCAGCTCAAGATCAGCAACCCCAACTGTCAGGACCATCGAATGGTCAATTACTTCAAGATTCAACCCTCCCAGCCGTGAACCTATATACTGAACCCACTGATAATAGCAACACAATGTCGTCTTCAGGCCGGCAACTAAGGAGTAGGCGCCCAGCGCCTCCTCCACCCTCCGAGCCGCCTTCGAAGAAACGAAAAGCTACATCATCCCGAACTGCTCCTGAACCTCCCCAGGAACCGGCCCAACCCGTCCCGCCACCCCTTCCACAAGATGGAGAAGGACAACCAAAAGCCACCAAGGAAATGCCAATCCTAAGACCTCCTCTCCAAACGGGTGGTGCGTCGCCAGCACAGCACCCCGATGACATCTACAAGATGCCTCCTCTCCCCCCCTACCTCTCCGTCCAGCCGCGCATCTGCGAACCGGCCGACAACTACCGGGGCTGGACCACCCCCCTAGAATTCAGCTACAAGATGAACGTGCACCCGCTCACCTTCTACGGCTCCTTCGACATCTGGTTCGAGCAAGTCCAGAAGATGGCCGAAGCCAGCAACTGCTCAGTAGAACTGAACACGCGCATCGGCAAGTTTCCCGACCCGGGCACCGTCGAGGCCTTCATCTGCCAGACGCGCTTCCTGAGCTGCTGGCGGATCCTGCACGACACCATCTCGGGCGCCTACTGGGCCTACATGCGCGTGCTGGGCTACAGCCGGATCCCCGTGTTCATGGGCGCCGATTCCGAAGGCGGCGTGCAGTCCGCCGGGTGTCAGTGGCAGCCCCAGCCGAGTGACTGTGTCTACTTTGCGCTGGAGGTCAAGAAGCGCGTGATGGTGCCCAACTCGGAGCAGCAGCCGCGGTACCAGACGATGAGGATGGTGGAGGAGGTGCGGTCGGCCAAGGTGACGGATTACCCGAGCGTTCAGCAGTACAAGGAGGGCATGGCGTGGCTGAAGGAGGTCTTGAACGGTATGATCCTCAAGGGCGACAGGCAGGTGTGCGAGTCCATGTACGATCGGAAACCGGACTGGGCGCCCGAGTGGCCGGAGGTGCCGGCGGGCGGGGAGGTGGAAACTCCTTGGGCTCTGAAGGGAAGCCCGGTGCGAGTGGAGGATGCGTTTGGCGGTCCGAACGGGACAGCAGGAGCAAGCAGTTCGAAGAACGCCGGTATTGCGTGGCAACAACAGCATGAGCCTCAGCAGCAACAATCTACTTTCCAAATCGACCCCAGACTCCAAGCAGGTCCTTCAGACCACCAACAACACCAACAACGAAACAACCACGCAATAGCCCGCCTAGCACCCATGAGCGCCTCCTCCAGCGACGGCGACTACAGCTACGGCGACAACGGGTCAGTCGACTACTCCAACAGCAGCAACAATCTCATCTTCATGGACGGTACGACCGCTAGTGCCGCTGCCGTCGCGGCCGCCGAAGCGCATGGCCTAGGCGCCGGTCCGAGTAGAAGCCACCAGCGAGAAGAGAACAGCAATAATGACAGCAACAACAATTTCAACTAGGAGCAAGGAAATGGGTTACGAAGTAATAACGGTGACATTCTCCCGCCGCTGAGGGGCGCAGATAATATTCTGCGTGGGGATGAGCGGGGGTAGAGATCTTATTCTGTCGAGGAAGAGGATAAATACACTGGCTGAAATCAGGGTGGATGGAGAAAAGGAATCAGGACTGCAAGCTGGAAGGGGAGAATGACGGCGCTGCGACGACGACGATTACGACGACAACGCCCTCAGCGGCTATGGCAGCCGCTATATTAAGGAAGCCAAACGACGCTATTCAATTATTGATTTTAGTGGAGGTAAATGCTATGGGTGCTGGACAAGGGCACAAGGACTGATAACCGGATCAACGATTTCTTTTTTTTCTATTCTCGGGTCTACGGAAGGGGCGGCGGTTGGGTTAGGTCCAGGGAGTCAGGCACTTTGTTTGGATGGATGGGCAAAATGTATGGAACAATTGGGCAAAGTGAAACGGGACTTTAAACATGGAATTGGCGCGGAGTTTTTCGAAAGCGGTGATAACTTTTTGGGGGCATTGTTCTTATTCGATGGATAACCTGCCTCGGTATACGGAATCATCATGAATCGTTAATAGTAGTCTAAGCTTGGGTTGAGATAGCGTATGTCGGATCGATGAGGGATGCACTAAAGTTAACGTTCTTCAGCCACGACGAAAACGATGACAAGAACGCAAGTCGAGTTTCATACAGACTGAACAATGACAAAGTTTCGCTAGCAGCTGCTTGAGCAGCATTGTCTGAGATGTTTTGAGGAAGATAACATGTCAAGGAAGCGCAAGAAATATACGATCAGTACGCTCGAACTCAAAATCCATTGTCAACTAACAATACACCCTAAACCCGCGCTTTCTAGTCCGTTATCCCTTTCCCTTCGTCTGAAGCCAGTCTTTGCCACCGTGTCCTCGTCTGGCGATGATGCTGGCTGATTAACAAACGACGACGGTGATGATGGTGACTCCGATTTGGCATGGCCCTGGTCTGCCTGTTGGCCTCCTTGATCGCTTTCGTCTGGTGCTGGATCTGTTGGCGATGACGGTGCTGAAGGTGCTGGATAATCGCAAAACGATGATGAAAACGATGATGACGGAAAATGCTCTTGCTCTTGCTTTATACGCGGTGGTGGTTCCGGGGTCCCTGGTGGTAAGAATAGCGGTTGAGACGACGACGGTGGTTCTGGAGGATCCGAGCTCAGGGCAACCACTATGCAGTCCAAAATTTCCTCCTCCGACTCCTCCACTATTCCTTCTGTTTGTTCTTCTTCTCCGGACTCATTGCCCAAAGTCGACCACTAAGCGCTATCAATGGGGATGTCCTTCAAGTGGCGGTTAGTTACAAAGGGGTCGTGCAACAGGGTGTTTCTTACAGGATGCCATTGAATGAAAAGCTGCCTTGTGGGTTGCTAGTGCTCGTACGAACCTCTTCACCAGTTGTTTCGATGTCACCAGGGCCCGAGCCGTTCAAGTCCATATCTACGTCACCGTCCGCATCCTTGAAATCGTCGTTCTCATCGTCTGAAGTGAAGTCGGAAAAGTCAGAGAGGCATTCGCTAGCTGACACTTTGGGGTTTCGGTGATGTATGAGGAAGAGGGCATGGCACGGCATGTACCTATGGAGACATGGGATGTAGGAGTGAAAGAATATGAAAAGGATAGGTATTTTTGTCTTGGTATCTAAAGAAAACAAGAATGACACAGCGCAGCGCGAATGGGAAAGATGAAGACTCGCCGGAAACCGTTCAGTTCGTTGTGATAGAGTTCAGATTTGGGAGCCGAAAAGAGGCTACTTTTACTCACTTGCGGCCTCGTCGACGTCAGAGGCAGCATCAGAGGCGGCCTTCTCGGCCTCTTCCGCATCCTCCTCGTTGGCGGCATCCTCCTCGACATCTTCCTCCTCGGCAGACTCCTCGGTCACAGCCTTGGGGGGACGGCCACGTCTGCCAGGTCCGCCCTTCTTGGGTGTCGTGCTCTTCTTGGGGGTAGCCTTCTTGGAGCTGGGAGTGGCAGCCTCGCTGACATCGGACTTGCGAGGACGACCACGGCCTCTGCCCGTGGAAGAGGGGGTAGCCTTAGGCGCAGCAGCCTTCTTCTTGGCGGCAACGGGGGTGGCCGCAGCCTTGGAAGGACGTCCGCGGCGAGAGATGGTGCTGGCAGCAGTCTTCTGAGGGGCCTTCTTCACACCACCGCTGCCCTTGGGCCTGCCACGGGGGCGACCAGTAGGCTGGGGTACGGCCTTCCTCTCGGACGGGTCCTTGGGGGGACGGCCGCGGCCGCGCTTGACGGGCTGCTCCGCAGATTGGGGCTTGGTGGGCGCCATATTGATTGGAGTAAATGTGGATGATATTGCGCTTTACTCGAAAGTTCTTCTGTTTCCTCTTCAAACGGTCAGTTTTTGGTGATGCAACGTGAATGGAGCGTCAACAAAACAAAGGAGGATGGACAGACTGGGCAGGGTGGAGGTCGTGGATGAGGAAAATAAGGTGCAAATGCGAAAAGCAGCACGCGCACTTACCGAAAACAAAAAATCGGGAAAAAATGACCACGATCTGGTTGCAACGAATATTTGGTGTATTCGTTAAGTTCTGATTGAGGAGAAGGATGGCTGGGTGGTTTTTTTGTTGTAGGAGAAGGAAATGATTTTTGTTTTGATTTATTTTGGACGGGGTCCTGGTGGTGCCGCAGGAGAAGGAGCGGGCTGGCCCAGCCAAAAGCGTGTGCTGTCACTTGACGCGACCTGCCTGGACCCTTCCTCATGGGCGCGTCCCGTCCCCTCCTTGTCCCGTCCCCTCAACAACAACCCCTTTCCGGGCAGGTTGGAACTAGGAACCTTGGTCCCCGTTCTCGGTTCTTTCCGAAGATGGACACACCCATGTCATATTATTGCGAGCATGAGGGCGTTTGCCTCTCATGATTTTCGACTAATTAGGCGTTTTGTATATGAACATCTGGTTAAAAGCACAGCGGTTATATCCATCAATTTGCGTCACAGCGACTGGTGTCTTTGCATGGGTCCGGTTCTGTCCCAGGTTTGAGATATGGACATGAATCTGTCTTGTACTTTCTCATGTTATTATAATACACGACGTTATTCCTTCTTTCGCCTTCACTTCGTCTTCGCTCCTCCCGTTTCTGCCATCGATGACAGTTCAAGCATGCGCGATGAGATCGTAAAAATTGTTTGTTCCTCCGGCATCGTGACCAACTCAGTCAACCCACGTGTAATAATTAGCCATTTCATATCTTAATCGTCGTTATATAGTACAAATATCTGCGTTTTTCCTTCGACTTCGGTATGGTTGAGCAAGTGTGCCGCTTGTAGCGCTCCACCTTTTCCAAACTCAAAACATTTCGGCTCGCAAGATCCCATTTCCCATCGTATCACCAGCTTCCTATGTCCCACCGAAATGTTGAGCCCAACCCTAGACCAATCTTACAGAATTTTGGCATGAAGGAAGATGCCTGTTGGCGGTTTACATAACCACCAGCTCCCGGTATTTAACGACACAAGGAGAACAGGACCGATCCAACGTCATTAAAGGTTTTAAAAAGGTGTGATTAGGCGAAAACTGCAAAACAAAAACGTTTGTCGCAGTCCCGTTTATAGATCACCGCCCTTCTTGGACTTGGCGCTGGCACCGCTCTTGACGCGGCGGGCAACGGGGCGGTTAAGGTGGTGCGAGGGGATCCAGCTCTCGTCAAAGTTCTTCTCGCCGCCGGAGGTGGCACCGGCCGACTCGGAACCAGACAAGGGCTCGGAAACCTCGACCTTCTTGACCTTCTTGGGAGCTTTGGTCTTCTTGACAGCCTGGGGGAAGAGAGCCTCGATCCAGGTCTTGTAGACGAAGTAGAGAGTAGCGCCGAAGACACCGGTCAGGAAGAGGTAGAGGAAGATGCTACAAAGAAAGTGGGTCAGTACAAATGTTCGTCAATTCAGCGATTGAGGATGCAAAAACACTCACATCTGGGGGTCGAAGATGCTGGTGGGGGCCTCAACAATGCTGGCAGGGCCGTTGTGCAGCTGGATCTCAAAAACCTCGCCGGCGGGGTTGGTGATGACGGCAAGAAGCTCGACCACGACATCCTGGGGCATCATATCCAAGACAAAGTTGTAAGGGAGAGTCTGCTTCTCGCCAGCGGGAATCTCGGTCTGGAACCGAGTGGCGGTCAAGTTGCGCACAATGTGGGTGTAGAGAGGCGCGTCCTCGGGCAGGGGAAGAGTGGTCTTGAGGGCACCGCCAACGAAGGCGACCTGGATGGGGCCATCCTCCTGGTTGGTGATGTCGATAAGAGCCCTGGTGACCTTGCCGTTCACGAGCTTGACGCCGAAGATGTCGGCATCGGGGAAGGTCGTCTCGATATCGGCCTTGAGCTCGGGCTGCGAGACGGGAACCGCGGTCGCATCATCGCCGAATGTCTGTAGGAAGCTCTGGTGGTTAGCAGGTGGAATGACGGAGAAGCGGGGAGAAGCTGTGATGCGGTCATAACTAGCTGAGTAGCTAGCTAGAGGTAGCTGTTCCCGACGAGAACACAACTGGGAAGGGAACTGAGCTCACCTCTTCTTGTGCGAAGACAGAGACGGCGCGGAGAGCGAGCAGGGCGAGAGAGGACCACTTGAAGTTGACCATGATGACTGACGTAGGGGGGAACCGGGAAGCAAGGAGATAGGAAATGGGTTGACGAAGCAAAGGAAGAAAGGAGGAAGCAGGAAAGTAGAAGTTCAAGGCCAAATATCTAGAAGCGCGAGGTGTCCCAAAGGCGGCGAACACTGGAACCAACCAGGGAGTGACCTGAGCTCCAGCGGACTGGGGACGGGCGGCGGGACGAAAGTGCGGGTCTCTTGGCTGCCAAGACGCGACTCTGACGAACGGGAAAAAAGTGTTGGCACCAGTCTGCAATGTGGCCTCGACCTTCCCGTCTTTTGCAACCCCTGCGTCACGCCTCGCTAGCTTCTACTAGCTGCTAGATATGCATCTACCGAGCTTTCTGCCCGTGTGAAGCTTCAATTGACGCATATCAGAGCTTCCAGAGCTTCCACTGTTCCACAGCTTCCCCGGAGACAGGGCCCGGGGGCAGGGAGATCAAAGAGAAACCCCGAGAAAGTGTTCGTCAAAGAACAAGGGCCAACTCAACAACATGAACAGTTCTTGATGTCCAGTATTCAACTGTCACAGCTTTCTTCAATACTAGCAGCACGATCAAGTGATTGAAACTGTTATGACGCTGCTCAAACGCGCACCTCCTCGCTTAAAGGTATATATTTTGACGCATTGACAAAAAGCTCACCACAGATGAAGGAAGATTGCTACAGCGAGTTCAACACCGACTTCACTGCCCTCAGATCCTCTTCAACATCAACCTTCCAACTTCCCACAGCAATCCGCACCGCATTCTCGCCGTTCCATTTTGTCGGGCTCACATACATCCTCCTTGTCTCGTTGATCTTTTCCACCAAGACCTCATTAAGGTCGGGATTCTTTGCCTTGAACAAGACGATGATGTGCGTGCATTCGATATCAGCTGTTGTCTCATCAGGAAGCAAGTCGTACTTGTCCGAATCACGGATAAAGGCAGCGATTTTTCGCGCTAGGTCGACCATCCTCGCCAACATTTCTCCCATGTTCTCGCGGCCTAGGTGCAGGAGCAAAGCATATACAGGAAGGGCGCGGAACCGTCGCGAGTTTTCGAGGCCTACGTGTAAGGGGCTTTGAATTTCGGTGTTGGTACCAGATCTTAATGCTGAGGCTACTGGCGCTAGGTATGCGGCGTTAGGGTTTTGGAAAACATGGCTCATAACTTCCGGTTTGCTGCAGAAGAAGATGCCGTTGTCGTATGGCTAGAGAAGATCCGACGTTAGATATGGTCGGGGCAAAGATCCTCCCTCGGAAGGTTGAGGACTCGAGAGAACGTGACCGATGAAAACTTACCACGTTTAGCAACTTGTGACCATCAGCAGCTATACTATCCGCCAACTCCAAGCCAGCCGTCCTCTCACGAAGTTTGGCGAACCTGTCGACCTTTGGAAGGGCGCGAGCAAATATGCCGAATGCTTTTTTCACATCACCACCTCCGTCAGCATCACTCTCACCATACCGCGTCCTCGTAAACAGCCTTCAACTGATGGGGTGCTTAGCGGTAACTCACCTCCATCAACGTGGATCCACGCCTTGTATCGGTCGGCCAACCGTCTCAACTCCTTCATGGCTTCGCCAGTCGTCCCAATCTGCCCGGTATTCACCTCTCCCGCGCTCACCACGATAATGCTCGCCACCCCTTCACGCTTCAGTTCCCGCTCTACGGCCTTCAGGTCCAACACCCAGGGGGTATCTGGGAACCCCAAATCCTTAACCGCCGCCCTCCCCAAACCCACGACACTCGCCGCCTTGTAAAGTGACGAATGACCCTTGCTCGTCAAAACCTGTACTTCCTTCACGCCCGCCGCCATGCACGCACCCAAGAGCCCAAGCTCGCCTGCTCCCCCGGTCTTTGCGTAGTCAGGCAGCCTTGCCGCGATAACCGCCTCCCGGCCGCATGCAAGGCCCATGATATTGCTCGCCGTTGCGCCAGTAGTGAAAGTCTTGCCCTGGAACCCGTCCAGCGCCAAGAGCGAGCGAAGCATCGAGAGAGCATGGTGTTCCACGACAGTACTTATGGAATGCGTCGAAGGCATGTGAACCTGAACATTTTGATCCAGTGCCGTAACCACATTATCAGCCGCCTGCGCCACGGGATGGACGCCCCCGGTCACAAATCCGTAGTAGCGTGAGGAAAGCGCCTGCGAGTTGAGGGCGGGCACGATATCGGCCAAGATGTGCGTAAGCGTCGAGTAGAACTCCTTCCCGTGGCCGGCGAGGCCCGTGATCTGTGGCGGCTCTCCGCCAAGGTGGATGGACGAATCGTGGCAGTAGTTCTCTACCCACGCTTCGGCGTGGGCCAGGTCCTTTGGGCGAGGCGTGACACATAGGTTGGGGTCGAAGGTCTGGGTGAGGATCTGGAGGACTACGTAGTTGACCACCAGCTTCTTGACGTCGTTCAGCCTCTCGGTTCCCTGATTGGCGGGACAGAACTCGTCGAGGAGTTCGGAAATCCTGCTTTGGAGTGGCTTGAGGATTCTGTCCACGTAGGCGGGCTGCATATGATCCGGTAGAGGTGTGTTTGCCATGGCGATGTGGTTTTCCTTGGTGGTGGGCTCGTTCCGGTTTGATGATTGGCTTTGGGTCAAGTTCAGCACAGGTATATCGGCCGCATGGCGTGCATGGCATGCCTCCTACTTATATGATGGCTGGATGGTGCTGACGAATTTTGAAGGCTACACTCGTTCATGTGTTGAAACGCCGTCTGACTCGATGCTCCGCTTTTAAAGGGACTTATTGGAGTCCGACGCTGTTTCACCGCTTGCGACCACGACGATACCTACTTTTCTTATTTTTGCCCCGTGAATAAGTGGTCAGATCAGTGGCCCCCTCCCTCTTCAGCATACATTTTTGGCGGTCATGGATACAAATGAGAGGATCGAGACTTGTCCGATCGATCTCACGGTGTCAACAAAAGTGAGTGTCTAGGTAGAGGTAAACCAAACTATTTGTATCTCCCCGGACACTTCCTGAAGACGGAAGGTTCCCGTTTTCTCGGGTCACTGGTGCTAGTGCCGCCGTAGTGGGTCGGGTAGGGTGCTCTTTAACCACCTTTTTGTTCCGCTATATCTAGGCGATGATTGGAGACATATTTCCTCTCCAGTAGGGCGGTCATGTAGAAGTAGGACCTTTTCTTTACCCATAATAAGACTCCATTACTATCACATGGAAACCCGAGGTTGGACCGGGTTCGTGGAAAATTGGAATCGGGGTCCAGTTGTAGCCACCATTGCCCACCAGAGTGGTCAAACATCGACGGGCCGGGTCATCGGGGGAGGGGCCGGAGAAAATGCAGCGGTGATCGGGAGTTAGATAGGTAGGCAGGCATCTGACCTTTCCGCTTCCAGGTAATGCACCGGTGTGTACCTTGACTGATTTTCGGTGCTTTTAAGATGAGTGATTCCTCATGGCCAGCGTTGTTGAAATTGACACATCCGTTAGTTCTTGGCTTGGCGTTTTGTTCAACAACATCATGATCTCTTATGCTCTCGAGGTGGCTCTGACAATATCCGTTTGAGCCGACATAATGAGGTCCTTTGTAAATCGGTATAGATCGGGACATAGAACATGCGTTAAGGGTCAAAAACAAAGTCGGAGATGATGATCATTCGGAGGAGAAGTGGAAGATGGGGAGACGAGCGGGAAGATGTGCATTTGTTTGGCCTGCACCGCCATATCGATAAAGGCGATAAGGCGCCCATCAGCCCCCACTTTCCGCACTCAATTTCAGGACATGCAGCTGGCCACTGCAGTCAGAATTATTCAAACTCTCTTCACCACGCTGTCTTCTCTCTTTGCTCTTTCACAAGAGTAGGGAAGACACTCGTGTCCGACCTAACACCTGCCATCGTCGATGGGTCACTATTCGAAATTAATGCTCAGCGAAGCGCGAAAAGCAACCTACCCTCTCAACCGTTCAGACCACGTTGTCCACGACTTGCAGGCGATGTAGCAGCCATCCCACCTACAGATGTGCATCGTAGGCCTGCCAATACCACTACAGATGTGTTTCATTTATGCTTCTGCCGTACAGCCGGCATATGCTGCCCATGAATATGAGCTCAACAATGCGGAATGGACGGCACAACTTGGGAGGCCCTTCTTTGGACTGCCTCCATCACTGACATGCGCCATCCTAGACACTTGACACTATATTCACTTTCGTCTCGGACCGATCTGATATGGCTCTGTGACCGATCTGATATGGCTCTGTCCTTCCCTGATCAATCTGGATAGAGTTGAAAACACCAGGCCAGACAACATAGGTATCAATCTTCACCCTCGGACCCTCACCTCTCCTTTCCGGTTTTCACGATTCTAGGGGCCTAGAGCCCTGAACAGACTGACCCTGGAAGAGTCGGTGGGGAATCTGGAGATGCGGTGGTTTCCAGCCGCTTCATCCCGCGGATTCATGCCTCATTGGGCTTCGTGGCCCAGTGGTACCAGTGGTACTGAATACGCCGAGTACAGTAGGAACCCCTGTTAATGCAACTAATCCGGGCACTATGGGGGATGGCTCGGATTATTTGCAAAAGAGGGGGTTTTGCATTAAGGGGTGCCTCACTTACATACAAAACTGGGAATCCGGGCCGCGGAAATCTTTTGCATCTAATG